>CM059583.1:82300000-82765000 GCA_030407085.1 Trichopria drosophilae
TTTGTACATCGTCTTTAACGCAATTCTTACTTCTTAGCTTATTTAACGCATTTTTGATAATTTGGACGAACCTTTCGGCCTGGCCATTCGTTGCTGCATGGAAAGGAGCAATACGTTTATGAACAATTGCATTGCTGGCAAGAAATTTTGTAAATTCATCGGATCGAAAAGTTGGTCCATTATCTGAAACTAAAGTTTTGGCTAAACCGTATTGAGAAAATATTTCCTTACATTTACTAATAGTCGTACTAGCTAACATATTTGGCACTACATGAATCTCTGGCCATTTTGAATATGCATCGACTAGAATGAAAAAAATAACGCCTAATCGTTCGGCAAAATCAACATGAACCCTTTCCATAGGTTCTTTTGCTGGTTCCCATACATGAGTTTGTACTTTAACAGGATTATTTCTATTAACAAGGCAATTATTGCAAGATTTTACTAATTTCTCTATATCAGCATTAATTCCCGGCCACCAGCAATGACCCCTAGCAAGACTCTTCATCTTAACAATACCGAAATGTCCTAAATGTAATTCTTGTAAAACTCTTTCTGTGAGTTGTTCGGGTATCACAACTCGGTGATTTCTTATTAATAAATCGTTTTCGATTGTGAATTCTCTAGGATCCGTATTCCGTGTATCTTTACTATCTAGCTTTTTTCCTAGATGAACAGCATTTAACACAGACTGTATTTTTGTATCTAACTTAACTAATTCTTTTATTTGAAAAACATCCATAGAATTCCTAGAGTTTCCAAATGAAACACGTTAATTACATCGGGTTTAGATCCCCTTTCAGGAGCTACCGGCAATCGAGAGAGACAATCCGCATTTCCATTTTCTTCGGATCGCTTGTACTTAACTTCGTATCTATACCCTCTAAGAATAATCGCATAATGTTGCATACGCATTGCACTCAAAGTAGGCAATTGTTTACTTGGATTCAAGATTTGAGAAAGTGGTCTATTATCTGTATATAATATGAATTTATTAGCATAAAGGTACTGGTAAAATTTTTGAACACCAAAAATTATCGCGTAAGCTTCCCGATCAATTTGAGTATATTCTTGTTGTCTTTTATTTAAGGCTTGAGAAACAAATTGAATAGGTCTCTCTGAACCATCTTTTTGAATTTGTGAAAGAACAGCAGAAACACCGACTGGACTTGCGTCAGTTGCTAAAATTAATTGCAATTTCGGATCGTAAAAAGCTAAACAATTTTCACTTGTAAATGCCACTTTTGCTGCTTCAAAAGCTTTTTGACATTCAGCAGTTCACTCAAATTTTGAATCGGAGTCAAGTAACCTGTACAACGGGTATAAAATTTCCCTTACATTTCTAATAAAACGGTTGTAATACGTAATCATTCCAATAAATGATCGGACTTCTGAAACTGTAGTAGGTTTAGGCATTTTAACAATAGCATCGAATTTCTTTGGATCTTTGTATAAACCTTGAGCATTAATTATAAAACCGCAAAACTGAATCTCTGATTCAAAGAACGTACATTTTTCACGTTTGATTTTAATATTATGATCATGTAGAATTTTGAAAACCTTTTCGATCAATTCGGCTAATTCTTTATCGTCCTTAGCAGCTAAACGTAAATCATCTTGAAAAACACGAACGCCGCGTACTCCACCGAATAGAGCGTTCATTCTATCCTGCCAAATTGCAGGTGCGGAGGCAATACCGAACATTAATCTGTGAACTTTGTACAAGCCTTGGTGTGTATTTGTCGTAAGTAATTCCGCTGAAACGTCATCTACTGGTAATTGTAAATACGCTTCCGTACAATCAATTTTTGCAAATTTAGTGCACCCGGCAAGATCTAATACCAGTTCATTGGTGATCGGCAATGGACACTCGTCGACAAGGAGCTGTGGGTTGACTGTGACACTGCAATCGCCGCAGATCCGTATGCTGTTGTCTGACTTCAGCACCGGTACAATAAGAGTGGCGTAACGTGATGTGTTGACTTTTTCCAACACCCCCTCCTTTTGAAGTCGCTCCAGCTGCTTGTCAATGAGTGGTACAATTTGAAAAGGTGCACCTCTCGCCTTGAGGAACACAGGTCTCGCATCGGGTTTTAACGTAACGCTTGCACTTAATCCTGTAATAGGCGAAAGATCTTTGCGTATCACGTTCGAATATTTATTGAACATATTATTTATAAATTCAGTCTTATCGAAAATTTGGTTAGAATCTATTTGTAAAATCTTTTCTGACAGACCAAATAGTGCATCGGCACCTTTTCTTTCAATGAGAGGCCAAATCCATTCTCTACCGCACAAAGGTGGACGCTTTTCATTTGGAAAGTATACATTTAATTTGAATTTTTCCTGTTCATAAACAACTGTAACTGTGGAGAAACCGATTACCTTTATGACAGTGCCACAGAATGAAACCAGCTGTAAGGCTGATTTTTGTAGTTGTAGATTCGGCAAAACTCGTCTCGCCGTGTCGATGTTGATAAGAGTAGTGGCAGCCCCGCTGTCCACCTCGAAAGTAATATCGGCGTCGTTGACCTGTAGTGTTTTGACGAATTTCTTGCGGCGGTCGACTTGTTCTATGCTGTAGACTTCGGCAATCTTGTAATCTTGTCGTTTCTCGTCCATGTTGTAAATACTGTGTACTTTATTTGTATTTTATGTACTGAATTCTTGGTCATGCAGACTCGTTGTAAATGACCCTTTTTACTACAGGAGTTGCAAACTGTGTTTTTCGGCAAGGTGCATTTATCAGCCTTATGATCAATTTTTCCACATCTGTAGCATTTGTACTCGATCTTTTTATTTTTATCGTGGAAATTTGTTTTCTGAGCACTAGTTTTACTTTCTTTGCTGGTCTATTTGTTGCCATCAACATAATTTACTTGAGAAGTTTCTGTAGAGCGTAGTTGATTCCTCTCCTTTGTACATAACTCCATTGATTGAGCTATTTGTAATGCTAAATCGAAGGTTAAGTCTTTAGTCTCGAGTAACCTTGTCATCGTTCTCTGACACAGTAGACCAAAAACAAACTGATTCCGTAATGCGTTTTGTAAGTAGTTTCCAAAACCGCAATCTGTGCTTAACTTGCTCAAAGCGGTGGCAAATTCACGTACTGATTCACCAGCCACCTGAATTCTGCATTTGAATTTGTAACATTCGGCAATCTCGAGCGAAGCATCTGTATAGAACTCATTAAATTTCGCTGTGACTTGTTCGTCTGTAGCAGTTTTGACTGTAGTAATGCCCATGCTATCACACAATGCATTCTGAGCTATACTACCAATGTAATGTAGTAAATACTTTTTCTTTTGCATTGCATCTGAAATTTCCATTATGTCTAACATCTCTTCTAGACGCATTAGCCAACGGTCCCATTTTGCCGTATTTGGCGCGTATGGTTCAATATATAATGTATTTTGGCTTGTGGACATAATTGTATGTAAACTTTGCGTAGTGACTCTCTTTGGTCTTTCGCGAACAGCAACAGTCGGTGCAATATTCTGCGGGGGGTTTTCTGCAGTTGGGTTATTAGCATTTGGACGAATGTCCTTGTGTATTGATGGTCTAACACCACGACCTCTCCCCCTTGGAGTTGTATCGGTACTCGTGCCTTCTGAGTAAGAACGTGTGCGTAATACATTTCTTTCGGCGTTATTTGGTCGAGTGTCTTTAACTAATATAAGTTCATTCGGCGGAATGCAGGAATCACTTTCGTCTTCACTCTGAAGAGATTTTTTATAATCACTATCCCATCCTCGTCGCCAATTTGTTGTATCCGGGTTTGCGTGGGGTGTAAATGAGGTATACGAACACAGCATTTATAATTTACACTTTAGATTGTTTATTAACAATTGGATGTGATAGCGCATTGCCAGCATGGCACATGTGCTCGCTACGCTCGCTCATTCCGTACTACTCATCACGCGTGCGCTGCACACTCACGCACACTCACTCACACACACACACTCCCGCGTACATGCGTACGGAGCAAAAGGCTCTCGCCCAACATACTGAAACGTAAGTATCACTTGTCAAATGTAATGTTCAGTGATCTTTGGAGTATGCTTTTTAATTTATAATAGAATCTCTGTACTTGAAACTGAAAACTGTTTAGAAGAAACTGTGAGCAATCGTACTAAGAATTTAAATCTTTTATCCTAACATGATATATTTCTATTATTTCGAGTTCCCAAGTTCTTCCAGCTTTATCTATTTGTACTTCTTGTAGCATTCCCTGTCATGGGAATCCTGACAATCGACTGTAGAAGATAAATATATCAGGAGACACTTTCATCATAAATAGTTGCGAATCATAATTTTATCACAAGTGCACTTCATGTTTGAAATGACAGAAAATAATTTTAAAAATTCAAATAGACAAAGATCGAAGAACTTCAGAGCTTGAAATAACAGCAGAATATATCATTACATGAACAGCCTTAAATTTTTAATACGATAATTGGAAGTAACACATGCTTCTAATAGTTTTTTCCTTTCTCCTATAAGTCAATTACGGAGATTCCTTTCTAAATGAAAAAATGTACTCCCAAGATCACTGGAAGATTACAGTTCAAAAATGTTTACTTACTTTTCAATAAATTTACAGAAGCTACAAAATGTCTACTTTTTCAACAGCCAGGATGTCAGAAAACCGATGTCAACACACTAATCTCGTCAAGCTATTCTCAGCTGCACTTCAATAGTTATCCGTGGTAAAGAGCATTGAAGCCAACAAGAGGGACTGCTTCGTATCTAAATTGCTTCATATCATCGACAATCGACTGTAACAATCAAGTATATTATTAGATACTTTCTTTATTAATTATCATATATCGCAAATACATTTCTAGTGTATTTCACACTCAAAATGCCAAGAAATGCTTTAAAATGTGTACACATAGAAGCTTAACAAACTATGATACTAATGATCTTGGAAGTGTAGTTTATAATTTACAAAAGAATCTTCGTAGTTGATTGCTGGAAAAGAATTGAAAACGATTATAAAAAAGTATAAACAACGGTATTAAGAATTTAAATAATTTGGCGTAATGTTATGTATCATGTTCAGAGAGCAGAAAATACTAGTGGTTTGTTTTTCCGACACAACTGGCTTGTGTCTAATAATGTTTTGTTTTCATAGACAAGTAGTTAGTCTCTACACTTTAGTGAGTCGTCATCCGACACGAGTGATTAATATCTAAATATGACTGGCTCGTGTCTAAGGATAACTGGCTAATATTGGAAGACAACTCACTAATGTATAGAGACGAACTACTTGTCTACTTGGCTACTTATCTTTAAAAACAAAAAATTATTAGACACAAACCAGTTGTGTCGGAAAGACAAAACACTAGTATTTGCTGCTCTCTGTACATGATACATGACATTACGACAAATTGTTTAAATTCTTAATACCGTTGTTTACATTTCTTTATACTCTTTTTCAATTTCTTTTCAGCAATCGATTACGAAGATTCTTTTGTAAATTATAAACTACACTTACAAGATCATTTCAACATTACATTGAGAAAAGTTCATTTACGTTTTTGTAGAGTTTCTGGAGCTACAAATTTTAATTTTTTCACTGGCAAGGAAACTAGAAGCAGGCCGCTGTCAAAATTCCAAGTTGGTGCTCCAAGCCACTTTTCAGGCGGATCTCTATAATTATGTCATCTCACAGGTCAACTTCAATAACTTTTCCACAAAGCTGTTTTTCTTCAATTCCACAAACGTAAAAAATGCTGTTCGCAGCTGTTCGTACTGAACGTAAAGCGCCGTCGCTGATCAGCTGAGTGCAGGCCGCCATATTGCAAGATATGTTTCAGTCCGGTCGCGAAGTCCCGACGCTTGTCCTTGTTGCACTTATTTTGAACGACATCATTCTATCTCTATGTCCTCACGTTTACTAACGGAGCTATCAATCCTTGTCGCACTCATGCTAAACAGCATCTATCTGTCTTTATGTCCCAAAATCCGATGAAGGAGAACAATTTTGTTGAAATCGAAGAACGATCGTTGAAATTATGAAAAATGACAAACAGCTGATTGATATCTCACGAACCACTAAACCGATTTCAATCGTACTAGGCTTAAATGAAAGATAAAAAATTTAAAAAATACTGGGCGTAGCATAATTAAGAAATTTTCTGGAGGTGAAGCGTAGACGAAACATATGTGTTCAATGTTGTGACAGTTCAACTATGTTAGCGGTAAAGGAGTAGCGGTCGCCGCGCTAAGAACTTGGCGCGACGAGCGACCGCTCCTCTTGATATCGTTCAGAAGAAAGCTGATATATTTTGTGTAATGTGCACCCCTATGTGCGCCGAGATTATTATGAACAACCGTCACACTTCCGGTGGACACGATTAGCCAGTTAGTTATTATTACTGATTGTTATACCGAGAAACTGATAGATAAATTAGCTACTCGCAGAGACTTAATCCGCGTAGTCTTATTTGAATATGGTACAACAGTGAGGGACTGAAACAGTTATTGTTGTAAGAATAAGAATTATATTATTTTATTTATTACTTTTTAAATAATATTTCCATGGGTTTGCACAAAATATTCACAACTACAAATGAGTGTACTAATGCATATTAACTATGTTTACTTAGACGAAAAATACGCGTAAACACACATACCGCTATACCGTCTTCTTATAGCAATTTGTAGATAATATGAATTCCGAATTTTATCGCAGATAACTTCACTTCTGTTATCTGATATGAGACACATACTTTAACGTATTTTTTCCCGTAGAATTCAGAAAAAATCATTAGTATATTTAAAAAAATAAAACATAAGAAAATCCTGTTTTTACGGCCCCGGGGGCCGAAAAAAATATTTGGAGTCCAGGACCCGGTTTGACCTTATTTTTGTACCCTAAAAAACATGTTTTCATAATAAAAAAATTTAAACAAATTCAGGGCATTTCACCCCCTAAAACCGAGGATACCCTTTGAAGCAATTTTGTGTTTCAGAGATGAAATGAGCTAATCTTTGTTAATTTGGGGTCGTAGAATCCGAATCCGATAATGAAAATTTTTTATTAGCTCTTGGTTCTACGAAACATGAGGTCAGAGTGCGCAATAACGCCGTTTTGTGCAATGTTTGAGATAGTATATCTTTCGTCAGATAGGAGGTAATAGTTTCCGTAATAGCTTAAAATAATGCTTATAGCTCCTATTTTACGGTAAACAATGTAATACAACCAAGCAAAGCAAATGTGCTTTAAATGCCGATTTGTTTGTAAGCGCAAAATGCTCGTCTCACTGTTACTGTCTGCATCTACTGCGCCCCATTGCGCTGTGGATGAAGTCAATCGGCGTGCGCGGAAAGCGGTTTTAAATCGAACATAACAAGTACAAAGATGCCTTATTCTTTATATATTTGAGAGGACACTAGTAACTATTTTCTACGCCAGGATTGCCCACGTAACACGAGGCGTTATTTCGTACCCGCTATAGAATAAGATTTCGTTTGATATGTAAGGAGAGCCACTATTAACTGACGGAATCAATCTATTAATTTAATTATGTTCAGAAGTATGCGTAGCTACGGTATATAAGCGAGAAATTTATAAAGATATCATTCATATAAAGAATGTACTTAATTTATATGTTAAATAGAAAAATGTCTCGCAAATACGTCAATGATCCAACAAATTTTTGTTCTATTTGCGGAAATGTAGCGTTCGAATTTCAAAAACGTTCTTTAAATCCATTTATTCAACAAGTTTATGAATTATATTTTGGTTTCAAAATAGGAAATAAGGAGAACAATTGGGCCACTCATATGTACATGCCGCAATACTTGCACTGTCCAGCTTCGAAACGCGTTAGGGCGCAGTAGATATAGGCAGTAACGGTGAGACGAGAATTTCACGCATACAAACAAATCGCCATTTAAAGCACTATTTTCTTTACTTTGACGTATTACAGTTTTCACCGTAAAATAGGAGCTATAAACATTATTTTAAGCTATTACTGAAACCTTAACCTCATTTATGTTGAAAGATATCTTTTCTCAAACATTACACTAAACGGCGTTTTTGCGAACTTCGACCCCGTGTTTCGTGGAACCAAGAGATAATAAAAAATTTTCATTATCGGGTTCAGATTCAGCGACCCTAAATTAACAAAGATTAGCTTATTTCATCTCCGAAATATTTTTGTGTTGACCAGTGTAATATAAGTAATAAATACTTGCGAATAGTGGCACATGCTAAACGAAACTATCCGCAACGAAATCAGACTAATTTGGAGAATAATATACAGAACTATACAGAACCGCTCAAGAATTACCGACCAAAGCACACTCGTGTATTTTGTGCATTTATCACATTAAGTCGATACATAAGAAAAATCAGCTCAGAAAAGAATGACATTCTTATACTATGATATAAATCCTACCCGGAGGAATCACAATAGATCCCGATAAGAAACCTAGATAGAGGTCGGAACAACTACAACTACAACGACAACTACAACGCCAACATCAACAATAGCATCCATACTATCGATAACAACATTAACGACAATGTAAACAACTAATCCAAATACTAGAATAGTGACGGATATTAGTCGAACCAAGAAACAAACATCAAACTTCGATAACAATTACGAAGTTAATGATATAGAAAATGCACCAATAATTACATTTATACACATATTCACAATCGATAATAAAAAATGATCGAAATCGTAGCAATTGGGCTGTATCGCCTAGAAACAATTGATAATATTAGGAGTAAAGTTAAGATCCAAGAGAAATGCGCAAGAGTGCAACGAAGACAGAGACAAATACATGGTAATATTTACAAATAGTGTTTACGACTCATCAATCAATATAACCAAAGAAAACAAGAGCTGAACATTTACAAAACGGAATAATCATAAAACCAGGGAAAGACGGTTATGCGTTAATGTATGGGAAACAACGAAGAGTACAAACTAAACATGTAACAATAGAAACTATGACAGACAGTAATACCGACCTAAATTAGGAAATATATCCGACACACGAGACATACCGAAAAACGTGCCAATCCGACATGACGTATAACACAATAAGATCCTATAACCCTAAAAGAATGCTGGGTAAGCCAATAACTGAAAAAATACATGTAATACATAAATATAACACACGAAAAATAATATGGTTTTACAAGTTTTATTTTCTATTTGTCATAATATCCTCTAGTCGTTTCTAAACATAGTGCTTATGGCACATAATATGATTTCTGCAGACATAAGTGTATAATATTAACATGAATAGCGAAAGAACAAAGAATTTATCTCAGATTATTAATTTTTATTCTACAAATAACGAGAATAAATCAATCCTAGATATCAAATTACGCATTTTTAACATAATCCTTTAATAAATTCAAACCTATTATGGATAGATATAACAAAAACTGACATAAATTAGAAAATTGAGGCTTTTTCACTTTTTTCACTCAGACGTATATATGGATATGCATACACATTATTTTTAATCTTTTGCATTAGAAATAAAATAGACTTAGCAACAACAAAATACTGTTTATTCAGGAAGAAAAAGAACCATGAAAAATACTACAAATCACCAAACGATCAACATCTGTAAACAATGCCACGACAAACTACCAATTCAAGAGATAAATAGATTGGAAATGGTATAGGAAATACATGCAATAATAGATAAAGTCACAAGTCCGTAGCCGGATATAAGCAACAGTTAACCACAACAAACAAAATTAGAGAATGCGACGAATGTTTTAACATCACATGCATGAATATAAAATGGAAAATAAATAACAACGTGATAAAACATCCTATGGCAATGACCACATGAAATAAACTCGAACAAATAGAAATAAAGAAACTTCATCAAGTACAAGACAACATTTAAGTACAAGTACCAGAAACATTTAAATGCATCATAAGACCAGTACATTATACGGGGTATGGGAAAAAGAATAAAAGGCACAGATGCATAGCAGCTGAAGTATGCAACAACAACTCGTGCTAAGAATGTACGTAAGCAAGAGTTTTTTAAGTAACAAATTACTTCAAAAAATTTAATTCCTACAATAGCAACATACCGATAATAAACAAAATCAAAAACTTGAATAGTTATTTCCGCTACTAGTCCAAGAGCTAGCGAATATTTTACTTGTCATCGAGTAAGTCACGAATATCTGTTGACACGTTATTCGGACAAATCAAAGATGAACGCCCCCGTCCCGCACGTTCAGACCGATCACAAAGAGTTGCTGGCAATGGCTGAAAGTGTAAAAAAAGTGATACAATTATGTGATCGCGCAAGTCACGAATCTTTGTCGACACATTATTTAGGTAAAAAAAGAATGCCACCTGCTCTGGTAGTTGAGACCGATCACGAAGAGTTGCTGGCAGGCCTTTAAAGTTGTGCGCCCGCGCATTGTTCTGGAAGCTTGCATAAATGGATACAAAAGTGTATCGAACTTTAAGGGCTATCTTCTAGTACATTAAAAAAAGTAATCGAATTGTGATATTCGCATCTCTTGAACGGATCATCCGCTGCTTTTTGCTGTAATTCAATTTAAAAAACGTGTTTTTTTTTAACTTTTTGTATTCATTTTGAAAAATATGCACCTAACATAAAAAAACGTTTCAAACAAAAAATGTAGAGCATAAAATTGTCTACAAAAATGCTGTATAGATTTTGTTTATATTCGCAACAGAAAGCCCTTAAGTGAGTGATGAAAATCCCCATGATGGGTTTCTGCCAGGTAGAAAAATCCCCAAACTATTGAAGAATATAATTTTAAAAGTCACCCGTGATACACAAAAAGTAATCGAACTGTAATAGGCGTACCTCCTGAACATCTCATCTGCCGATTTTATCAGTACTTTAATTTAAAGAAGTCTAATATTGGCACGTAAACCGATACATACAGAACAGTATTTCGGTAAAAAACACGAACGCACCAAGTCATTGGCGTCGGCTATTGTCTGGACCATATGGACGCGTCCATACCCGGAAAATTTGGGGTATGGATTATCCATACTCGGTAGAAGTCAAACAAAATGGAATCCATCGATCGATTTGAAAAAAGTGTTCTGCAATTTAGTGCTGTATTGATACATAAGATTGCGTACCGCTGGAGGTCGATAGATGGGCCGTAGCGGCCCATAGACTGTGTCAGATCGGCATAGGTTAGCTAGATTGCAGACATATTGGGAGCACAGCGATCCCGGTGATGTTCCTAACCCGTATTACGAAACGGCGCTAGTTGCCGAACCCACCCTTGCATACTGATTGGTCCACGTGGGTGCATTTTCGCTGTGAAGGGAAGAGAACGCTCATCTGGGAAAAGATTCAGCGGATTGGGTCGTCTGTACTTGGATTTTGTCGCATGTAATCCACATTCGAGCAATCTTTATCTTATGGAAAACGAGGTAAAACGAAAAAAAGGAGAAATATTTAATAAAAAAAACCAAACAAGATTGCAAGCCAGACACGTCTCATTTAAAAGAATCGACATCTAAAATAACGCAAATGGTATCCGCTAATAACCTCAAACCTGCTTTTTCTAACGTTACATCGATTCGATTCGTCTTCCAAGTTAGAAAATCCTTCGTCTTCCCAACCTATGACGCAAACTCTAAGCAGTGATAATACATCCAGTAAGTTAAAATTATTTTCGATTAATTCACGTATCATATAATCGATGTTCTATCTATTTAAATTAGGTGATAATGAATAAAAATAAAAAACAGATATCGCACAATAAACATTAAACAATTTTTTCCAAAAAATTGATTTGCATCTTTCTCAAACTCAAAACTATATACAGGGTCATCGAAAAGTATCGGACCCCCCTAATATCTTCAGTTAGAATGCACTTAGGAGAAAATGTCCAATAGCAAAGTTGTATGGTTTCAAGCGGGGAGTAAGATGATGACCTTGACTTTGACCTTGACCATGTCCTTCAAGGTCATTTCAAGGTCAATCTTATTTTTTTAAATAGAACCCCCTACATTTTATTGCATATTCTTATAGCTTATCTCGAGAGCTTTCCAAAACACTATAATAAAATATTTTTTTATTAAGTACTTTTTGAGTTATAAAGTTGGTAACTTGAAAACTACAAAGAGTGGGGAATTTTAAAGAAAAAATGTAGTGCATTTCCGCCCGCGATACACACGATACTTTTTGGCACACCTGTATACAAAAATGCCACCATAGAAAGCACTGATCTGTACTATATGGAAACAGAGCCGTTATCATAATAATACGAAGCGGATTTTTCTCAAACATGGCTGACAAACAACTTTCACTGCGCCGATCAATGTTTTTGGACATTCTAAAACAAAAGAATGTTAAAGTTTATTCAATTAAAGATTTTGATTTTTATGCTTTCGTAATTAAATTCTTATAAGGATCAGGAGTTATAAAGGTTGATTCTCGGTAGCTGAGAATCGTTTCTGGGATCTCCCGCATAAAGGGTATCGACACCCCAAGTGACGAAATACCGGCGAATTTAAGAATAATAACTTTATTTTATTTAGAGAAATGCCAACTACAGGTCGTACTGTATCAGACCTTCCGGGTATATAGGAACTAAGTCCTGTATTGATTCGCGGAGAGTCGCGGATTAACGCGTCGTGAAGTTTCTAAGTTCCGTGCGCGGGACTCTGACGGAGATCTTTTACGACGCGACTCTAACGAAGATCTTCTCGGTTTCGTTCACGGTGCGACTCTGCACCGAGATCTTCTCTGAATCGTACGCGGCGCGACTCTGCACCGAGATCTTCACGGCGTCATTCGCGGGGCGACTCTGACTGGCCAATGCAATTATCCGTTACAAGTCAGGTCGGTTTTGGGCATAATTCGGTAGCGGGGGTGTTTACGAGACACCATCAACCATGGTGTCCGATAAGTCTCGTCTTCCGCAGATCGCCGCTTTCGTGTCAGATATCGATGCTGTAGTGATTCGGTGTTTCCCGGAACGGGCTCGAATATCTGCACGTGCAGGTTCCGATGAGTCAATTGTTCGTTAATTCGACCTCCTAATCTACAGCGGGTGTCTTCAGATGTCACTCGATTATCGACTATAAAGGTGATTGGCACCGGGGTATGCCTTTGCATGTGTCGATTTACTATAACAATTCGGCTAACAATAGGACACCCGAATCTCTAACTTCCAACGGTTTTCTGCACGTGTGACCCGAACGGATGGATGACGTCGCTGTGGACATCTCAGGTGTCCGCTTTATTATTTATTAACGGGCGAATATTCCTGACTCCGTACGCTGATACACGTGCAGCCTAGCGTCCGTAACACAAACAGTTGGATAGCGGGTTTAATTCCACAGTGCACGAAACTTATAAAAATATTATTAACTATACAGGTTTCTTCCGGTACTGCAGAACGATATTTTTCTGCTTTCCGTAGATTGAAAAGTTATATACATTCTACCATGTCACAACACAGATTAAACGCAATTGCTATTTTGAATGTTCATTCAGATATAGCAGAAACGATCGATATCGAAAAATGTATTTATAAGCAAAAATCAGATCAGACGAAACACTTTTGCAATGTAAAGTTGTTATTATTTTAACTAATATATAAAACCCATATATTTTTATATGCTATCTTATTATAAGTTCGTGTAGTTTTACATGATCTTCTTCAGTTATGTTAAGATAGGTTAGGTTAGGTTAGGTTAATTTACGTTATACCTAGATAACAAAATGCCCGTCGTGTGACATCATATGATCTTCACGTGGCCCATGACGACGGCCATATGAGGGGCACGTGAGGGCAGCGCTGAGTCGCACGCGACCATACCCGGCAGAATCGAAAGTCGACGCCCCTGCATCCAGCCTCGCAGTTCACACTGTTCGCGCTAATAATTATAGTTTCGCGCCAATATTTCTAATTTAGCGTTAATCTAACTTCTGCATAGTGCTCCCTACATTTGTTACCCAGAATGCTCTGGGTCAATTTCTGTTCGAAAAACACGGGGTGGGAATCGACGCGACGCCATGTGAGGAGTCTAAAAAACGCTTTCCACGTGCTACGATTCACAAAAAAATATTGCGCAGTTTTTCAACCGATAACCGAGTTCTACGGTTTTCCTTCACATTTAGACTAAGCTATCTGTTAAATAAAGTTTTATCCGAAAATTCTTAGTGTCGGTTCTTTTACATCGGGTTTTCTGCTAATCCGACCTACTCCTGTAGGTTTTCTTGAACTGCCTATGGCGATTTAGAATTTCCATTATTAGTGACTCGAACACACCGATTACGAAAGGGGTCTGGCAGGCCTTTAAAGAGCCCGCGACTTTCCATCGCTACCAGCCACCCGAGAACTCCGAGGATTTTAGTATGAGTAAATCGCAATTTAACGATCAAAATAAGGTGAAGATAAAGAAATGTTAAGTATGCATTGTGCACATTCAGAAGAAATATTTGGTAAGAAATTCATTCAGAAGTAAAGTCTTCCTTTGAAAATCCTCGTCGAGGTTGACCGCTGAATTTTTTTCGTACATTAATTAAATCATGATGAAGCATCGCAAGGTATTAATATTATATTAATATTATAATCATTGGTATGAAAAAAGTAATAGCAACAAAAGCAAAAAAATCGGTGACATTTTTTTATATTTAAGGTAGTACGTCTAAAAATGGAAAAATGTTACTGATTGATTTAAAAATTATATAAGTGTTTTAAAAAACATTGATCGCTGACTGTTTTCTGTCGCGTATTACAGTATGTGGGTGATGTTTTCAAAGGTGTAGGTTAAGTACGAAAACAAAGGTTTAAAACGGGTAAATGTATTATTTGTCACAAAAAAGGAAAGGACAAAGTATTTCTGTTTAACAAAAAAATATTAGAAAAATCGCAAAATATTTTCGAAATTCATCAGAAATATAACATAAAATATAGTGATATCATATTACCGGACCTCGATAGTGCCACTGTAGGTTATAACATGAAGTTCGCTTACTGTTTTTAAGAATAAATTTGTTTCTTTTCCTCATGAAGAAGAATCTGCTGGGATGGCAATGGGCGCCTATCTATGATTTTATCGTACTGTAAATAAGAATGCGACATTTCTGTTTAACTGCGGTAATTATACTTATAAGGTTTGTTCATGTGCTAATGTGAAATCTATATTTAATTTTCTAGTCGTATAACTATCTATACGTGAATACGATTAGTATTGGTTTTACAGTTGTACTAACTCTGATGTACATTTTCTTTTTGTTTTATTTTTTTCATTTCTAATTTAGTTTTACAATCTGTCGAATTTGACAATAAGTAAAATAGTATATAATAAGAATTTGAACTTGAAAGGAAAAATATTCATTAATATTTTCCTTTTAACAATAACAAACATAATTGATTAACTTTAGCAGAAACTATGTCCGACTAAACCAATTACATAAGTCCGAGGGTTTGAATCGTTTCAATCGACGTGGCTCGTTTTCTACATTGAAAACTTGTTTAGCATATTCATTTGGATCCAGTTTTAGGCGATTACGATAGTTTATACTAAAATATTGGATTTCCTCTTTCACTGAAGGTATTTGTAGGTCCAGACTGATCTGCGCATTGGTGACATACCGTGGCCTACTATAAGTCTACTATGTATCTTAGAACTTTGAACCCCAAATTTGTATTCCGTATTACCATACGAGTTTGATATTTATTCCCGTGGGGGATGTGGCCATATTTGAATGATGCACCACACCGCTGGTTGTGCCATTTATGAAAACGACAAGTCAGCTACCACATTTTTAATAACAAGCTGCCTGCTTTGATATTTCTGTTGGTTCAGAGGAACCTTTCAAGCGTTATCACGACCCGCCTAGTGACTTGGTAGATTCATTTTCAATTTGCATAATAGCCCTGTATGCCAGACCTTATCGAAAGCTTTCGTTACATCTAAGATGACAGCAGCGCAATATCTCCTAAGTTCCAGATCAAGATTAATTTTGTTCGCTATTCTATGAACCTGTTCTACTGTAGCATGCTTGGCTTTAATCCGAATTGATGTTCAGGGATAAATTTTTTCTCCAATAATATAGGTTTCAATCTATCATGTAGAAGTTTCTCAAAAATTTTTGAGAATATAGGCAGAAGGCTAATAAGCCGATAAGATTACACTTCTTCTGATTTTTTCCTTGTTTACAAATCATTATAACTTGGGCAAACTTCCACTGGTCAGGGAATCATTCTAGTCTAAGTATAGAATTAAATGTAATAGTCGTTAATCTAATAACCTTTGGTGGCAGTTCTTTTAATATTTTGCCAATAATTTTAAATTTGCCAGTGTCTTTTAAACATTTATACCTGTTCTTATGATTCGTTTTAATAATGAAAAATATTTTCTTAGGAAATCCAATTGGAATTGCGACTTTTCGACATAGTTCTGGATCTTCTCCTCTACTTCTTTCGTCATCTGTATCATCAGCAAAGAGGAGGCGTGAATATGCTAGTCAGGTATTCTCCAAAGGCAGATAATTTTTCTTTATTACTACGCCCATGTTCTATTATTTTTACGTATTGGTACATTATATTGTTGTGGGTGATTGAGTTTCTTCGTTGCTTTCCAAAGTGAGTAGTCCGTAGCTGTGGTTGGAGTTAGAGATGCAAGATATTTAGCTACCGATTCATTCCTATGATCTTTTAATATCGTTTCTAATTCTTTGTTTGTTATCTGGTGATCTTGTTTTTTGCCATGCTTTCTTCATTTTCCTTTTCTCTGTAATTTTAATTTGTATATTAAAATTTCCAAAAGTTGGATTGTAGTTAATTATGTTCTCTGGAGTAGACTCCCATGCTACCTGTTGGATTGTATCACACAAATACTTAACTGCGTCATCAAGATCTTGGTTTGTTTTCACCGGTACATTACAGTCGATTTTATTGTTCAAAATTTCTCTTAATTGATTCTGCCATGTTAATTTATTAACTAGCATAGTAATTAGGTTCATCATATTACCTATTTGTTGCAGAAGATCACCCATCATGTTTTTGGTTGGTGGATTTCATTTGCTTGATTAGTTATGGCGGCTTGCCGAATTTCTTCATTACAGTCTTGTGATGTCGGTGGTCTTGTCTGAGCTACTTGTTCATAATTTAGGTACGACTTTGCTTGCTGACTAAGAGGAATGGCTTAAGATCGGTTCATGTCCCTTTTTTCTATGAGCAGGGTACTTACTACTTTGTATCTCTTTGTAAACTATACATCCTTTGTAATTTTGCGGCTGATTTCCTTGGCAAAGGGCACATTGAATATTAGAACTTCTTTGTTGTCTAAGACACTGCACTGTTGCGTGATCTCCTGCACATTAAACACACCTTGGTGTTCTATGGTAAAATTTCTTAGTATGTCCATATCTCTGCAATTTGCACACCTCGGTATTTCCCGTATTTGATGAAGAGGTTCTTGTTTCATTTGGTAAGTGTGAAGTTGCGTTTGTTTTTCAGTTAAAGCTTTCACTATAGCTGAATACTTTTCAGGAGCTGTAAGTTGAATTTTGACCTGAATTTCCTTTAGAATGTTAATAGTATATTCATTAATGCTTACTTTTTGTAGTAATTCAGTAAGTGGCCTTATATATTCTACCCCAGCTACAAAAATTGGAGGAGGTTTAGGAGTTTTAAGTTCGGGGTTTTCCCTGTATTCTGATCGTTGCTGCTCTTCATTATCTAGTATCGAGAATTGGATACTTGTAGTAGTTGTTTTGCTTAACCAGTAGTTCGACAAGCAGTCCGATATTATCATCTGTTTTTCTAGATCTCACTAATACTTTCCGGGCTGTTTATGGGCCTCTTTAAATTTTTGGCTACTTGCCATTGTGGCTCTTTTGCTAGGGATTGATTGTCATCACCCATAATTTAGTATTGATGTAAGATTATCTTGTAATCTCTGTACACCTTGCTAGATCTGAAGTAAAGGCCTTAACTGCAAAAATTTACGTTTTCATGCTCTATTTACAGACTATGCGTATTCACTGTGTCACTTGTTTACCGGCGTACACACACATATTATGGGCGTATTTCCGAGGAGCGAAGAATAATCCGTCCGCTCGTGACGACCACTGAATGTAAACTCATGTACATATAAGGAAATTTTCTTTTCGTGTCCATTTAACTGTATATTTGAGCGTATTTCAGCGATTCGTTAGTTTTACCTTCTATATATAATTATGTAACACATACTGTAACTACAATGTATAATTGTGTTGACTAAAGCGGACTGTAAAAAACAAACAAAAGCTGGCGAATTTTTTACACGAATTTTTTTTTTTTTTGAAAACGTAGTAATAACATTAATGTGGTTTATAGATTTTTACATTTTCTTTCCCCGCATGCGGATTGTGGAGAGGGTGGATCGGGTATCTGCATCCGCAAGTAAGAGCAATGGGTTGTCGTGCCCAAACTCGAAAAGGAGCAATGCTTTTGAATTATTCGCTCTCTTCACAAACTTTAAGAATTGACGACCACACGAACCCGATCGTTTGGTTGGTCTGCCAAGATCGAATGCCTGTTCGTTAAACGGCTCGAGAAACTCACCGACTGACGATGTCAGGGTGCGGTGTTAAGCCTCTGCCAGCGGGTTCCACATGGGGGAGCGCTAGGCGTGCCATGTCCGTTAAACGGCAGTAACCGTTTATTGGGTTGGCCTCTGACGGGCCGTGGCAACGTTAGAAAAGTTCCTTTGAACCAACATAGAAGTCAATGCAGGTATATTGTATTCAATAAATGTAGTAGCCGACTTGCTAACACCGTCAGGTGGCACAGTTGCACTCAAATCAGTACCCGCCCTGAAAATAGAGCGTCCTTATACAACGAGGGAGGCAGAGCACCTAAAATAACACATATTCAACATATTCAGCTTTACATTTCATTTTTCAAGGATGTTTATAACTGAGAGAGAGCATTATATTCGTATTGTAAATTTGTTAGTTCCTAAGAAATCGCTGAAATGAAATATTGGCACAAACCACGGGCGGATGTTTCCGTCGCAAATGTTTATTTGTAGCATGTTGAAGTTTTGATTGATCGATGATTGAAATTTTTGTTGTTGTTTTCTTAACTGATCCTAAATACGTCGAAAATTATTTTTAATGACGGAAATTGTGATTTAAACCTGCCAAACAAGCGTTAAATGCGAAAAAAATATTAAAATAACGCTATGATCAATCAGTGGACTTTTTTTTCATTATACGCTAAGATCTCAACTCATTTGGCCCATGAGATCACGGAAACGAAGAAACACGACTGAGTCGTGTTTCAGATACGACTGTGTACTGCGTAGCGGAGACCGACTGAAAAAACAGCACGGATTCGTATTTAGGAACGAGCTAATCGTATCTAGAAAATGATATGTCGCGCTTACGGAGCAATCAGTACTGCGTAAGGTATGAATGCCATAAAAAGTCCCTAGTCCTGCGCACGCAGTACTCTGTCTTGTCTAGGTAGCTGTGGTTCGTACGGCGCATTTACGTAGTCCTGCGTACGCAGTACTCCATCCTGTGTACACAGGGACATTCCCGCGCAATTGACAGCTGATGGGATAGCGATAGTTTATAAACGATCCATTGTATGAAAAACATTTCATTGCAGTAATTTAAGTTCGAACATCTTAATTCACCAGCTTCGCGCGTATGAGATAATTGCATTGCAAATGAAATATTAAAATAAAGAAGGTTGCAAAATTTTCATTCGATTCAGATCAAGGAGAATAGCCTTAATTTGTGGACTCTTATTTTAGGATCTACGATCTGTTCATGACGCTTTTTAATCATTTTTATAAGGTAAGTACGGCTATAAACTAATGTTAATATAATTTTGAGAAACTTCAATTTCTATATTCCAGATTATCAGATCATGAATAATCCACAACCATCACCCTCGTCACAAAACTCCCAAGAAGTTCCTATTCCGCAACATGCACTTGATATAACTGCGCAACTCAATGATACCAATGATAATATTAATAATAGTTAAAATACAACTTTCTATATTGTTTGTGATAACTTTTATGAAAAAGTTGACATTAACTCGACAAAATTTCTTCCACAAAGACTAGACTTAACATCTTTTTTAAAACAATCATACGACGGAGTATTAATATTATCTTATTATGAAAAACATAACGCACTTAATGAAATATTAAGAAATCAATTAGCACATCTGCTAATTCATCGAGAGTTATACATAGAAGCTAAAAAAATTGAAACCTCTATCCGAAATCCTTTCCAGAAAATAGAGCAAGCTTCTTATGTGATGTTACTTAAGGACCCCCGAGAGTGGCCACATCAGTAAAAAATTGTGCACGGATCTTTAAGTATTATAAACAAACTTTCAGATAATTTTTTTTAGGAAAATGTTTTTTAATCTATTATGTACCGAATAAGTGAGTTTTAGTAAATTCTTCTCCTGGGAAGCACTTAAAAATAAATACAGAAGTTGCGAACTTATAACCTGTCAAATTCTAATCTAACATTCAATTTACAACTTCAGCAATTTGTTTTCAATGTTTCCTAGCAGCCAAATTTAGTCAAAATCATTCAAATGGTGAACAATAAAATTGACAACATTTTTCTAACAGAAAATTATGTGAAAGGTGATTTATAAGTCTTAAAGGTCAGTGAAAAATTTTTACCCATTTCCGTCCATGCTCGAGAACGCTTAAACAAATTACTTAAGTAATTACTTAAATTAATATATCATCGATTTATATACAGGTTTTTGAGTGACACGTTAATAAGCTTAGCAGCAGAAATAAAAAGTGTATTCGCGAAAGAAAGACCAGGAACGTATTTTACCAAAGGAGTCAGTGAAAATGGGAAACGAATTGCTTCTACAGGGAACTTTATGACACAAATTAATTATGCCCGAATGATCTTACAAGAATGCGGTCTTGCAGTTCCTTTACCCTTACATTTTGAGAATAATCCTGGTATATAAATAACTTTGATACAGTCGGGACGTCTCCATTAGGCGGATTTTGACATGTAAATATTGACAAAGACAAAAGCTGTGATTGGCTAATACCGTTAAAAAAGGATCATCATTGATTAACAGTTTTTTTTTGTCAATATTTAACTATCAGAATCCGCCTAATGGAGACGTCTAAACTGTACTTGTGCACTATATTTGAATATTTATTTATTTTTATTTATTTTTAAAATATCCAATTTCCTCTTTCAAGATTCTCTTATATATTCTGTTTTGTGTTACGTAACCAAACAACAATTATTAATTCAAAACATTTTATTCGATATGATATGATTACAGAAAATGAAGAGCAAGCATCTGTACTAAGGACGGATTCCACTGATCTATATAATAACTGGATAGTGCATACGCCGCCATTATTGCTGGAGAATAGAAGCGTCAAGGATTTGGCTCACAATGGCGGCGAATGATGCAGTATAATAATAATACTAATAGGCTGACACGGAAACTCGCTTCCCGAATTCAGTGTGTGATCGACTATTTAACATCTGGCCGTTCATTTACGGCTAAAGTCAAGAAGTTCGCACAACAACTGCGGACGTACTATCACACACTGTACAAGCTGAAGTTGCTCAACATCAAGCAACGTTTAGCGGATAAAATTCGGGTTTTGGCCGATGCCAAAAAGAGGCTGCAAAGACGGGAAGAAGGAATTCGACAAAACTCAATATTTTGGACGAATCCTTCCAACCTCTTCAAACATCGTATCGCAGCCTCAAGCGAGTTTCCGTCGATGGCCGCAGTTGAGGAATTCTGGGGGAGCATCTACGAGAAAACATCTAGGCTTAATGCAGACACTCCAGGTATTGAAATCTTCACCGAGTTGTGCGACGAAGTCACCCGTCAGTGCATTAGAGGTGAAAAATGCCATCACAGGAGCGAGGAAATTCTCCTCGCCGGGCTGGGATGGAATTAACAATTATTGGTGGAAGAAGTTCACTACTGTCCATCAACACCTAGCCCGGATATTCACCTCTTATACAGGGTGGCCGATTTATCTGAAGACATCGAAATACCTCGATAACTATGCACAGAATCAAAAAAGTTGTCGGATGAAAGTTGTTCGACACGAAGGAGGGCATCCAGTGATAATGAAATTTACCCCCTCCTCCATCCCCTGGGGGTGGAGTGGGGGCAAAAACAATAAAACTTAAATAGGAACCCCCAGTTTTTATTGCAGATTTGGATTCTCCGGAAAAAAGTACACCAATTTGACCTAGGAGCTATTGCATTTTGGTTCACAGGTGGCGCTGTAATCGATAAAAATCCAAATTTATCTGAAGACATTGAAATACCTCGAGAACTATGCACAGAATCAAAAAAGTTGTCGGATGAAAGTTGTTCGACACGAAGGGGGGCATCCAGGGGGCAAATAGGGACAATTTGATCCCTTTATGAAAATTTAATATTAAAAATTCTAATATTAGAATTTTTAATATTAGAATTTAGTAATATCAATTGCGAAAATTGTTATTCTGAATATGAAATTTTAATAATGTCCATTCGAAAAATTAAGATTATGAATAATTGATATTCTTCATATTAAAAATCAAAACTGATTAGATAAAAATTGTGCATACAATATGGAAGCAATTTTATAAATAAGTTTTCTACCTTCAATAAAATTACATTTTAGGTTTTAAATTTATTATTTAATAAACAAAAAGACGACATCACGCAATCCATTCAAAAACGCGTCATGTATCTTCACTCAGCTCATTCATTCTCTCTCTGTATGTTTTTTCCGAAATGGGAATAAATAAGCTGAGCATTGACGGTCAAACCAGCTTCTATTAAACAAAACGAAACTCTTACTTCATTTGGGGATTTCGTCGCCATCTACCGGACCCCGAGAGAACTCACGTGGTTTCATACATGTACATCGCTTGCATTTCGGCCATCACCGGCGCCGGTTCTGTTACATAACGCTAGAGGGCGACATAACTCGAAAATAAAGTAGCATATCATTTTATACATAAGTTGAGTCACACGTAACCAGTTCACCTACATTTCTCTCTACTTTCCTGAAGGGAAGTAAATGGATATCGCGACTTTCTAATCCCCATATTAAAATTTAGTATTCACGGTCTCTCAGTGTAAGACTGTTTTTGAAGTCCATTGTATTGGTAGTAATTCGGTCGGAGGTCACTTTGCTTTTAGAATAACAACTTTCCGTTTACGTGACTATTTTTTGTCTACCCTTCATTGCTTAAATCGAATTGCAAGTTAAAAATGAATCCTGCTACAGTTCCCGAAAAAATCGAAATGATTCTTATTTATGGTGAATGTAAGAGGAATATTGACGATGCTGTTGCGTTGTATGCTGAGCGTTTTCCAGATAATGCTCGCTCGCGTTCTTTTTTTTACAAAGTTGTGAATGCCTTTCACTCTGATGGCAGCGTACAAATGAAAAAAAGGAAGCGAAGATTAACAGTTACAGGAGAAGCTAACGAAGTAGCTGTACTAGCAGCTATTCACCAAAATCCACATGTAAGCACACGACAATTACATCGCGATTCCGGCATTTCCAGAGACAGTATTCAAAGAATATTGCATCGTCATAAGTTTCACCCATATCACATTTCACTGCACCGGGAACTAGATGGCGATGATTTTCATAACCGCGTGGTGTTTTGTGAATGGGCATTTCAAAAAATGCAAACGAACCACAATTTCTTTGCTAATGTATTATTTTCAGATGAATCTACATTCACGAACCATGGTGGCGTCAATAGGAATAATATGCATTATTGGAGCGTAGAAAATCCCCATTGGTTACGACAAGTTAATCATCAACGTCCTTGGTCGGTGAACGTTTGGTGTGGAATCATAGGAAATAAACTCATTGGTCCTTATTTCATTGAAGGTAATTTGAATGGAACAAAATATCGAGATGTCCTAGAACAAGAAGTACCATTACTACTTGAGGATGTTGCTATGGACGTCCGACGGACAATGTGGTTTCAGAATGATGGTTGCCCAGCACATTTTTCAAGAGTAGCAAGGGAAATGCTAGACCGTGATTACAATGGTAGGTGGATTGGTAGAGGTGGCCCCATTAATTGGCCTGCGAGGTCACCCGATCTAACATCTCTGGATTTCTTCCTATGGGGTTACCTAAAAGGTAAGGTTTATGAACAAGTACCAACGACTCGTGAAAACATGGTGGAACGCATAAGAACTGCTTGCGCATAAATTTCTGCAGATATGATTCTATGATGTATAAAGTCATTTGAAGAAAGAATAAATAAATGCATTGAAGTGGAAGGTCAACATTTCGAACACTTACTCAAGTAAGTGAACAGTGAGACAGTGAGAGGCAAGGGGACTCACGTAAAACAAGCACCTCAAAGGGAACAGAAAAATACTACGTCCACGTCGGGTAACGCTAAATGTATTTTTTCCATATCCGCTACGCGGGCGAAAATTGTCAATATTGGAGAATCCAAATTTGCAATAAAAACTGGGGGTTCCTATTTAAGTTTTATTGTTTTTACCCCCACTCCACCCCCCAGGGGATGGGGGAGGGGGTAAATTTCATTATTACTGGATGCCCCCCTTCGTGTCGAACAACTTTCATCCGACCACTTTTTTGATTCTGTGCATAGTTATCGAGGTATTTCAATGTCTTCAGATAAATTTGGATTTTTATCGATTACAGCGCCACCTGTGAACCAAAATGGAATAGCTTCTAGGTCAAATTCGTGTACTTTTTTCCGGAGAATCCAAATCTGCAATAAAAAATGGGGGTTCCTATTTAAGTTTTATTGTTTTTGCCCCCACTCCACCATCAGGGGATGGGGGAGGGGGTAAATTTCATTATCACTGGATGCCCCCCTTCGTGTCGAACAACTTTCATCCGACAACTTTTTTGATTCTGTGCATAGTTCTCGAGATATTTCGATGTCTTCAGATAAATCGGCCACCCTGTATAAATGGAGACCAACCCATTCTGCACTGGCTGGTGGAGGGCCGAACGACACTAATCCCAAAATCGGGAGACTTGTCCGATCCGAGAAACCATAGACCGATCACGTGTCTCAATACGTTATACAAATTGTTCACTAACATCCTGAACGAACGTATTGAGAAATCCGTGAAACCGGTGTGGCAACGAATAGTAGAACAACGAGGCTGCAAAATGGGTGTATCCGGCTGCAAGGACAACTTGCTTATCGACAGGTGTATTTGTCAGGACGCAGTCCAGTACAAGCGTAACCTGTCGATAGCCTGGCAGGATTACATGAAGGCGTATGACTCAACATCGCACGAGCTTTTAAGCTTGTTGCTCAAACGCCTCCATGTCCACCCAAACATAGTGAGAATTGTAAAAGACCTGATGCCTCTTTGTCCTGACATCGAGCAAGCGTAGAACCATGTCTAGACTGGTTCAATTCCAAAGAGGTGTCTATCAGGGAGATTCTCTGAGTCCTCTACTCTTCTGCATCTCACTATTGCCTCTATCCGTTGCTCTCCGGAAATCCCAAGGGTACATGTGTGGACCGCCTGGTGAACGTGTACATAAGATCACCCATCTTTTCTATATGGATGATCTTAAATTATACGCATCAGGCGAAGATCAATTACATCGATCTCTGAACATCGCCCTCACATACTCGAGAGATATCGGAATGGAATTCGGATTGGACAAGTGTGCAGTCGTTCATTTGCACAGAGAAAGGTCAGGTTCCCATAACAACGATATGGAGCTCGTCAACGGAAATGTCATCCGCCACCTTAGCGCCGAAGCAGCCTACACATACCTGGGCGTACCTCAAAGGCATGTCCAGGATGTGCAAGCTGCTAAAACCACCATCATTACGAAATACCGGCGCATTCTCCGTCAGATCTGGTCATCAGAATTGACCGGGAGAAATAAGGTGGCAAAGAAAAAAAACCACTTACCCAATGGTAGAGGGAGTGGTTACAGTTGCAAATGAAATGGCCCGGTGTAGTCTGCAGCAGAGGAGATGGAGATCGGAGCCACTTTTCTGCTGCAGACTGCTCACGTGGATTCTGGAGGGCCAAGGGAGGTTAGGGTTTTAGTCGTTAAACCTTGCCGTTAACATCAAAGGTGAGGGAGTCCGACACACGGGGGGTTACACAACATCTTCAACCCCCTATGGTGCCTCATACATGCCCCCTCCGTTAAAAAAAAAAAAAAAAAAAAAAGTCTTTATTGGCGAACAAAATAGGCCACCAACGAGCCACAGGGCGAGCCACAGCTAACGCTGTTTTTCATACTGACCAACACAGAAATAAATAAAAAATCAGTACTTAGTTTTAAGAGTAAAGATAAATTAAGATTAATAACACAAAATAGTACAGATTATATAAAATAAGCAGAACGCAGTACTTACCAAAACTAACAGTATACATTTTTTTAAAAAGCAAGACAATAACACATGAAATTACTTAGGATAAAAACAATTAAAAGCGCTAAACAGGGTATAATAATGATAGAGGACAAGTAAATACGTAGATGAGTAAAAAATACAAAGAGAAATAAATAAATAAGTTAAATAAATAAATACAACAATAAATAAATAGATACAAAAATAAATAAATAAATAAACCTACAAGCTATTATATTTTTGCCGGTAAACTTCATTAATTTTACATATAAAATTGGAAGTCAAAAGGACACTTTTCCGTACTTCCAGTGGTAACTTATTGAAACATTTTGGAGCAAAATACGAAAAAGCGCCATTGAATTTATTCGTTGAGTGCGTTGGATAGCATAATAGCGGAAATTTGTCTATTGCTACCAAGCATATGCAAAGAAAAATAATCAAACAGTTTCATAATCTGTTTTCATAATCAGAACCCGACTAACAATTTATAAACAATTATCTCCATTCTATCCCGCATTTTCAGTTGACCAGATCTACGGAATGCCGGAGATATATGGTCGAACTTCCTAACTAGGTAAGAATACCTTAAGCAAGCATTCTGAACAGCTTGAATTCTTGTCCAGATTTTGTCTGTTATACATGGACCGATGACAGAAATACAGTACAACAAATGTGGAAATATTAATGATTCACACAGCCTCAGTTTGGTTTCGCACGTTAATTGGATAAAGTTGCCAACACGCCTAAATGGATAAAGTTGTCGCAATTGCCCGTAGGCAATACCTATTTTTTTCGAGATATGCGCGGTAAAGGACCAGTTACAATCAATGATAAGGCCTCAGTTTCTCGATTCCTGAACAATAGAGATATTATCACCTTTTATGCAGAGTTTCAGAAGGTTCGGGTCGACCTTTGAAAGTTTGTTTTTGCTTCCAATTAATAAAGCTTTGGATTTATTAGGATTATTAACTAAAGCATTGTTGTCAGCCCATTTTTCAATACTGATAATATCCAAATTGAACAGGGATATCGCGCGAAGAGCATCATCCGGTGGAATAGCCATAAGAATTTGGGTATCATCTGCATACGTTTTCATGCTAACATTGCTACAGCACTCATAAATATCAATTGTGAATATAATAAATAGAAGTGAACTGAGTTTAGCTCCTTGGGGGACTCCACAAGTAATTGATTTCCCTGAAGACTTTAATTTTAAATTACCAGCATTAATTGTGACAGATTGTGATCTATTAACGAGATAAGAGCGAATCAGATTACACGATTTTTTTGAAACACTATAAAAGGATAATTTGGCAATTAATAAATTATGATTTATAGTATCAAAGGCGCGTGAAAAATCTAATAGACAAATGTGAGTTAAAAAATTATTATCCCAATTAGAAATAACATCTTCAGAAACATTTAGTAGTGCCGTTTCACATCCGAAATAGCGTCTGAAACCTGACTGAAATTTTGGAAAAAGGTTTAAGTTATTGAAATGCTATAATAATTGATTGTAACATATTTCTTCAAATATTTTGGACATTATTGGTAAGCGACTAATAGGGCGCAGATCGTTGAGAACTAAAGGGTTACTCAATTTAGGAATAGGTCGGATAGATGCATGCTTCCATGCTTCAGGAAAAGTTGAAGAAGTAATTATACTATTAAGAATATGCAGTAATTCAGGTAAACAAAATCTATGAATTCTTAAAAACATCTCTCCCGAGATAGATTCCATCCGAACCTGCTCCAGTACTGCTAATTTTGCTAATAGTTGCTGATAACAACTGGAGCGAGATATGTGAGAATGAGAATTCAAGATCCAAAGGGACTTTTTGTGACCGCGAAGTGGAGAAATGTAAAATGAGGTTAGGATAGAGTAAAATTTGAGGACATTTTATAAAGTGATCATTTAAAACATCAGGGTCAGAGAGGCATGGAGGCAGTACAGGAGTGACGGAGGTTGAAATGCCAAGATGTTTTATGGTGGACCAGAAAGCCTTTTGAGGGAATTTGGAAATCCTACCCAGATACACATTACGTTCTTTCCTGATGGCTGTTGTTGTAAAGTTTCACAGTTTTTTGTAATACATAATATCCATTGGAAGTTTCGATTTTCTCATTTTTGTTTGAGCAGAATTTCTAAGGATACGTTTATTTCTAAGGATACGAATTATGTCGGTGATCCAGGGTGCATGTGGTTTTGTCACTCGAATGGTTTTCATAGGTGCGAATATATCAAATAAATCGGTTATTGATTTGTTCAGGGATAAAACTTGATCATTAATTTTGGCAGTTCGTGATAATATATCCCAATGATGGTATCGAGCAGCTTCCATAAAACCACTATCATTAAAATGCCTGAAGTCCTGCAGAGTAACATATTTCTCTTTGTGTGAAGGTCTCGAGCATATTATGCTACAGCCAATTAAGTTATGGTCTGCCACATTAAATGAGTCTATATTAAAACAATTAAAGATTTTTATAGCTGGACTGACCATAATAATGTCGATCAAAGTTGATGTCGTTGGAGTGGTCCTCGTCGGGTTATCAATCAATTGCTTTAAACTGCAGAGGTCCATCACTTCAAACAACTTCGAAGCATCGGGTTTAATTGACAGAAGGAGGTTTATATTTAGATCACCGAGAATTATTAGTTTATCAGTAGTCGTGAAAATAGTATTGATAGTAGTCTGCAGGGAATCAAGACATTTCAGTGATATATAAGATGGTCTATAAATGGCACCAATAGTAATTTTATTATGATGAAATTGAAAGGTGCACCATAATTGTTCAAGGTCATGTTCATCAGTAGGCGGATGAAATTTTAAACAATGAAAATAATTTTTAAAAATAACTGGTACTCCACCACCACGACCGCGAGACCTATCAGATCTTAAAATCGAATAACCCGGAATAAAAATATCAGAATCAGAAATGTTATTATTCAGCCAAGTTTCAGAGGCACATAAAATATCGTATTTATGAACGAGTAAAATATCCTTAATTAACGGCAAATGTAATGGTAACGTCCGAATATTTAAGTGTACAATTTGCAACGTATTACAATTAACAGATGAGACATCAGGACCTAACGAAGAAGATACAGAAGAATCTGATTGTTTAGTGACTTTTTGTAATGTTGACGAGTAGATGACAGATGACACAGTAGCTGATGAAGAATCTTGACGAAACGAAGAATTAGAAGCTGTAGTCATTATAGGTAGACGTTAGAATGAGAGCTCAAGATCATCAAGGTCCTTTTCAGATGTTAGCGTTTTATTCAGCTTTCCGTCGTTCGAACACAAAAAAATTATAAAATTCATTCGGAATGTATCCATTTATAAAGATATCTGTCGGCTGGAATAATGAATTTGTAGAATTAGCTTTAAGTTCTTTAGCAGAAATACGTGCTTTAATTAAAGCATCACGTTTTGCACGTTCGACAAAGCGGACAAATATGTTTCGGGCTCTACCGTGGTTATCGGAAGAAGACGCAGTACGAGCATTTTCATTAGATTGTTGCGCAGCTTGTAGAGGGGTATTAGAAAGAGAATCGCTCTTCTCACCTGCACTAGCAACTCGTGATATTGGCATACGCCCTACCCTTACCAAATCTGCTGGCTGGAGGGGGACACTAAGAGTTGCACCGATAGCACAAATTGAGTCAGTTAAATTTTCAATACCGGATTCCGGAACACCAACAATAACACAGTCACATTCACAATTCGCCAGTTCAATATTTAAAAGACGTGTTGATAATTTTCTATTTTCAGCATATAGATGTTTATTTTCTTCGACGAGCTCTACCACTTTTAAATTTAAACTGTCAATTTTTTCTGCCTTATGTTCTATCGCATTTAACCTCTTGTTTTGATCTTCTACAATGTTAAGAACATCCGAACGAAGATTTTTTAATTCATTTTCCAGCTTTAGTGCAGTTTGCTCATTGTGAATTTGCGCTAATTCCGTAGATGATTGGATATCATTTACAAGGGGACGCTACGGAATGGTGCTCTCCGATTTTGTTGAAACTTGGCCATAATGCGGTACTTAGTAACTCTTTACTTGTCATAAAGTAACACGACCCCATACGCAGTCGTTTCCGAGAAAAACACATTTTAAGATTTAACACTGACGTCTTACACGGTCTTATACGTACCGGACGAAACGTCGATATGAAGCCGCGTTGGTTCAGGTGCTAGCGCGTTCACTTCGTAATTCGAAGGTTGTGCGTTCGAATCTCGAAGCTGGTGATTTAATTTTTTTTTTCTTTTTTTTTTCCATAATTTGTTACAAACTATTACAAATTATAAAAATTGTGAATATTTATTATTTTTATCAATTTTAAAATATTATTTTGTAGGAAAAATATATTTTCTTTTATTTGTTCCTATTCTTAATGAGTATTGATAATGGTAATTTAATTATCATGATTATTATTATTATGATTATTATTCTTACTATTATAGTTATTACTATTGACTGCTAATATTAACTGCTAATAATTTCAATTCATCATTCACTATAATATGAAAATAAAAATCAATCTGTATTATGGAATAAAAATAGGCGTTATTATAGCATATTTATATGAGAAACTTCTACATTTTTTACTTAATTTGCTGAGGCTACAATGCAATTTTCGCAGTGATACTTATCGTAAAAACATTCAAAACAAAAATTGGTGAAACATCGGGCACATCTTATGAACGCGAAGATTCCACAGTCACACGGTTTTTTCAACGCTTCGAGCTGAACGCATGCTTCATTCACATTCATAAAAACTTATCTCTCTTCTTATAGCTGACACGCATACCAAGCATATTGTAACATGTTTTCAAACTCGGGAGACGACAGTTGATGATGTACAATTGAATGGATTTTTAGGCAATCTTCGCGGGACGTAGTTTCCCGATTTTGTTCGATTAAATACGAGCAATTCTGCAATTTTTTAATAATTTTTTTTACCTGACGGTAAAAATAAACATCGCACGGTTGTACCAATGGTGTACGTTTGGGGGGAATTATTTTCAAAGTGCAAGTGGGTTGCTTTTCGGCATTTTGGAAAATTTCGTCGTATAAAGAAGAATCTGTTTGACCTCCCCATGAGTCAATCAATAGTAAAAAGGGTTCTTGTTGAACGTACGGCTTCATACAATCTTTTAAGTATTTCTCGTACAAATTACGAGATAATTTCCCCGATTTGGAAGAGGTCACTCTAACGTTCGTGTATACTTGACAAAAGTCGTTGATGTTCTTCTGTACTCAAAATACACCTGTACTCTCTTGCAGACATATAAATACCGTTGGTAGTAATTCGCCTACTGGGCAGTATATGAATGCGTCACCTTGTTCATATCCTTTCTTTTCACATATACTACTTTGGAACCTTTTTCTGCCAAACTTCTATTATCTACTGATTGGTACTGACATCCTGTGATATAATATAAAAACATTATTAAAAAAAAATAATATCAATAATTTGATTAATAATTCCGTTGATTAAATTAAAAATTAAAAAACAAAAAATATCCAAATATGTTTTTGATACAGGGTACGTAAACTACTTGTAGAATTTGTATCGGAAGTACGATTTATTACTTCGTGTTAATATCCTACCGCATATTGTATATAAACAATGCTTTGAACTCGAATTAGTTATTAAAATCCAAATTAGCACTATATTATAATTCAAAATCATTAATTTTTATTTAAAGTTCATAAATATATGAATATTAAATATAATAAAAATCTAATTTTTCAAGATAAAATGTACGAAATGTATTATTGAAATTAAAAACTTGACATTTACCAGTTTGATCCGTATTTATGACAAATTTATTTCGAAACAGAGGAATCAAAACTTTCGTTTGTATTCGAAAGGTTTCGGCAGCTGCCAAGGTTTCGTCCATGGTAACCGTTCCCCTTTCGGTCACAAATTTTGTCACTTTTCTTTGACGAATGCGATGTTTCCTTTTGAACTTGCTTACCCAGGCTTCAGATGCCTTAAATTGAAATCCATGGAATTGACTTGCTGCAGCCAATTACCTGCATCGACTTGACACGGTTTTCTTGAAAGCGATCGTAAGTCCACGAATCAATTATTGCGTACTTATCTATGTCACTTCCACCGGGTAATCCTAAATTGAGGGTGGATGGCTAACCCACGCACACTCACGTCCGCACTATAAATTTTGTCGCAACGCTCTAGCCCCGGTAGAGTACGCGCTCGAGAAGGGAAAAATCGGATCTGGTCGAATTCCAAATTTCGCGTGCCGAGCCTGTCGCCTCTGTCTCTCCCTCCCTTTTTCTCTCTCCTTCTCTTCCTCCGGCTATCCCTTTCAAATCTAATACAGCCAAATCCCATTAATACACATACACATACATGCACATACCGATGAAGGCAGTTCGTAGTAACAAAAGTGTCCGGCGTTCCGGTGCTTTCATTACACGCCCCACCCCCAGACGCTGAGTACCCGGGATGCGGTACCAGCTCGACCTTATAAACTGACAAGTCGGTAATCAAATACTAGAAGAGAACCAAATAGATAAATCAAAATTAAGTAACTAACTCATGCCTATTTAAAAAAAACTTAAAACAAAATAAAGGTGAAGTTAGGAGAGGTTAGGGCAGGCAAGTGAAGCTCCTCGTCTTTTCTTCCCCACCTGTATTTTAGAGGGGTTGAGGCCCCGACCTTCACAGCGTAGGGGCCGTCAGGCCATATTTTTCAAAAAAAAATAGCTTTCCGCCGGCTGTTGCTTCTGGTGGTGCCGGTAATTCCGGTTAGTCCTTCTTCGCTTCTCGAAGTTGGGCTAGCCGCTGCTGTGGCGTTCGCCGTTCCTGCTGCCGATGCTGGTATCCGGCCTCCTCGGAAGCCCGGTGTCGACGCTCTGCCTCGCGAACCTTTCGTTCGGCTTCCTTTAGGGCCCTCCGCGATTGCTGAAGGGCAGCTTCGGCTTCCTGCCGCTCCCGAGCCAGTTTCTGCTCGGCCTCCTTCTTCCTTTGGGTGAACTCCTGGTAGAGATCCTCCTTGATCCGACGCTTCTCCAGGAAGTTCCCCATCCTTGTCACCCATGCGGGGGTTTCGGCGTGTCCACTCACTCCGAATTGAGCACAATAGGCTCGGAGATCCTGGAAGGCTTGTTCGCGGGGTCTCTCGTTCTCCTGGTCCCGGGCTCGAATCTGTCGGAGAGCCTCACCTACCGGCTCCCATGCTACCGCCGCCGGATCTAAGAGCCGACGCCCTTCCGCTTCTAGAGCGTCCGTATCAGGCTCTGTGGTCAGAGCCAGCGCTGTGACTGCCGCCCACAGTTCGTCCCTCTGTTGGCATGCCATTTTCGTCTCAGGCTCCTGGAAAATTTAAAAGAAAGCGATCGGTTAGTGGTTATCCGACTTCCTAGCATACCCGTAATCCTACCCGGTTGTTACGACCGCGGTCGCAATTGCGTCGCAAGTACTAACTCGGGTTGGGACATAACCGGAGACGCGACCCGATTTTTAGATCCTTTGGGCCTCCCTCGACCCCGCGATTTTACCGGCGCTCGCAACGATGTCGGTTGGTCACGCTGACCACGCTCGCTCGCAATTACCGACTCTTCCGGACGTTCGTGGGGGCTAATCCCCTCTTCCGGATGATCTTCGGAGTTAATCCCCTCTTCCGGACGATCTTCGGGGTTAATTCCCTCTTCCGGACGATCTTTGGGATTGATCCCCTCTTCCGTATGCTCTTCGTAGAACGGCTTTAGATCGACCACATGACTCTTCCCGGAAGCGTCTACCAATTCGTACGACGTCTGTCCGAGTTTATTCTGAACGATAAACGGGTCGACATATTTCGGAGCCAACTTTGCAGTAATTCCCTGCACTGCCGATGAAAGTACCCGATTTCGTCGGAGTACTTTGTCTCCCACGGTATAGTGGACTTCTCGTCGTTTGACATCATAATAATGCGTTTGTCGACGTCGTGCCTCTTTTGAATTGGCGAGTGCCTCCTGGTGTAATGCTCGAAGCTTTGCCCTCTTGGTCTCCCAATTACCAATTACTTGTCGGTATTCTTCTTCGGCTCCTGCCATTTCCATCCGACGACGTACCGACGACGGTGGTTCCGGACGTCGACCATATGTCAACAATGCCGGACTGAATCCTGTTGACTCTTGCGCCGCTGTATTGTAAGCGTACGTGAATTCGTCAATATACGTATCCCACTCACGATGATCTTCCCCGATCTTCGATCGGATCATGTTTTTAAATGTCCGGTTGACCCTTTCTACCGGATTAGCTTGAGGATGATACTTAGGAGTATATTCATGGTATACTCCCTGTTCTCTCAAGAACTCGTCGAGCCCTTTGTTTTTCAACTCGAGGCCGTTATCCGATAGAAAGACTTCCGGTGCTCCGAATCGCAAAAAGATCCGTTGTTTCAATGCGTGAACAACATTCTGAGCATTTAACTTCCTGAGAGGGATGCACTCTATCCACCGGGTGAATAGATCCTCAAAGATCAGTAGGAACTCGTATCCGTTCTTGCTCCGCGGAAATGGTTCCATAGCATCTCCTGCTACGATCTGTCCTGGTCGAGTTATCAATCGGTGACCCAGTTTTCCTGCTGGGGCCAACTGTTGCACCTTACTCTGCTGACAGGTCACACAGTTCTTCACATGTCTGGCGACGTCTTTGTGAATCGTCGGCCACCAGTAATAGGCCGCCACTCGGTCATAAGTTTTCTTTTGACCAAGATGTCCGGCCGTGGCTTCATCGTGGCATTCCCGAAGAACATCTGCTCTCTTCTTTTGTGGAACCACGAATTTCCACGCATCCTCATCACCGATAATATCTTCTATTGTCGGATCTGGTCGGTAGGTATACAACCGACTTCCCATGACTTTCCAGTAAGGATTGTCTTTTGGATTTTCCCGAACTTCCTCCCTTCTCCGGCGATACCATTCCTCAACATCTTCATTGTTGTCCGGTGAATCTATCGCTGCCATCTCCGGTATTTCTTCCTCTTCGTACATCCGGGATAACGCATCTGGAACGTGATGAAGCCTACCTTCTCGGTGTTTCACCTCAAAGTCATAGGCTTGCATCCGAAGGGACCATCTTGCCAATTTGCCGGTTGGATTCCTCAAATTGTACAGCCACTGCAGACTGCTGTGGTCGGTAATGATCTTAAAGTGGTATCCTTCCACATATGGACGATATTTTTCGATGGCCCAGAGTACGGCCAGACATTCTCGCTCGGTTACCGAGTAATTCCGCTCGGCCGAGTTCATGGTGCGGCTGGCAAAGCCCAGTACTCTTTCTTCGCCATTGATTTCTTGCGTGAGTACTGCTCCCAGCCCACTATCACTGGCATCGGTCTGAATCGTGAATTCTGCAGTGAAATCCGGTCTCTGCAACACCGGGGCCGTTGCAATTATGGCCTTTATCTTCTCGAAGGCGATGTGGCAATCGTTCGACCATTCGTACCGAATATTCTTCCGGGTTAGCTGAGTTAAGGGTTCGGCTATGGTAGCAAAATTTTGGAGGAACTTCCGATACCATGAAGCCATGCCCATGAATCTCCGAAGTTGTTTCAAAATTTTCGGAGCCGGATAATTCAAAATTGGAGCGATCTTCTCCGGATCCGGTTTAAAACCCTGCTCATTTACGATCACTCCGAGATATTTAACTTCGCTTCGGCAAAAGTGACTTTTCTCCCGGTTGATTCTTAATCCGGCATCGAGAATCTTTCGCAGTACATAATTCAACCAGTACAAGTGACTGTCGAAGGTCTCTGTGACGATTATTATATCGTCAAGATATGCGAACGCATGTGGCTCCAACTCAGGCCCAATCAGTGAGTCTAACAGAGCCTGGAATGTCGCCGGTGCTCCGGTCAACCCATACGGCATCCTCTTAAACTGAAAAAGACCTTTTCCAGGTACCGTAAAGGCCGTTAAGGGACGTGCTTCCTTTTTCATCCGGATCTGGTGATATGCGCTACTCAGATCCAATGTAGAAATGTAGCGTGCTCGCTGTAATTTCCGGAGAATTGCATCCATGTACGGAAGCGGATATGCATTAGCTTCCGTCACTGCATTTAATTTTCGGTAATCTACACAGAACCGGAAAGTCCCGTTGGACTTCCGGACCATTACTACCGGACTTGACCATCCACTTGTCGATGGTTCGATGATGTTTTCTTCTAACATCATGTCCACTTGCCGATGCATCTCCTCTTCAATCTTCTTCGAAACCGGGTAGTACCTTTGTTTGAGTGGCTGTGATGACTTCAGCGCAATGTCGTGCTCGATTAAATCGGTGCATCCGATTATAGAACTTTCTACCGGAAGACACTTCTGCAGCAACTCCTGCAGCTTCCGGTCCTCAGTTTCTGTCAGTATCCTAATACGTCCGTCTTTGACGATGTTGGTACCTCGGCTGTCAAGCTGCTGACATACAAGGGTACCCCAAGGGTCACCCCTTCAATCTGAACGACATTTTCCCGGGGTTGCAATCTGGCGTCGAAAATTCGAACAAAATCTGCCCCCAGAAGACACTCCACTTCCAGTCGGGGCATGATCATCGCCTCAAGACGTTTTTCCACGCCACCGACTGTAAACAGTAATCTCACTGAACCGATTATCGGTGAAAAGGTACCGTCTGCCACTCTTGCACCTGGCCCTTGATACGGCGTTAGTTGCTCGCCGATGGCGGACACAATATGCAGCCCGATTTTTCCCAACGCTGTACGAGATGCTCCCGGGTCGAAGAATGCTTGAACAGTGAACCCGGCGATCTTGACTTGTAGCCACCATCTCGCATTCACGGGCCTACACCCATCTTCTGCTGTCGGATTCTCCTCCGGTGAAACGTATTCGTGCTCCGGCGTTTGGGGTGCAAAGGCCTTTCTCCATTGGCCGGGAACCGTAGTGGCCTGACCTACTGGTTCCTCTGCTGGTTTCCCGAACAGTTTGGACAGTTGAACTTGGTATACCCGGCTAGACCACATGTCCAACACGCCAAGGTTTTCCCGGGTGGACCCGCAGGCGGTTGTCCGGGTTGCCTCTGTTCCGCTCTTTCTTGGGCCGATCCCTGGTCCCGCTGATTCGGACCCTTGTTTTTCTTACACCAAGGCTTTTCATTCCCCGGTTTCACCGGTTGGCTTTTCTTCGTCTCTCCCTGAGCATGCCTCTCCTTCATTTCGCGCATCTCCTCGCGCATTTTCGCCAGCTCTTTGTGTAGTCGACTAAACTCACTCTGTGGAGGCTCAGCCACGGCCGCGATATTGGGGGTCCCTTTCAATGGCTTCTTTGTTTTGCCATACGCCACTTCCGGTACCAAGGTTCCTTCCGGTGGTGGTGGTTCCCGGTAAATTTTCTTGACTTCTTCGGCGCTTTCTGCATCCACGGCTGCGACCATGAAGTCTTCCAGAGTCCGGATCCTATCCATCCTGACTCTCCATTGCAGGTCCGGTTTCATATTCCGGTACAGGAAAGCCAGTTGTTGCTCCATTGACAGTGGTTCCGGGTATAGATCTAGGAGTGTCATCAGACATCCTATATAATCTCGTACAGGTTCATCCAGTGCTTGGGTGCGAGCATTTGCCTCGGCCCATAATCGCTGCGCATCGCGTTGGCTAAATCCATAGCAACGCCTCGCGGAACGGCAAAAATCCTGCCACGTCCTCCACGAATTTTTGGAGATGCTGTACCGTCTCTTGGCTGAGCCGGTCAACAATTCCGGCAACGCGCCCAGCAATTCGTCATCCGATAGATTAGCTGGTATTCGGCATTCCTCTATCCTGGTCAAGAATGCTTCTTGAGATGAGGGCTTCTGTGCCGTCTAGTAGCTCGTACATTATCAGGTCCGTCGGAGCAATTCTTTCAACCGTTGACATCCTATTAATGGATGGTGATGGGGTCACTGCTGTCACGGGTACTCCATACCCGTATGATCCTACCATCCTATTGGATGCCGACGACACTGTCGGTTGAGAACAAGTCACTGTTGTAATTGCAGTGACTGTTACGACTACAAGTACTTCTGCTTCACTTATTGACCGGTTATTCGACTGCCCTTCTTCTTGATCGGAGGCCTCTTCCATCAAGATTGGGATGGTTTTCTCCAGAAAAGCATTTAACTTTTCCTTTCTCTTGGCAAAGATCTCCTGTTCTTCTATTAATTCGTCCGATATAAAGTCCGCTGCAGTGTAGTCACCCATGATCCTCTGGTACAGTCGGTCTACTAACAACGTTTTTCGGCCATCTTGACGTAGACCGAGTTCTTCCAGGGCATCATATATCTCTTCATCTTCTAATTGGAAGAGCCATTTTTCGACCGGCAAATCTCGCATAGTTTGGGATAAATCCAATTCAGTTTGATTGAATTTCGCCATCTTCCGGATGAATTTTCACTCGTTGACGTAAATACACCCGGACTACCGTTCGCGACAATTTATTTTCGACTGACTTAATCGGATACTTATATCTATTTTAATATTACCGAACTATCCTACAACACATCAGCTAAAAGAAAATAAGCAAGTGCAAGATACGAATTATCAAGAAACAAGGTTTTAGTTAATAAAAAAAAAAAAATTTTCCCTTTTATTTCGATTTCCTCACCACAATTCCAACTCTAATTAGCCCCTCTTCCCCCTGCCCCTCTCCAAAGTATTCGGTTATATTTAGGTCGAACGTTCGGAAGACGTACGGAGTTAATCTATTACGAACGGTTTACTAATTTTGCCGGAAGCTTTATACTACCGGTTTATTTTCTCTGAGAGATAAACTATTTTTGCGACCTGATGCTCGCCTTGTGAACTGATGTTCACTTCGTGTTGCCTACCGGTTGTTTTCCCGGTCTAGACTTGACAACACGCTTTGCTGTAGAGAACAGCAGAAATTTTCTTTACCGGTATTGGGATGTAATAATTTTTCCGGCCTTAACCGAAACGAACTTTTTTTTTTTTAAATTTCCAAAATACTTTGAGAAGGGAAGAAAAAACAAAACAAAAGAAAAGCCATTTTCCAATTAAATAAAACTTACTTTTGAATTAATTAATTGTTCCGAATTAGAACTGTATTTCGGTCATCAAAACAAAAATAAAATTCAAAATAATTATTCTGCAGTTTACGCAAAAAAAAATTTATTATTCAGCCTTGCTAAATTATTTTCTTTTTAATCACATTCAAATATACATTTACACAAACTTAAACACATTCAGTTTTGTTCGTTTAACTATATGTTGAATAAATTCGGAAATTCTAATTTCATTAATTCCGAATTTACTTTATATTATTTCTCGGACTTCCGAGAATCGGCACTATTCTCGGAATTGTACCATTATTTAATATAATAAGTATTTCCGAATTCTTTTAATTTATTTAATATTCACAACTAATATGATTTTCCCACGCTACTAAGTCATATTTGCACGCCACTTTTATTCGGTTCTTCATTCGGACGATCGCCGAATTCCCAATTTTTAATAATAATCGATAAGAAAAATAATGAAAACAAATAACTTGTAATTTCCGAATTACAGAAATTTGAAATACTTTATTTTAATTTTTCGGAATTCGGAGAAACACCGGAGCTCGAGCGCTGTTTACAATCGCAATGTCAACACTTACGCTATCGAGTCATTCACCTAAGTTACTATCGTGGATAAATGTTCATAAATTTAAATTCATTATTTTGTTTAAGAAAATTTTAACTTTGCAATTCTGCAATTTTTAATTTTTAATTTTCAACGGTTTACAATTTTAATATCGCCGGACAAAAAGGAGCGCTTTTATTTCCAATTAATGATTGTAATTCGACAATCAGTAATTTTATTTTTCACCGGCTACTTTATTTTCGGTCTTCTCGACTCTTTGTTTAGTTTTCCGCTTTCTCTACACACCGAAAAGTAAACACTTTCACTCACCGATACGTTTGAATTTTCGGTTTCAACATTTATTTTACCGAATTCGAACGATTTTCGGGAGATATTAATTCCGACGCCTTTTTGAGCAGTTTTCGCCGTTTTTACTAATTAAGATTAGACCCACGAAAAATGCTAATTTTTGTTGGGCGCCATATAACGTAATTTTGTTTTCCGCCAGGAAATAAATCGGTTTTCAACCGTAGGGCGGTTGAATTTTCCGACCGTCGGTTGACGGGAACCCGCGGCGAACCAACTTCCGTCCACCGGTTAGTCAACGCTGGAGAGAATGGGACGGGTCGTTACAAAAACAACTGCCGGAATTATCTAAACGAACCGTTTATTTTCCCACCCGCCCACCACTAGTGTTGGGCGCGGACGGGTAACAAATGTTTGCCCAGAAGGAGAGACCTACCTGGGCAAATAAAAAAAAAAGGTAGGGGGTAACTAGAAACCCCCCTGTCCGCGCTATGACGGTAATCTGTCCGCCGATGGCCATTCGAAGGGATATTATCTCTCGGCGTTCCATCGGCTAGACGGGACGGTTGTCGGGCACGCCCACCTCCGTCCAACATTGAAAAATAAATAATATAGTTTGTCGGCCGCGGTTGTTTGGAAAGAATCCCTCGCTTTCGCGGCCGACACGTCATGGTATTAAAAACTTTTCGCAGGGGTTAATTAACCCCTGCACGTTGCTTTATTGTAAAATATTATTAGGGTGGCTGGTAGGATTCGGGTTATATGGCCCAAGACCGTCCAGCGACCCTCGTCAGCCGGGGGAGGTTAATATTTCTGCGCATCCCCCGGTTCAGTATTAAAATGTTTCGCCGGCACAGGAGTTTTGCTATATCTATGCCTGTGCCGGCTTGTCAAAGGGCTGCTCGGCCAAGCAGCAAAACAGGGACAGAAAATGGACAAAAGAGCACAAAAAAAAAACAAAAAAGGAAAGAAAAAGAGAACTTATTCTCCTCGTGTTGGGGGCGGGTGCATATCCCCGCCAACTGTAGACCGTGACCGTGCGCCAGTGCTTGTGGTGTTATACTGGCGGACGGTCGCATCAGCACACCCTCGGAAGAACCCGAGAGGTACCGGGCGACGATGTTATTGTCCGGCTCACGGCCGATCTTCCGCCGTACCTCGTCCAGCAGCGAGTCCATGGCGAGGCCCCTAATCATCGGATCCGACGCCGACAGTAGTTTGAGGGCGTGGGCGATGATCAGAGCGTCCGCCATGTCCGCGAGCGGGAGTAGTCCCGCACCCACTTGGTTGGGGGGCAGGAATACCACCTCCGCACTCGCTCGCTGCGGGAGGTTGAGCCAGCCCTTGGCCGCCTGCTTTATAAGCCGGTCGGCCTCGGTCAGTGGTCCCTTCTCGACGCTGGCTCCCCTTAGCAGGAAGTCCAGCCGCGGCAGCAGAAACGTCGCCACGGCGTCGATCTTCTGCCAGGGGGCCAGTGCAGACCCATCCACCGCCCGGAGGTCTCTAACAAGATCTCCGATTGATGAGATGGGTGTTTGTCGCACCTGGAACCCCGTGGGCATGCCGAGGTGGTCGTACGCCTCGCCAACCCCCAGGGACTTGACTACGCCGTTTTGGAGGCTAAACGTCGTCGGCCGGACCCCAGCATTGCGGCCACCACCAATATGTAGTGTGGCACACTTTGCCGGGTTAAACGATAATCCGACCCACTCCGCCGCCTCCTGCACGGTGCGTAGCTGCGCCTCCATCTCCTCCTGGGTGCTAGCTAGTAGCACGGTGTCGTCCGCGTAGGTCAGGTTGTTGATGGACCTACCCCACAGCATGTAACCGCCCCCCAGAGTGGCCAAAGACCGTAAAACGGGCTCAAGTGTCAGGTTAAACACTATGGGGCTCAGCGGACAACCCTGTCGCACCCCGGAGGAGATTCTAATGGGGCCCGTTTCGCCTTGGGCGGTGCGAACACGGGTCGTAGCTCCCTGGCCGGACGCAAGGATAATATTTCGCGTCCGGCCAGGGACCCCGTGCTGTCTCAGGGCCTCGGCTATCGCCGCGTGGGGGACGGAACCAAAGGCATTGGTCAGGTCCAACCACGCGACGACCAGATCTTTTCTGCGGCGGCGCGCGTCCCGAATGGCCTCCTGCAGCACGAAGTTATGTTCGTAACAACCCTCGTACTGCAGGAAGCCCTTCTGAGACGCACTAAGACGGCTGTTGGCTACAGCCCACCGGGTTAGCCGGTCCGCCAGGAGGGCAGCGAAGAGCTTAGCGATGGTGTTGCCCATCGCTATCGGCCGCCAGTTGGAGAGGTCGCCCACGCAGCCCTTTTTGTATAGGAGTACGGTGGTCGACTCCTTCCACGGCTCCGGCACGACCCCCAATCGCACGCAGGTGTTGTAATATGCGGCCAGCAAACGACCTCCTCCGTCGGCCCCCCTCAGATCCCGGTAGGATAGGCCGTCCGGCCCCGGAGATGAATTGGTCATCTTCCGGAGCTTTTTGGCCACCTCACCGGCCCCAAAGGGTGCCTCCAGAGCGCCGCAGCTGGTTTGCGATGGGGGTTCGAACCGTGGCAGCTGCAACCCGCATCCATCATCTCTAGGGCGATGCACTGCCGAGAAGTGCTCCTGGACCCTTGCCAGATCAATCTGGCAACGGGTCCGATCTTCTTGGAGCACTTGCTGCATCGCCCTACGTGTTCTTTCGATACAGACTTTGGATGCGCGTCGCCTCCACCACTGCAGTCTCCGGGCCGTGGACTCGGGCGCGGGAGCCACCCTCTCCCAGGCGGCCTCCTCCGCCTGCTCTCCCCGCGGTTCCGCCATTGCCCCTCCGCGGCTCCTTAGACCCGTTGAAGAAGGCCGACACTAGCTCGGCCGTCCTCGCCAGGTCCTCGGCAGATTCGACCCCCTCGCAGGTACGCACAAGCTCGTCTTTCGGCGTCCTGCGAGAGTCTCTTCTGGTTACCACGGACGACGCCCCGTGTCGCACCCTGTATTTGCCCTAGGGCATTCAGCGTCCTCTTCGGGAATATTACTGAGGACGCCATATTGCCCCAGGGTTACACCCGCCCCCAACACAGCCCCCCCCAAATCCACCCCACTCCCCTCAGCCCCCAAACCCCTCACGTTGGCTTCTGCCAGCGGTGGGGGGAGGCGCCCGGTCGTAGTGCGCCCCCGCCCACCTCGTCTCTCCCGAGTCGGCAGCCAGTCGTCATCCGACCCTCCGTCGCTCGACGACCCCCTTGTTGTCGGGAGGACAGCCGTCGATGTTGGGATTGGGCTGTCCTCCGTGGTCCGACACTCTACCCCACCCATTGCTGTGGCGATGGTGTTGCCCTGGGCCCTGCTTGGACGGCGGGCCCTCAGCGTGGGTCTACTCCCGGGTGGTAGTGATGCCGTCCGGGTGTTTCTTGCCGGGGTAGATGTGTCCATGACCTCATCCCTGTCGGCCGGGACCTGTTCCGAAGGCTGGCTGGAGGCCCTCAGCGACCGCGCCGTGCCGGTGGCACTCCGGGCCCTCTTGCGTGTTAAAACAGCCGGAGAGCCCGTTATGCACCTTTTCCTCGGCGCGGTCGCTAGCACCGATCCAGTGCCTCCGGACATAGCTGTTAACGTACCGGCCGTGGTACAGATGACAGCAGGGATGGGTCTGCCACATGTCGTGGTAGTCGTCGTTGCGGTCGTGAGGGTGGTCGGGGCGCAGGATAATACCAACGTGGGCGGCCTCAGGATTGTAGGGGGCCTCCCACGTGACGCGGGGGCGATACTGGCAGTCTCTGCCCGCACCGTCCCCGCGCCCCGTCCCGTTGACTGGCTGCGCGTGACCCGCAGCTCCCCCCTGGTGACCTCTGCAAAGGTGGTAGTTGGAGTCACCAGTCCTAGCCTCCGGGGTGGATCGCTCGAGGGGGGCACGCTGCCCGCCCTCCTAGCCTGCAAACGGGTGACTGGGTTGTCACCGGTTGAGGTGGAGGGACTTGTCGACGTGCGTCTTGCTGTCGACCCAGACAAGCGCGATGGTATTGCGCCGTCTGACCCCCCCTCGCGGACCAGCCCTCTGCCGGATGCCAGATTTGGGGAGCCCTGGCCGGCGCTTCTTCGCTGCCGACTCAGGAACGCCTCAATACTGGCTGATTGCCTAGTACCAGGCGTGCTGACGGGGCGGGCCGGGGTCGCAATAATTTGCTGCGGCACACTGTCACCGCCCGGCACGAGGTTACTTACTCCGGGGTTATCGTGCAGGTCCGTGAAGTGCCTCCTCATCCTCTTTAAGTCACCGAGGGTGAGGCTGCACTCCACGCACCTGAACACTTTAACATACCCCGGATGCCTGATCCGGAGATGTTTACTCAGGTCCTCGTGCCTGATGTATATGCCACGACCCTTGACACCATGTGTATACGGTGTCCGGCCGTCGTGGCAAAATGGGCATATGACATGGGGGGGAAGGGGGAAGTGAACTATCACCTCCCTATTGTCCTCCCCCATAGCGTGCCCCAGATGCCGGAGAAGGGGCAGAAAATAGACGGGAGGAAAATAATTGGGGGAAAATAAAAAAGATAAGGGCAGATAAAAAAGGGGATGGGATGCAAGGGCAAAAAATGAATAAGTGGGGGAAACGTAAAATAGAGGGAAATAAGTGTAAAAACCACTAAATAAATAAACAAGAAAAGGGAGGATGGCACACAAAAATAAGTATAGGGAAAATAAATAAGGGACGATGGAGATAAGCAAAACAAAACAAAACAAAACAAAATAAGTATATAGACAATAACTAAGCAGAATAGTATAGTTTCAAAGTGTAGACATATATAAGAACAGATATGATCGCATGTCTACACTTTGATCTTAGCCAGTAGGCCGAGAAGCGATCGAATACTACACTATATTCTTAAACAAAATATATACAAAAAAAAAGGTGCACAAAAATACGTTCGGTATCACCAGTGGTAACAAAAGTTTCCGAATCGCGTTGGAAAGCGGAGAAGAAGGGAGGAGTGACGACTTGTCAAGTTCGGTCGAACCGGTACTTACAAATTTGCGTTGTCCCACACGCAGCGTCCTCGGCTCCAGGCTCGGGTAATCCTAAATTGAGGGTGGATGGCTAACCCACGCATACTCACGTCCGCACTATAAATTTTGTCGCAACGCTCTAGTCCCGGTAGAGTACGCGCTCGAGAAGGGAAAAATCGGATCTGGTCGAATTCCAAATTTCGCGTGCCGAGCCTGTCGCCTCTGTCTCTCCCTCCCTTTTTCTCTCTCCTTCTCTTCCTCCGGCTATCCCTTTCAAATCTGAAATACAGCCAAATCCCATTAATACACATACACATACATGCACATACCGATGAAGGCAGTTCGTAGTAACAAAAGTGTCCGGCGTTCCGGTGCTTTCGTTACAAATTATTAGTGAGGTAAAACAGGAATTGTAGTCATCCTGATTTAGGTAGCTTTTTTCCTTATATATAATATTTAGGGTTCGCCATCTTGTATATCTCTATAATATATAATAAGAAATTATTAGTAATCAATATTAATAACAATAATAATATTAGTAATAATAATTATAATTACGATAATTATCACTTTAAATAAATGCTCATTATGAATATTAGGAAGGAATAAAAGAAAATACATTTTTCCAACAAAATGATATTTTAAAATTGATAAAAATAATTAAAATTCACAATTTTTATAATTTTTAATAGTTTGTAACAATTATGGGAAAAAAGGAAAAAAAAATAAATCATCATCGTCGAGATTCGAACGCACAACCTTCGAATTACGAAGCGAAAGCGCGAACACCTTCGCCAACGCGGCTTCGTATCGCCGTTTCGTCCGGTACGTACAAGACTGTGGAAGACGTCAGCGTTAAATCTTAAAATGTGTTTTTCTCGGAAACGACTGCGTATGGGGTCGTGTTACTTTATGACAAGTAAAGAGTTACTAAGTACCGCATTATGGCCAAGTTTCAACAAAATCAGAGAGCACCATTCCGTAGCGTCCCCTTGTTAGTGTAGAATTAACGACATCCAAAGAACACAATTTTGTGGTAATTTCCGAGAATTTTGATCTTAAGAAATCCTCCAGGAACGTATCACGAGTATTTGGACCCTCTTCCACATCAATTTCATTACAGTCGACCACTCTTCTTTTTTTCGGATTAATTACACTCTCATCTTTCTTGGCACGACCACGAGTTTTTCGTTGAGTTTTTGATGAGGAATCAGATGATTCCATAGAATTTTCAGGGCAACAAATGAAATCACCTGCAGAGTTACGATTATTTTTACTGATACACTCAGTGTGTGCTTTACATTGACAGTTAGCACAGCATTCAAAAATCAACGCTGCAGTTGATTTACAGTAAATGCAAGATATTGCATTTCTTTTATTGCAGTCCGGCATGCCTTGAGAAGTACTCGACGAGTTTTCTGGAATCATTTTCGTAAAAATTACACAATGTCACTAATAAAAGTTCAAAGACAATTGTACTTTAACATTCAAATCCTACGTTAACAGAACTAAATTTCACAAACACACAGAACTGATATAAAATAGTTAAAGTTATTTACAGAAATTAAAATTATTAATATCCTAACAGAACAGTCACTCACAATAAAATTTAAATAATCTTTAATAATTAGGTACTATAAGTAGAAGCATAAAAATTCTTTATGAATATTCAAAGGGTTAATATAGATACAACCGTTCACAGTGAAAGCGTACTGCGTACTGCAGATGCAATATAGATATAGAGAGACTGCGAATTGTACATATAGTGGAAGTAAGAGTTAAAAAAAAGATTATGCCGAATACATGTTGCATGTGCAAAAATCAGTCCGAAAATGGATCAAGAACATTTTTTTTTACCCTCAACCATCCACCTTAATCGAGGTGTCCCAAAAGCTCTCATGGAGCTTGTCCGGGTACAGGTGAGCACCATTGCGAGAACTGCAGGTCGTCTTAGATGGCGCCATACTCACATTTGTCGAGAATGTAGGAAACTACAGAAACCCACATTAAGTACAGCAATTTCATAGGTAAGATTAATATATATTTCTCATTACTACTATTTTTGAGGTAACCGAATTTTGAGGCTAGTAAGTACCATGAATGTATATATATATATTTATTGTATGTTTTTATATCAATACTTATCTTATGATATAAAATGATTGTATTGCATTACAGACTGCCTGACAAAAATGTAAATTTATTGAAATGTTGGTTGGAAAACATGAATGTCGATCCGGAGTTTAAAACTGGAAATAAAGTGTTATGCTCCGATCATTTAACCGATGACTGCTTGGATACGAGCCATGAAAAAAGACAACTGATTGCGGGTAAAATTCCATCAGTATTTGATGTGCCAAAGTGCATTATTTGCAAAAAAAAAACAAAGTCTCGTACTGAAGACCCGTATTGAGGTGGTAGCTAGCTGGTTGAAAAACCACGGACTCTGCTTGGCGGCTGAGAAAACGGAGGCGGTGCTCATCTCTCGTACTAAGAAGAGAATGTACGCTACCTTCACGGTCGAAGATAAGGGGAAGAGAACGAAGGACACCATTAAATACCTTGGTGTTATGCTCGACGCGCGATTGTCGTTCAAAGACCATCGGCAGTATGCAGGCACAAAAGCGCTAAAAGTGGTTCGCGTACTGGGGTATATTATGCCCAATATAGGGGGACCAAAACAATACCGTCGATCCCTCCTTGCTTCAGTGGTGAGCTCTGTAATTCTTTACGCAGCCCCCGTTTGGGCGAATGCCATTGCAAGCAAGAAAAGCTATGTAGCCACTTGCCCACGGGCCTGCAGGACAGTAACGCTAAGAGTGGCTCGAGCGTATCGTACCGTGTCCGACATTGCCCTCTCAGTGATCTCGGGGTTCCCTCCCATAGATCTAATGGCAGTTGAGAGGGCCGAAAAGTACCGTGAAGTTAGGAGCATAGGCCAAGAACTGGCAAATGTCTCGGGAGGCCAAGGCAAATGGTCCGAAAGACTACTTGCCGAGTGGCAGCAACGATGGGACTCGGCAGCCAAAGGGCGCTGGACCCTCATCCCGAATGTGGCGAAGTGCATATGCAGAGACCACGGATTCGTCACATTCCATCTGACCCAGGTACTCATTGGGCGCGGCTGCTTCCGCAGCTACCTCCATCGAATCCGCGTTTACGAAAACGCGGAGTGCCCGGTGTGCCCTGGCGTGGACGAGAACGTGGAACACGCCATCTTCCACTGTCCACGGTTCGCAGAGGAGCGAAAACTGCTGCAGAAATTTGGAGAAGACCCAATAACACCCGAGCGATTGGGTAGGGTCCTGCCCCTCTCACAGGAAGGATGGGACGCAGTGGTCCAACTCGCCACGTCCATCGTGGAGAAGCTGAGTGCTATCCGCAAAAACGAGGAGGGATGGATAGAAATACCATCACCTATCCGTCATCTGCCATGATATCGGCAAACAGCCTCTCGGGGCTTAGGCTGCCTTCCTTGAAGTAATGCCTTAAGGCGGTTCCCAGGGAAGGACAAAACAGCCTTATGCGGCGGTGGTTTTAGCAGATGAGAGCTCCACATTTCTGCTGGAACCGGCCGGCAGAGAAGGCTGGTAGAGCTTTCCATCGTCGCGTCGGGAGAAAAACACACACACACACACACACACACACACACACACACACACACACACACACACACACACACACACACACACACACACACACACACACACACACACTCACACACACACACACACACACACACACACACACACACACACACACACACACACACACACACACACACACGCACACACACGCACACGCACACGCACATGTGAGAATAGCAGTCCGATATTGTTGTTCCAATTTTTCCATACGAGTACATATTACAATTTCAGTATGATTGCCAAGTATTCATGAAGTATCTGTGAATGCTTCCCAATGCTTCAATGCTTCAAGAAGCATTCATATGAATATTTTCAATACATCTTCCTAATTCTGTAGAAAGTATTATTTCCCAATATTTACTGTCCTGAAGGCTAATTGCACTTCAATGGTTTTAAATATATCTGAATTCTTTTGGAAGTAATGATGTACATAAAAATAGTTTATCTGAATTATTTTCTATTATATTAATATTTTTAATAAATCATTAATACAGTGGGGTAATTTTGTGAAATTTTAATCATACAGTATTTTTACGATATCGAAGGAATTCGTAGTCAGAATGTACAAGTGTAGCACGGTGAGGAGTCCAAGGGCACAGGGGTCAAATAAATCCACAAATCCTTGATTCAAAAACCATTCAATATTTTCTATGAAACTCTCAATTATTACAATATTATTCAGCACTGCGCGTATCACGTAAATTCGATCATTCATGCAGTACAAAATATGTAGAATTGTATTAAACCGAATGTGCCAAATTTTAGATACAGCTGTCGCGCGCATCAGCGTTGCGTATCGTTCAAGCGACGTGCGAAAATTGAAAAAGAAAACGTGGCGTTTGCCAACCTCGCATCAACGGAAGAACAACTAGAGTCGTTAACGAACTTAAAATATAAATAAATTATAGATGGCGCTACCGGCAACCAAAAGTGGCGCTAAAGTTCATAATTTCTATATTGAGATCTAAAACTTTATGTCGATAAACTCTTGTCGAATGAAACTTTCAGACCTAACATGTTTGGTCGATAATAAAATTCTTGTGAACAAAATTTTCAGATCTAACATCTGATGTCAATGGATAAACTTCTGTCGAAAGAAAGTTTTAGACCTAACATCTGTAGTCGATAGTTAAATTGTTGTCGAAAGAAAATGTATTATGATAGGGATCTGTAAAATTTTAGCAAGCCTCATATCCTATAGTATAAATAAAGTTTTCATTGTTTTGTTTGCACTCAAGGTCTTGCAACGCTAGAGAATGTGCCCGGAACATCGAGTACTACGTATCATTGTAATGACAAACCGTTTGCTGATCAACCGAGTACTCCAAAACGTCAGAAGTTATTGCATCACGACCACCATTACGAGTCAACGCCTAATACAATGAGGCGTACAATAATAACTCTGAAGCGCCAGAGCAGTAATCTGCTAGGAGAACGGAAGCGGGACAAGGACCACATAAGTCGTTTGAAGAGGAAAATTACATCTCATAAAGATATTGTTAGTGACTTACGTAAAAATAGAACAATAGTTCAATCAGGACTAGCATGCTTAGATAATATTGCAGAAGATGATATTAGTCAGTTTCTTCATAGATATAAAAATAATCAGTTGACTCTTCTAGACAAAAAGAATGTTGCATGCAACAGTAAATTTAGCAATTATTCAAAAGGACAAGGACTTCGAAGTATGTCTACAGCGCAGTACCCGCCAGCTCTACGTTCATTTGCGATTACGTTACATTTTTACTCGCCTAGAGTGTATGGATTCGTAAGAAAAAAATTCTGCAACGCATTGCCGGACTCAAGTACGTTACGCAAGTGGTACTCTGCAATTGATTGCGAGCCCGGCTACATATCCGAAAGTTTTGCGGCCTTAAAACTTACAGCCGAGGAGGCTCAGGCAAAAAATGAACGTTTACTAGTTAGATTCATGTGAGATGAGATGGGAATTAAGAAAGATTATCACGATCCATCTGTTGGCGTTGTTAGGGGTTACGTTGACATCGGTTGCAAAACCAACAATAGCAGCACTCTGCCTATGGCTAAAAGCGTGCTCGTCCTGATGGTCGTAGCATTGAAGGGTAGATGGAAAATTCAAGTTGCCTTCTTTTTTGTCAGTGGTGTTGATGCTGAAAGGCATTTAGGGCTAATCACTGAAGCCTTAATTCGACTGCATGAAGTCGGTGTGAAAGTCGTTAGTCGTACGTCTTCAAACTTATCTTCGTTGCAGGATTCACACTGCAACTCACATAGCTAAAGAGTCAGCTCTTGGAGTAAAGCAAAGACATCCCATGACGAGACAAATGATCTGGAGAAGTGTATGAAATGAATGATATTGAAATTGACTTGTATATTTCATTAAAAGATTGTTATCGTTCTCGTTAATTAATACAGATTTTATGAAATACATACATTATCTTTTACTAATCATCGCATGGCTGATCGTAATTTTATATTTTTGTCTAAGCATTATATTCAATACATTACATGCAGTTACAAAAATATCACTCAACTGCGACTGGACCGAATCTACAAGTCTACAAATGATGCTGCAACTTTGCTTGCACTTAATGCTAGCAACTCAAAGGACACATCACATTTTGAAACTGTACAGAATTGTGTCGGCCGACATACATTGCTACAGGCAGAATGAGCAATGACCATAATCAATTTGCTCTGCAGAGAGCAGAATATCTGGCATCTTTTGTCTCTATTTTCACATGTTAACCTATATCTTCTATCTCCTAATTGCGGACAAATGTTTTACTCCCAGGTGTACACGATACTTTCATGATCTATTCATTTTCAAAGTTAGTCAAATAGTAGTTTTCGATACAAGTGCGTGTGAGTAAAGTAGTTTACGAATAACGAAATATTGTTTAAGCACCGAAAAGACGTACATAAAATTAATTTTCTCATATATACATATAATATAATTGAAGAAAAAATATGAAAATAAAATGAAAGAAAAACGGAATCATTGTCTCTGTCATTTTAAACCTCTCTAGCAAATACATTCATTACTTTTTTACATTCAACTGCGGTCGAATGGAAAACAAAACAAAACAAAACTGACCGGTTTGCCCATTAAACACGTCTGAAATGAGATCTTATTTCCTGCCTGAGGAAGGTCCTGTGTAATGTTTCAAATCTGAATACCGTATCGTATAAGACGTAATACGATATTTTAGATTACCTAATGAATTGTTTTAACCCATTAACGTTGTGGCGGATACGTCTACACGTCACACCATTTGGTTAACCGGACAACATAAGCAAGTAAAGTAGTCGAAATAATTATTTTCAATAATCGGCAACCCTGTTGACTATTTACAATAATCGGAAACTCTGGAAATTTTAATATTACTAACAGGACAGCATCAAAGTTGTGGGTCTTCGAAAATATACACGACGACTAATAATTTGAAAATACGAATTTAAAATTAAACATCGAACACACTGGAATTCCGATAATTCCGAATGTTATATGAGAATATTTGATTTCGAAATTACCGTTCAACTAAAATTAAACGAAAATCATATTTTTTTTAATTAAATTAAAAATTAAGTTCTGTACGAATCTTCTGAAAGCCCAGTCATGGTTTACCATAAAAAGTTTATGGAAACGAAGATCGAAATGAATTGCAAGACCAAGATCGTTTTTTACGAACTTATAAAAGAGTTCTAGAGAACTCATAAGAAACTTTATACCACTATAACAAAGATACTGGTGTCGGAACCACACTAATCACCATAGATTCTATGGTTTCCTACCGTATAACGTATAATTACCGTTTCTGAATTTAAGAACGACTAAAGTTGAACTATCATACAATAATGTAATTCAATCTTTAATAGGAGAATATACTAATTATTTTTTATTCTGTCAAATTACAGTTTAGACGAAAAAACCGATTTTCCTGTCGTAGACATCCGTAAAGGAAAGTAAAAATTCATAAATAGATAGAATATTTTTTTGTTAGATATTTTTTTTTACTTCTGAAATTAAACAGGACCTTGAAAATTAACAAATTACATTTTTATCGGTTTTTCATACTTTTTGTGATATACATTACATGCGAGGAAACCCCACGCAAAGGGCACCATCCAATTAAAGCAGAGTGAAGTACGCGTCCAAGGTATAAATGCGAGTCGATTCTACGTTGGCGAATATTACTATACAGGCAAAGAAGGACGAATCTCGACACAGGACAAACGCAGTGGTCAACTATAGGACAGAGATCTTATCTACTGGTTTCCAACTTCCAAGGTTGCAACAGCAGATAATAATAGGGCGTAACTACCAGCCTCCAGATTCCAACGGTTGTACCACAGTCATCCGGTGATCTTTAATTTTGTCAACTGCAGCCAGATAGGGACTCAACGTTGGGAATTAACAGTCCTTTTCAGGACTCAAATAATAACCTTTCATTTTTGCAGCATCCAACACCGAAAACGAGGTTCAGCGGCAAAAAAACCACAAAACAGGCGGACAACAGCTGTTCCAACGGTTGTTCTTCTGTCAGCAAGACGAGCCATATCACCGGATATTAGAACTAAGGAGATGTTACCGTAAACACGGTATTGCCAACCGCAACTACAACCGTGTCCTGCAGTCCTTCAACATCCATCAGGCTACGACCCGGCAACAAGAAGTAACTAGGAAGTCAACAACGAATTTGGTAGTGCTGTCTGAAAGGTAGGCAACCCTTCCTGTCCCAGGGTTACACGCCTGTTCCACCTGCTTGGTAGGAACAGCGATCGCAGCATCGGAGGGCAGCTGATTAGTGTCCGCTTAAAAAAGGTATTTGTGTGTCGGATTCCTCCACGACGTGTAGTGTCAATGTCCGGGAACGAATCGGCCGTGAATACGAATGTCCCGACTTCGCCCTTGGAACTAGTCGATATCCGACGGAACGTACGCGTTCGTTCTGCATTGCGTGTGGTATTGAACGATTCTGATAACGAAACAGCATCCTTTCGTCCGCATATAGTACCGTATCAGTCGGGCTGTAAGATTTGACGTGACATTCAAACCAAAGAATTTAAAGTCGCCAATAATTACAACCCGCGTGAAACGGATTTGATTACCAAATTAACGGAAAATTCTCGCGTAAAATCGGTAGTGAAAGTGCGACAAACAGAATGGAAATTGTTACCAATTGAATGCGTAGAACGAGATACTCGAGTGCCTTGCGTATTCAGAGAAGATCCGAGTTTCTAACGGGCAAAATCAGCATCTCTTTCGTCCCCATCTTTCGCCGGACATTTTGATCACAATACGCACATTCCTGACTCTAAAATTCTGTATAGGGATACGGCCGACGTAGATGAAATAGAGCGGTATAGGACGTCAAAAAATGTTAAGCGGCGCGTACGAGCCAAAAGAGCCAACATTCCAAATATGTGTTGTAATTAGTTCTTTCTCTTGATTTTTGTAATAAATATAATTTTTTTTTGGTTAAACGGAGTTATCCTTTATTCTGAAGTGAATATTCCGTTAATTGATAGAGCATCGTAACAAAAGAGTGGCTTCCGACTTTCCAAGGTTTAGTTTACTTCCATCGATAAATCATCATTGTCGCAATCCTCTCGAATACTTTTTAATCGTCCCGAAGCCTGGATCAAACTCGAGGAGGAAACTATAAACTTCGTTGGAAACTTTTCCTTGCGCTTTTAAAAAGTCGTATACCACGTACAAAACCTACAACGTCAAGAAGGACACTTTTTTCACTTAAATTTCAATAAAAAATTTCATATGAAAATCCAACTTCAACTAAATTGGAAGGTACATGTCTTACTATTTTCGAGGTCGCTCTTTTCAGTGCTCTTTTCAAAATTGAGCTATCTTAATTAGATAATTAAATATGGCGATTTAAATGTCAAAATAACGCAAAAAATCGAGTGTTCTTTTTTATATTATCAACCAAAATAATTAAATTATGTATTCTTCTTATCTGATTTTATAAAACATTTTTTTTCTCATCGAAAGAATATTTGTCGTCAGAAAATTTCTTCATTAAACGTGGACCCAATAGTTATAGTATTAAGATAAATTTTTTAAATATTTAAAAACTAACATGGTGATCACAAAATGGCGACTCCAATTACAAATTTCTAATTAAAACTTAACAATTGTTTTTCTTTAAAACTATAGACTTCAGAAAAAAATTTCTAAGAATAAATACGTTTTAGAATGAATAAAAAAATCCTCTCAAATTGTTTCAGAATGTATTGTTACAATTTTTTATTTTTCGAATATTCGACAAATATTCTTTCGATGAGAAAAAAATGTTTTATAAAAAAGAACACTCGATTTTTCGCGTTATTTTGACATTTAAATCGACATATTTAATTTCCTAATTAAGATAGCTCAATTTTGACAACAGCATTGAAAAGAGCGACCTCGAAAATAGTAAGACATGTACCTTTCAATTTATTTGAACTTGGATTTTCGTATGAAATTCTTTATTGAAATTGAAGCAAAAAAAGTGTCCTACTTGACGTTAATGGGTTAACGACGTTCTAATTTTTAATCATCGTTCTAGTTTTCCAAATGCAAAACTAATATATTTCGAACTCATTTTATATTCCAATAGAATATATTTCATATTAGAATATATAATTAAGACTTTTCTAAGCCTCAAAAATTCAAAATAAAGCAAAGAACCACTTGGATTAATATTATGTATTGGTTTTCCATTAATCAATCCCAATATACCCATCGAAATAAGATTTTAGGTCTGAAACTTTTATTCGACAAGAGTTTATCCACCGACATAAGGTTTGAGGTCTGACATTTTCTTTCAACAAGAATTTTACTATAGACTAAAGATATTAGGTCTGAAATTTTCATTCGACAAGAATTTATCCAGCGATATAAGGTTTGAGGTCCGACATTTTCTTTCAACAAGAGTTTTACTATAGACTAAACATGTTAGGTCTGAAATTTTCATTCGACAAGAGTTTATCTATGGACATAAGTTTTTAAATCTGAATAATAATTAAATAAATACAACTTTATGATGACAGTATTGAAGTATGAAAATATTCGGAGGCATTACCGTCACAAATGTTTTTCAGATTCCACAAAAACAGCATTTCGTTATAAAATATTAACCTCCTAAGGACAACAATATGTCTATACTTCTTTATTTATTTTTCATATTAGAATTGGTATTCCTAGTATTTCCGTCATTAAAGCAGATTGTTATGCATAACGTTTTTCAAATAGCGCGGCATGTGACGTTATCAATTACGTCTAGCCAATCAGAAACCTTTTGGCCGCCATATTGTGCCAAATCCTTGATGCTTCAATTCTCCAGGAGAATTTATATACGGAATGCGCCTCATGCACCATCCAGTTATTATATTCGTCCTGTTAACACCGTCGCCTACGATCTCTACCGGCAGAATAGGGAACTAAAATGATAGGGTCAGAGTAAAAAACTAACACAGGCAAGATGTGCGAAACCCAATATTTAATTAGTTTGGTAGATTTAATAAATTACATTGGACCCGGTTCGCGATGCTACATTGAAGGCGAACTTGGTCTCAATGGAAAACATATAATTTTTTGTGCATTAACAAACGTTTCCGACGTTAAACGGGAAATTTTAGGGTTGTGTTTACATGCGTCATGTCTCTCAAGAAGCCCGCATGGAGTTACAGTTTGTATAAATAAAGATAATAACGATAAATATTAATTGCAAATGTTCATGCAAGGCTGGAAGTTCAGGGAAATGCAAACATTGCGTGGCCTTATTAATGCATTTAAATCGTTAACAGTGTCCAAAAATAATAATGGAAAAAATTAAATGACAGTTTGTTTAATTATTACTTGCCTTTTAATTACTTCCAATATAGAGTTCCTCTTAATGAAATAGAAAATGCCAGCTGTACCGACATTCGACACAAATGGGGAAAACTGAAAAATAAAGCTAAGGACATGTATAGTGTCGTCCCTTGCAAACAATATTGCCACATAGTGAAACCAAAAATATGTGAAAAATTAGATTTTTTAAGAACGCTGGTGAAGATTTTCACATTATAGACATTTTAAATTGTAAATTTAATCCATTTTAAATATGTATAAAATCATCCTTGCAATAGAAAGAAATCAACATAAAAGGACACACATGCAAAACTTTTTTATCAAAAATAATAACAAATCAGTCAACATCCGCTTTGAAAAATCAAACTTACCTGACACATATATACCTCTCCTTCAAGTTCAAAAATGAAAACAATATATGTAAATAGAACGGTAACTGAATGTACTCGAAATATTATGTAATCTGAAAAACTTTTCAGTCTCCTTTTACATATAACGTCCAAATAACAGTACGTGAATATTCAAAAAATTTTCTTAAAATTATAGTTTTTTTCCATTTTCCTTGTTTTTCTGCTTACTGAGTGAAAACTCAAAAAATATTTTTTTTACAGTGCAACAATTTTTTTTTAACACAAACAGGCGAATAGAACAGTGACGGATTCTGAGGAGTTATCACCCGATCTGGAGAAAGCGTGGCATGACACGTTCCTTTTGCGTCAAGAGATTAGCAGGAAATCAAGTGGTTTTGAAGTGTTCAAAACAGTGCCTGTATTAAAAAACAGTTTTGCACCTCAATTAGTAAGATACTCAATACATTAAAATAAATACTAAATACATGAAACCAATTAAGAAAAATAATCATTTTTAATTATATTCATATGTACCAAAAATAATTATATACATACCCGCTAAACAATATTCCGTTACAGCAACATCTTTGAAACGTCGCATTATAGCCATGCGACCAAACTTGTTTCATTGCAAAAACATTTTTGGGACGTCCTTGGAACCAGAAATGTCCTGCCACATTTACGGTTTTTAAATAACGTTTCATTCGTAACGTACCTGCGACGTTTGAAAACTATACATCCAACGTTGTAAAAACGTTACATTAAACGGTCATAAATAAAAATTATAAGAAATTCGACGAATTATTTTATTCAATTCGAATTTTATTATTATTTATGTATCGTTAAATATGTTATGAAAGAATGTAGTTTTATAATTTCACTCGCAAATAAATTTATGAATCTAAGAAAAATCCGTCCCGACCGAGGATCGAACCCGGGTCTACCGGTTACAACGCTGACGTCTTAACCACTACGCTACGCTCGCATACGTATTACCATGCGAACGAGAGCTCTTATACTCAATCGTAGAAGGCTTCTTGATAAATGCGGGTTTAGTTTAAACAAGATATGTTTAATTAATTTTGTCATTTCCATATTGGGAATAATAATATTTTAATATTATTTGACTATTTTGTAGTAATTTATTGTAATTTAAATAAATATTTTTAAGATATCCGTATAATATTTTTTTTAAACGAAATGGATTAATAGACAATGTTTAAAAAAATGTAAAGTTAATTGACACACGTATATTTTACAAATGCACTACTTGGAAATAAGTTATGAAATTACGCGGATATTAAAATTAACACAAGTGAACCACTTTTTAAATTATGAATTAAATTTAATACAATTTACATTAAAAATAATAAGGTGCGAGTTATTTTTCTGGAAAAGTGACGGAAATTTACAAATTTTGTACATAAATATATTAAAAGCGAACGAGTTTTTTAAAATAAATACACTGTATATATAAAATGCATATTCTCTAAATATTACAAAACCCGTTTCAATTTCAAATGTGAAGTATAACAATAGTTAAATTTCACTTCATTGCAGTCTCAGCCTCAAATTACTCTATATTTTAAATTAATTTTTGTAGTAATATTACAAAAAAAAATATTGAATTTAATGGACATCAATGTATTTAAGTTACACACGTATAAGAAATAAAAAGAACAAAATTAATAATAGCAAATAATATTATGCACCAGAAAAAAGAATAATTATAAGAAGAAAAAGATTGCATGTAAATCATGCTAATATACGAAAATAAATGCTGCATTCGAAAGCTTCCGAATCTTGATGGCGAAGTCTGAGATGGAACCGGCCGAAACGATAGAAGATATGCAATAAATCATGTCTATGAAACGTCGCATTCGTAACATTACATGAATGTTAAGTTAGTAACCTGAATGTGCCGTTTTAAATTTCCCTACTGATTTTGTGACGTTGCAGAAACGATTCCATAAAACGTTTTTGAAACTGTTATAAATTGACATTCTGGTAATGTTACGCATTACCTTTACGTATTTAGATATCGTGGAACGTGGTGTAAACGGTGTCAAGACGTTGTTACGAAACGTTACTTTTTTGCCATAAATGAGATAACATGTAACGTTTCATTTATGTTACATGTTTAGCGGGTATATACAAGAAATAATTATATACATATTTACAAAAAAAAATTATAAACATACTTACAAAAAATATTTATATGCATCTTTACAAATAATAATTATATTCAGATTTACAAAAAATAATTATATTCATTTGTACAAGAAATAATTATATACATATTTACAAAAAAAAAGTTTTAATGAATACTTAATGATAACAAATGTCGATTATAATAAAGTGAACTATATATGGCTACATATGCGGTATTGCTTCGAAGAGTAAATGAAATCTTACTTGTGCATGATCATTTTATAAATGTTTTTTGTTCATGTTTCGGATTTTTCTCAATTACATTATTTGCACTGTTATTGAATAAACATGCTTCACTAAATATATTATTAACAGTTTTCTCAACAGCTACTGTTACCTGACAGTAAATTATTTATTAACATGCTTTTTACTATTTGTTTACAGATAATTAGCAGAACCCAGCAATCGAAATTGTATTGAAATGTATTGACTTGGATTAATTTTTCGCTTTTGAATAAGCTTTTTGAAATTTTCGAATACATTCGAATCCAAAAATACTTCACTATTATTTTAATACAAAAATATGAATCCAAATGAATCCAAATGAATCCAAATGACTACATAAATAATATCGTTGCCGAAACTATTAAAAATACTCGAAAAAGGCAAAAGTCGTGAATCCATCTGAATACAAATGAAGATTGAAATGATAATTTTTTAGTACAATCGAATCCATAAATAATGTTGTGGTCGATAATTCTCTGCCACCAGTCTCTACTGCAACGATATGTGTCGATATCACCTATATATGTGTATCAGTTCTTTATTTATTTTATATTACCTATATTAATAAAGAGTTGAAAACAGATTTAGATAGATAAGAAATATATGAAAGAATATAAACTTACTCAATGATATAACCTTCGTTATAGAAAAGTTAATCTACGGAGGCTGTTCGATGATGGCTTAAGCATTTTACATAAGGGTACATGTGTATCAGTTTCTTTTGTTTTATTTATAATATATATTTTTTCCTTTGTTTACTTTTTAAAAGTATAATATAAAACAAAAAAATTGATACACATACATTTATGAAAAATATGTTCAAAGCGAATTACACTCTACTAATGATTATACAGAAAGTTTGTTATAATGGCAGTTTTTGTTGGTTGAATGCATACTTCTGAATATATTTCTTATCTATATTAAATGTACATATTGTAAAATAAAAGTAATATAATTATTAAATATATTAAGCAAAAGTTTGCACATTTATGTGTATTTTGTTGGAGTAGGAATAATCTACAAAAGAGAAACAGGTAATTCATTTATTTTTTTACTTTATAATGATATACTCCATTCAAGCTAATTATTTACTAAAGAATATCAAGGGTAAAATTTTATGTAGACGATCGTGTTTCCATATTTTTAGTTTTACGATAGATGTATATATTGTAGATACGATCTTGACAATCCTGAAAAAAAGAGCTGTTACTAATATTAATTTATATAAATGTAATTCATTTTAAATGAATACTAGTTAAAGTATTTTACAATAGTTTACGTCATTCGATATAAAAATGAACATGTGTAAACACTGGCTCATAAGCATGGCTACACCTAACCAACGAATATAGACGCATATAGAAGCACTGAGCCGTGTTAAAGAATATGGCAAGTTGCCGGGGAACCCGAAATCGTAGTTGGGCACATCAGTCACCTGCGGCGCGCTCATCGCAATTATCTATCCCTTTCTTTCTAATTGGGATGATCACTGTGCGCTCTCTGTTTAGATGGTTCCCCACCAATATCCTCTGTCTTTACCGCTCGCATGCGAGGAACCGACTCGGACCTCTCAGTTACTCTGTTTAGGTCACGCCCCTTCTCGTTCTTCGTCTGCATACAGCCGGCAGAGACTCGGACGGTCTCTCTTACCCATTTCTCCTTCAAAGTCGTCGTTCTCCGTCGCTCTAGTATGGGGATCTGACTCGGATCCTTTTTATCTCTCCGCGTATAGTCGACGCACGCAAAATATACCAAATAATGACAAAGATACGCGGGTCTCACCCGGCTATAAAATATAAGACTCTTTTCGAATGTGTTTTGTATATACATTTATTAAATCTCTTGTGACAAATGTTTGTAGAATTTGTTAACGTAATATAGATATAAAAAAAATACATTGATTGTTCTTGCTTCCATATTATTTATTTATTTCTTTAGTTGCATTATATGGAACAAAGACATCTAATTTGCCTTTATACAATATTTAAACATGTAACAGCAATATAAATGCCAGAGAAGAAAAACAAGAAACTTATGGCCGGAAATTGTAGGGGTTACCGTATTTAAAGTACTAATTTGAACATGACATTAAATTATTATTGTTTTCTTCCCTTTATATGTATTTTATTATACTGTGTTTATTTTTTAAATGACGGATAATTTAAAACATTATATTAACGTTTATAACGAAATAAAACAAAGGTATAGACTCCACTTAAGACTGCACAATTATGTGAAGGATTTTCACATTTTACTTTTCGTGGTGTACGCGAATTCAATTTAAATGTAAGTGTAAAAGCACATCAAATTATCTGTTTTAATAAATTATGAATTTGCTGGCAATCTCGAAGAAATTTAGAGCTGTACTTTAAAACTCCTTTGTTCTTTTTTTATGAGAGATAAAATGTATAACTGTATTGTACTTATGTATATATTTAAAAAAAACAACAAAAATAATAAACTTAATCTTAAGCCAGATATTTTAAAAGCATTAAAAAGTAAAAACAATAATGCAATATGTAATATTAACCCTCAGGGTAGGTACAGGGTTAGCGTAAACCAAACGAATTTTGGTCGAACTGAAAGCTGTTGGAATTTTGTTTATAATTTTAACAATAATCCAATAAAACTTTGAACTATGCTCGATTTTCCAGTCATTTTTGGGTATTATTTTTTTTTGAAACCGCTCCCATTTTTTGTTTCTAACAATTCTTTACAAATACTTATTTAATTTTGAACAAAATAATGTGTTCTTTTCAATCTGCTCTATCTAAAATAAACGCGATATAAAAAACGTTTAAGGAAGAAAAAGTTTCATTTTTTAATTATCTATTGGCTGAAATTTTTTCAAATTTTTCGTTTGTGTTTTTTTTTTGTGCATTAACCCTGGTAGAAATTTGTCAATTTTTTCTTTACACTGTCCATTTCCCCTATACCTTTAACATGGTAAATAAGAATGTTATACCAGAATTGTACAAAAAATGTTTTCATTTCTACCAGGGAAGTTGAAGAAAATGTTTTTTATCGACATTTTATATAATTTGCATATAAACAAAATGACTTTATAAAATCGTACAAAGTATTTATATAATAATTTCAGTATAAACTCGTATATCAACAGGTATTACAAGATCACGTATATTTTCTTTTATTTCCTTCACTACATTTATTTTATGTAATAATCAACTCTTAAAATAAAAAGTATGGTTTAATAGTGATATAGCTAAAAGAAAAGATATTACTTCCCTTTGGAATGTGCATTGCCTTATAATTAAGAAATTATTTGACAAATTTTGAATGTTTTAAAATTCCTAGAAAACCGTATATTTTCCAAGTGCAATTTGAAGATACGCGACCTTTCAAAAATTTCTTCTGATATGAAAAGGCTACATTCCCGATCTTTTCAAAAAGCACTTTATTTAAAAATACCAAATGTTTACCAAAGATATTTTTTTATCTTCAAACCCGAATATTTGATTTTTTAATTTAAAGTATAAGACATTTATAATAATAATTTGATAGATATAATTTTATTCCAGTTTTAAAATAAACTCATATACATGTTATTTCCACTGCAATAAATTTATATGAAAAAAGAGCTAGAACTAAAAGATTTTAATTCAACAGATTACTTCGGATGGCGGATATCTAAAATATTTTAAATGGAAATATTTAAAAAGGCTAAGAGTGTTTCAGAGCTCTCTAGAAGAGATAAATTGCGGCTGTGATATCCAAAATTAGAAAAAAATAATTATTACTAAAAAATGTGTTTAAGTGTAAAAAATTCGGAATTTTTAAAAATTGTATTTCGTATGAACTGCCCGTTATGAAATCATCTTGAAACCAATTGAGATGAAGGAGTAAATATCTGAACTGCAGAAAACTTTGAAGAGTTAATTTTGTCACCTGAATGATCCAAAATGACCTCCGAAACGAGAATATTCGCTCGTTATGCTTATGACGCTTTAACTAAAAAACTATAAGCGTTTCGAAGAAAATTACACTTACAAAAAGGGCTTAGAATTCATCAAAGAATATAATAGAATTTTCGCAGAAATTTAGAAAGATAATTTTCTAAATTGTAATGCACTTTTTGATGAATTCTAAGCACTTTTTATCGCTTGCAGTTTTTTCTGAAAATTGATATTTTTTGAGGAAAATAATCATTAAAAAAAATTAAACGAAAATTATGTTATCATTTTTCAGATTACAGGTATACTTTATTCACAATAAGATCATCAGTACTTGAAATGTAGTATTTTACACATGTAATAGATAAGACTCAGATAAGTCTTTATACTTGTCGTATTTGGAAAATAATTTGAAAAATGCACACTTTTCATTTTTTATCGATTATCAACGAAGTGCACTAGTTTTTCATACTCAAACGTATTAGCATTTATTATTTATAATGATCTAAATATCCCATTTCTTTATAAACATTATTCTTTGGTTTCTCACCTTTTGACTCAAAATTGATTGACTAGAATATTTTTTATCAAAGTTTAAAAACAAAATGTCCTTTTGGTAGTTAACGGGTGAAAAATTATTTTCCTCAAAAACTATCAACTTTCAGAAAAATGCAATCAAAATTTTCAAAATTATCTAAAAAAAATCTGCAAAAGTTTTGTTGCACCTTTGATGAATGTTTTACCCTCTTTGTAATTATAACTTTCTTCGGAAAGTTTATAACTTTTGCAGGACACTATTTTGGATAATTCAGGTGACAAAATTAACGTTCCAAATACAGTTTTCTGAAGTTCAGATATTCCCTCCAGCCCTCCACTATCTAAATTGGTTTCAAGACGACTCCATAACGGATAGTTGATATGAAATCCAATTCAAACAAAAAATAAGATAAATGTATTTTTTTACATTTACGCTCATTTTTTAGTAATAATTTTTTTTTTTAATTTCGGATATTACCACTTTTAGAAAGTTTGATAAAAAGCCTATCAATTCGTTTCCTCGAAAACTATCAACTTTTGGAAAGAATTGCAAAGAACAAAAAACTCTTAGAATTCATCAGAAAATGCACTAAATTTTATTCAGAATTTTTCGTAAATAAATTACAATTTTGAAAAAAATTTTGAAAAAAAATTTCTCAAAACTCCGTTTAAAAAATCTGAAAAAATTCCACTATATTTCTCAATGAATTCTAAGAACTTTTCATTCTCAACATTTTTTTTAAAAAGCTCGTAGCTTTTGAGTTAGATCGTCCAGAAATTTTTCAACAAAATTTTGACTGAGAACCGCCATTTTTATGCCGCCTATTTCAATGGAGAATTAATAACCATCCTATCTTTTAGTGTAACTAATTACTCCACCAGATACAGAGACTTAGCTTGTTCCGAACACGGTTTCCTGTTCAAAAATACGATTATTTGAAGAAATTTTTTCAAAATTCACAATTTTTTAACGTTTAAACCGCCATAGTCAAAAAATAGCGGCAGATATGGTCAATCTGAAACCGGATTTAGAAAGTTCGAGAAAAAATACAATAGGTATGGTTATATCAAAACGATTGAGTGATTTTTTCCCTAAGAAAGCACCTGATGAAAAGAAGTCCAAATTTGCGGCATTTCAGGACGAAACGGGTTAATGATATTTCGCAACACTTTTTACTTTGGGCACAGTTTTATCATTTTCCGCACTGTGCGTTATTTAGCTCACACCAATCTAGACAAGTAAAATTTCGAGACGTAAACTGTCCGAAAAATTAAACTTTGCTCACGGAATTGCATGAATTTATTTAATCATTCATTTATTCATGCAGGTATAAAAACATTGTCCCATATTGAGATTAAGCCCTGCAGTCATTTATACAACAGTGTCCGTGAGTGGACTTAATAATGAAGACAACAATAAAATGACGTAAACACTTATATAGAACAAGAAAAAGATATATAATGATTCAAACTATATGTGTATATATTATATAGCGGTGCCTATTTTAGATATTAAGGGGAGGCACCACCTTCAAAATCAACTCTATGAAATACACCTTTAACAAATTTGAAACTATTGTTTCTTTTGTCATTTTTGACGAGGAATTCAGTGGTGCTAGAATAAAAAGCGTAAGAAATTTTTTTGACCCATAAATTGTAGTTTAAACAAAAATTTGTTGTTTTGAAATAATGCAACTACATTTTTCTAACTTAATTTAAAAATTCAAAAAAATTAGGGTGAACATAAAAACATGTTTTCTGCAACCTCTCGTATGGATTTTAAAAAATTCCGATTTTTTCAAAAATAAATTTTTTGTAGAGAACAACACAATTTTTTTAAGCGTAAAAAAAAAGTTTTACATTTTTTATTCTAACATCACTAAATTCCACGTTAAAAATTACTCTAGAAATAATTTTTTTGACCTCTAAATTTTAGCGCGAAAAAAATTTGTTTTTTCGAAAAAATGCTTCTACATTTTTTTAATTAATGTAAAAATTCAAGAAAATTAGGGTGAACATGGAAACACATTTTCTACAGCCTCTCGTATGGATTTTAAAAAATTCCGATTTTTTCGAAAAAGAAAATTTTTTTTTGGGTCAAACAAATTTTTTACACTTTTTATTCTAGCACCACTGAATTCCACGTCAAAAATTACTAAATAGATAATTTTTTCAAATTTTTTAAAGCTGTATGTCATACAGCTGATTTAAAGGTGGTGCCTCCCTTTAAGTAGAGTACATTACTTGTAGCTTAGAAAAATTTATTTTCACACCGCGCGGTTGAAGCTCGTATATTCACAGCATGCAAAAATGTACTAAAAATGATGGATTAAGTTTGAATTCAAAACTGTCTGATAATATCTATACCGCACGGAATTCTTTAAATATTAACGAATAGTTTTAAGTTTGTTCAAAGCGCGATCTTTCACACGGTGCTGAAAAAAATAGTGTATGGTAGTAATGTAGATTAATAATTCCTTCCTTCATGCAAGATTATACGGCTTTATGTAGAAGTCGCCCATTTACAGTGCTTGTTTCATAATCCCATCTTATAATTAGTTTTTTCGTTCGAAATATTTTCACTTTGATTGTTCCTAATGTAAGGTTACCAAAATGTTCATTTTTTCGTTAAAAACATTCAGATTGAAATATCTAACGATTTTAAAGTCTGAAATTTGTGCTAAAAAAAAGCGAGTTTAATATTTTTCTATTTTATTCATAAAGCTCTCTTTTTAAATACTTTGGAACCTTAATTGCCTTTTTATCTTTTTATATCTACTTCTCGTAACATCGAAACATTTATTTATATAGCAAACAACAATGTGGACAATAAAATTTTAAACCAAGAAGAAAATATCGAATTTAGTTTTAAAAAATTTCTCATGAACGATATCGGTTATTACAACTTTTTGATACTCCTGACAAATCTCAATTATTCATAATCATTGCTCACAAATGTGGAGATTACAGTTCATCGTCAGTAAAACGTGACAACTCTAGAATAAGGTAGGCATTCGTGTAATTTCGTAACCATCTTTTTTTAAACATTTCTGGATTATGTATTTTAGTAAAAAAATTGTTTTCATTATTTGAAGTTGTTTCATATAGCGTTAACTTTAAAAATATTACTGTTTTCAAACATTGTTATAAATCAAAAGTGTTTTCCATAGTATTTTAATCACAAAGCACACATTTTGAATTTTGTTGAAATTTGTTATAAATCTTTCTCTCTCTCTGTCATGGAATATAGTTAAAACTTCATTTGTCCTAATTTTGTATTCGTTTGTTGTAAGCAAGAGGTAGCTTTAACTATATTATATTAGCTCTATAATAATAATAACAATAAAATATAATCACCCATATCTACACATATGTGGATAAGTTATAAAAAAATTCTTGTAAAGTATAAAAAATTACATTTTGAAAGAAACCATTGATGTAAGCAAATAAAGTTTTCAATTAATATGAATAAACAAAATTGAAAACTTTATTTGCTTACATCAATGGTTTCTTTTAAAATGTAATTTCTTATACTTTACAAGAATTTTTTTATAACTTATAACTAAATTCGATATTTTCTTCTTGGTTTAAAATTTTATTGTCCACATTGTTGTTTGCTATATAAATAAACGTTTCGATGTTACGAGAAGCAGATATAAAAAGATAAAAAGGCAATTAAGGTTCCAAAGTATTTAAAAAGAGAGCTTTATGAATAAAATAGAAAAATATTAAACTCGCTTTTTTTTAGCACAAATTTCAGACTTTAAAATCGTTAGATATTTCAATCTGAATGTTTTTAACGAAAAAATGAACATTTTGGTAACCTTACATTAGGAACAATCAAAGTGAAAATATTTCGAACGAAAAAACTAATTATAAGATGGGATTATGAAACAAGCACTGTAAATGGGCGACTTCTACATAAAGCCGTATAATCTTGCATGAAGGAAGGAATTATTAATCTACATTACTACCATACACTATTTTTTTCAGCACCGTGTGAAAGATCGCGCTTTGAACAAACTTAAAACTATTCGTTAATATTTAAAGAATTCCGTGCGGTATAGATATTATCAGACAGTTTTGAATTCAAACTTAATCCATCATTTTTAGTACATTTTTGCATGCTGTGAATATACGAGCTTCAACCGCGCGGTGTGAAAATAAATTTTTCTAAGCTACAAGTAATGTACTCTACTTAAAGGGAGGCACCACCTTTAAATCAGCTGTATGACATACAGCTTTAAAAAATTTGAAAAAATTATCTATTTAGTAATTTTTGACGTGGAATTCAGTGGTGCTAGAATAAAAATTGTAAAAAATTTGTTTGACCCAAAAAAAATGTTCTTTTTCGAAAAAATCGGAATTTTTTAAAATTCATACGAGAGGCTGTAGAAAATGTGTTTCCATGTTCACCCTAATTTTCTTGAATTTTTACATTAATTAAAAAAATGTAGAAGCATTTTTTCGAAAAAACAAATTTTTTTCGCGCTAAAATTTAGAGGTAAAAAAAATTATTTCTAGAGTAATTTTTAACGTGGAATTTAGTGATGTTAGAATAAAAAATGTAAAACTTTTTTTTTTACGCTTAAAAAAATTGTGTTGTTCTCTACAAAAAATTTATTTTTGAAAAAATCGGAATTTTTTAAAATCCATACGAGAGGTTGCAGAAAACATGTTTTTATGTTCACCCTAATTTTTTTGAATTTTTAAATTAAGTTAGAAAAATGTAGTTGCATTATTTCAAAACAACAAATTTTTGTTTAAACTACAATTTACGGGTCAAAAAAATTTCTGTAAAAAAAATATGAATAAACAAAATTGAAAACTTTATTTGCTTACATCAATGGTTTCTTTCAAAATGTAATTTCTTATACTTTACAAGAATTTTTTTTTAACTTATCCACATATGTGTAGATATGGGTGATTATATTTTATTGTTATTATTATTATAGAGCTAATATAATATGGTTAAAGCTACCTCTTGCTTACAACAAACGAATAAAAAATTAGGACAAATGAAGTTTTGACTACATTCCATGACACTATAAAAACGTAAAATAATTAACGGCCTCGGAATTACACGATTTATGTTAATATTCAGGAGACTTCACTTTTTGCAAATAAGTTTAAATTTTTTATATACAATAGTACATTTTACTCTCATCATATATCATCAATATTATAAATAATTGTTAACAAATCAAGTTTTAACGAATTCTGATTAATGTTCAAAACGGGTGGATTTTTGCATTTTTACAAATTCCTAAAAGATATAAAACATATTTATTAAATAATTTCATATTTACTTATTTCATTGAAGTACTAAGTAGCATTCAGTATAATAATTTCTTGATAATAAATGTCCCACTCAACGAAAACGAATAGAAAGTTAAAAATACGAATTGATATGAATTCAAGTGAATTAAAATGAATTAAAAAGTGGATTCAATTAATAATTTTCATACGTTTTAATTCATTTTAATTCAAATGAATTCATTTCAATTCGTATTTTTAACTTTCTATTCGTTTTCGTTTACTGGGGTACTAAATACCGGTAATTTGATAATAAAACTTGACAACGTTTAAATTTCGTTGTTTAGTGGGAATTGAAAATTATTGTTTTTGCGCGAAATGCCCCAAAATTAAGCTACAGTCGGTGACTTATAAACTCTTGCTTCAGTCAGTTGTCATTTTCGGGGCATCTGAGGTTTCGCCGGCTATATATATTTCTCCGCGCTAATCGGTCGCGTGTGCAGCGTGCACATTGAAAGCAAAGGGGTGGAGCATACATGGAAAGTAAATCGTGGTGGGGAATGTCGGAGCGCCTTTTGAGCGCGGGGGGTGAGGGGAATTGCTGTAAGTCTACAGCGGTGCCATCTCTCGGACGTATAATTTTCGGCACATCTGCCCTATCCGCTCAGGGCTTCTATATGCGTCTATATTCGTTGACCTAACCATCCTTCGGGTCAACAGTTTTCCCGCGATTTGGGTTCGCCTTTCGCCCGACATTTTGGGTGAGCTGCTCACCCAAACTTGAGCGGGCTGTCGAGCCAACGAGGACGGTGCGCAGCATTACCGGGCAGAGGGCAGCTGTTCTCCCAACGTGCTGTCAGTGTTTACGCTCCCGCGTAACGGCTTCCATTGCAAACCTCGCGGTTCAGTTTAGTTCGAGATGGTTCTCGGTTAACTACATGTAATCGCGTCATATGATTATACCATTATTTTGTAACCGTTGTAACATTGTTTTTCCTAAAGTGAGAATTAATACTTTTGTGCTCAATAGTGTGTCAATATTATTTCACTACCTCTTATCCATACGACCCCGCCTCAACAAATAATAACAGTTAATTACCGGAATTAATGAATCCATTTCAATACATGACTCAGCAAAATAATGCCTGCTTTAATCCAAATGAATTTAAAATAAATCAATACAAAAATTAAAGTGTGGTGAATTCATTTGAATACAAATTCTTAATGATTCTTCATTTTAATACAAATGAATCTATAACAAAAAAATAACTTCCGCTTTGAAGTGAAAAAATATTAAAATTATGTTCATTTCGTAATTATTCATTTCAATTACAAAAAGTTATTTTCGAAAATAAAAGCCACAAATGATTTTTCATTCAAAATTTGGAATGTGAAATGTTTATTTTAAACCAATTTCCAATTACATTTAGCAGTGCTCTGTCGGAAATGGTACACTTTATTTAAGCGTTCAATACACAAGAGTCCAAAAGGTGTTGTACACTTAAATTAAATGTATTTGTACACTTATTGGACACCTAACTGACACTTATTTTCAAATTTACGCAATATCTCGTAAACGGTATGAGATACTTGAAATCTGATGAAATTTTGCCATGATGAGCGATGATTCACCTGACATACACAATTAAAAAATTTCATAATTTTAGAAATCGAAAATTTCGAAAATTCTCGAATCATGTACAGTGGCTTCGAATCATCGCACCAAGGTACCCCTGATTTATGTCAATTACGTACATTTTCACGTATCTCGTACCGTTTTCAAGATATTGCGTAATTTAGAAAAAATATTACAATATTTATTTTACCAACAAAAATATCTACTATCTACATGCATTCGTTCTTTTCAAAATTCGATAAGCAAATTATTACAAAAATGTAAAATATGGTAATAAATTTAGCAGATTATTTTTATGTACGCAATTCATAAATGCTCCACGTTTCAACTAGTTGCTATTTTCGCATCATCTTTTACAGCAAGGAGGTGGACGAGTGATTACGGCTCGAAGTTGTTGTGCGGGAGACCAGGGTTCGATTCTCGGTCGTTGCACATTTTTTTTTTCATTAAATGTATGAACTGGGATTATTTTTTGATTTAAATATATTGCCATGCATTAAAATTGTTAATACATTTCAATCCTTTTCAATACTTTTAAGATCAAATAGCGCATTCAAATGTATTGTAATGCATTCAACATTTTCAATACATTTCAATGCATTTCCGATTACTGGGAAGTGCAACAGTCATGGACCCAGTTTAGGGAGTGCTTGAATCAATTTATTAACAGCAAAAGTATACAGGGGAAGGATCAGAACATTTAATTTCCCTTTTGCCAACATAACAAATGGTAATTTTTACGTTTTTAAAATTGTCTAAGACATATATGTAACTTTATGTATAATACAATGTATAATTTCAGATGAAAAGGACATGGTTCTACTTACATTACTTCCTGTAGCAATTAAATCACCTGATAAGACAGAGAAAAACAAGTGTAAAAAGAGAAAGCAAGTCGAAGCTGCTCTGAGAAAAGCCTCCGAAAAGCTCAGAGAAGAGACTGAACAATTCATTTTGCACATTCAAGTGAGTATTAAATAATTTACTTTCAGCTTTATATAAATATTTATACATTTACAAACAATATTACATACTTATATTTACTTTGTGATTTTTTAACACATACATTTATATACATATTTATAAAAAGTTTTTATATACATACTTACAAAAAATTTGTTACTTATACTTACAAAACATATTTTTCCTACGGGGGTGCGTAAAGTAGCACATTTTTTTTCATCGATTTCTGTACGTAAAGTGATTCTTTCTTTCATACTATGCGCAAATAGTATATTACTCAACGAGGGAGGGTAGAAAAACATGTAGTCTGACGCATTCTTTTTTACTTCCCGAGGGAAGTATACGATTTTTCTTCATGACAGGGAGGATCTTCATGCTGCTTTCATCCCAGTGTGATGAAAAGTAACTTTTTTTCATAGTGTGCGCAAAATTAATGCGAAAAAGTAACTTTTTTCATACTATATGTAAACTGAAGGATTCAATCAAAGAGTAACTGTGGGTGATTTCCGCGAAGGCGATTTCGACTTCAACTTCTCTTACACTTAATAATATTTGCACTATCCAATAGTATTTAAAACTTATTCATGAAATATATTCAATCAAATTTGCAAGTTATTTATCAAGTATGTTCAATGAATATCAAACTTTCCCAAAATGCAGGATTCTGTTCTTTCTTTTTATTTTCATTGAATGTTTTTCATTTTGAATTAATTCCTTTCATATAAACATAAAATTAGGTTGCATAAAATATGTCTATTATTAACGTTTGTATCGAAACATTATGCAATACAAAATAAAATTTATTATTTAAATTCTACTCAACGATAAATATGATTCTATCGGAGGGGGCTTCGCCCCCCGAACCCCCCCCCCTTCCCCGCCTCCCTATACGCACCTGCATCCATAAGTTTTCTTCTAGGTCACAACATTTTCTACTTCGTTTATAATGCATTTCAATAATTCCCCCACTCATACTTTACGCACGCCGTAGGAAAAATATTGTAAGCCCCTCGTGCGTATGATTTGTGCTCTCGTGCGACCGCATACCGTGCGCGAAAGTACCACTTTACACAGTAGATGCTTAAACTACTATATGTACATATGTACAAAAAATATTCATATACATCTGTATTTTATGATTGTTTACAGAATACGGATGATTTAAATGCCACATATCCCAGAGAACCAGCTAACTGCATATTGCCGCATATAAGTCAGGCGGCCAATATGTCGGCAGAAATACGGATTATGCGCCATCACACATACAGCAAATTTGATGAAAATTCTCCCCTGCCGACTAGTTTGCGACGATTCTGGCAGTCTTCTGGCAGGGGAGAATTTCCAGCAAATTTGCTGTCTGTGTGACGACGCATAATCCGTATTTCTGCCGACATATTCGCCGCCTGACTTTTCTCTTATATGCGGCAATATGCAGCAGATCTGGCTGTCTAGGTACAAACGAAATGGGAAAACTATGAGGAAAATAGACAGTGCATTATACCTCACATAGTCGCCATGGGACCTCTGAATGCACCATCGAATTTCTTGACTGTCGTTGGAAACGTTACATATCATTATCAGTCCGTATTGGAAGCATTAGAGTTATGTTTTAAAATAATAGTTTTGTATAACTTTGGATACCCAAAAGCTGTTCAAAATATGTGGACATTTTTACAGAAAACTTTTTTTAAATTATCCATGCGTTGCGATAAATTAAATGTTACGGTCAATAAGGCAATCACTTTTGCAGAAAATTATCCAAACACAACGATTGAATAAATAACAGTTATTTGTATTTGTATTTATTTCGATCAACGGCCAATAGGCCTTTACAAATGATAACAACTCGACATAGAATCGACTTGGGATACTGGGTAATTTAAAAGAGAAATAATAGTGAATATTAATTAAATATTAATTGTCATGGATCCCAATACATTTAATAAACAAATGAAATATTGTTCATCTCAATTTGTTGCGAATCTTTTTAATTTTGCAGATATGCCTCGGAGCCACGTATATCAAATTGTATCTTTACTAAACAACTTTTTACAAAATGAGGCAATCACAAAATTCTTCAATCAAATATTATACAGGCTAACATATCTGAAAGATCACCCAAATAATATAGCTGCTTACAAAACAATGTTATGCAATATACAACAGACATTTAATGATTTCAATACAGAACAAAAGTGTTTTACGTACTTCGAAACATGTGAATCGTACATTCCACCAATTGAAATAGAAATTGGTGAGAAACCTGACATTGCGGACACAAAAGAGGGAGTAGTAATCGGCAAACAGAAAATAATAACACCGCGCAATTCCGTTAAGATCCGTATTAACTAAAGTTTTTGAACTTCCAAACATGCTGAACGTTACACTTAATTATATAAACAGCTTGGAAAAAGATACGCTTTTAATAAGTAACATTATGCATGGAAGTAATTGGAAGGCTACAAAGCAAAGTTTGGTGAGAAATTTGTTTTACCGATACTACTGTACCAGGATGATTTTGAGACCTATAATCTATTGGGTAGTCGCAAAGGATTGGGTAAAGTTGGGGCTGTGTATGTAGTATTGCCATTTTTACTTCCCCACATGCAGTCCCAGACCGAAAATATTTTTACCCTAGCTCTATGCAAATCATCCGATAAGAAAGGTGAAGATATGACATTGAAAAAAATATTTATGAAACCTATTCAAGAATTACAGTTCTTGAAAAAAAAAATGGTATTTCTGTCAATATATCGATTGGTTCAATGCAAATTTATTTTACTTTGGTTGGAGTAATTGGCGATAACCTTGCTATTCACTCGATGTTAGGTTTCACAAGAAATTTTTCAGGTAATTATCCATGTAGATTTTGTCTAACAAATAGTGCGGAGTGGAACAAATATGTGGAACCACTTTCTTGTAAAATGCGAACTGAAGAAACCTACATATCCGATGTTGCTAAAAATGAATCTTGCTCATCTGGTATTATAAACTCGTCTATTTTTAGTGATTATGCTAATATTTCAGTCACTGGCTCAATGACAGTTGATGTCATGCACGACATACTGGAAGGTGTATTCGAGTATGATTTGGGACTTGTCTTACATCAGTTTATAGTGAAAGGAAAATTGTTTACATGCAATGATTTAAATGAAAGAATCGACAGCTTTTATTATGGACCGGATGAAATTAATAACAAGCCGACTAAGTTTGTACTACATCACATCAAAAAGGAGCACATAAAAATCTCTGCAAGTGAATCCCTGTACCTTTTACAAAATATTGGTCTAATTATTGCAGAATTCTTTACGTAGGACAATCCCTACTGGAAAGTAATTATTTATTTAAATGAAATTTTTGATATTGTGATTTCACCAGTCGTGCATGAAAATTGATCACACCATTTGGAAAGCCTAATCACTCAGTATTTGACTCTTTTAGTAGAACTTTCTCCGCAACATTTAAAACCGAAACATCATCTTCTTTTACATTATCCATCAATCATGATGAGAAAAGGTCCACTGTGGAATTTAGGTACTATGAGATGCTAGAGCAAGAACAGAGACTTGAAAATAGCTTCTCACACATCACTCAATCGTAGAAATACTTGCAAAATCCTTGCAATAAAAAATCAATTGCGGTTAAACCATAGATTTTTGAATTGCATTCCTGCTGTAGAAAAGTTTCAACAAAGACAGCCACTTCCAAACTTGCTGTATTTCATTCGTATGCTTCAATTCTTCCTTTTAAAACCAACGAAGAAGTTCCTGTATTTACTAACATAATACTGAAAAATCATACGATTGAAAAAGACTCTGTCCTTGTAATTTCGGGAGAAATCGATCGTAACTTTTATATTGTTCAGAAAATAATTGCAGATAGTGCACAAAACATATATGTTATTGTCAAAGACATATCCGAGTATGCTACTTACGTTGAACATTTTCAAGCGTGCCGATTACACGAAATGTTTCTACAGATTATTCTTCTTGGAAGTGTTTTACGAAAGCTGAACTTATCTATTGTAATGTATCTCGAATAGTGTTAACAAGTAACAAAACACGGTTTATACCCAAAGCGATGGGTGTGATTTAAATAATTGTGTAATTAATATGATTTATTATCTGATTTATTTACCTCGTCAAATAAACTTATTTGTATTCAAAATATTGTTTTTCTTATGACGCTGAAGTTAGTATCCAATTTGGAGCAGCCGAAAACTTATGATTATGATTATTCTAATGGATCCAGTCGGAATTTACATAAACATTTTGTTCTCTTTACACTTTGATGTATAATTTTGAATATACCTAATATAAAATAAAATCTGTACATTTTGAATCTGCTGCTACGAATTAGCTGCTACCTTCAGGACCTTGTATTTCTTTACCATAATATGTTATAACTTACTCTATGTTTCTACAATTAAGAATTTTTATTCCCTATCAGGTTATACAATTATCGAACAGTCAACTTATTTCGTAATATAAATGTTGACTCAATAATGTCCATTGTTTTCAAAATGAGACGTCAGCATTGCTGAACTTACAGATAATACTGTCGTACCCCGCAAGAAAAATCGCATCTACTTTTTTTGCAAAATTAGGATAAAAATATATTTATATTACTTGGAATACAATATGTCATTTCATTGGTTTTTGAGGCATCTGGGACCTGAATGGCACAAAATGTCAGTGCGACACACCTAGACATCGAAAACTACGAAGCGATCGACCTGGACAGCGAAAAATGACGGTGCGGGACACCTAGACATTAAAAACTGTGGAACATCAATTTTATCAATATGGTGGAATAGAAGAGTGTTCAATTTCGAGAACTGGTAATTCAGAATGAAATCGGAATACTCGGGATTGGTCTTGTGTCCGTGAAGGAGCTGATAATGTATAGGAAATCGTATTAATTAGAATACAGTTTATATCCTTTTGTACGTGTTGTATAATTCCGAAAAAAGCGAATATATAATTAAAACTAGAAAGCGTCAAAACAAAATATTATGTATCCGTAAATATCGAATTACGAGTTAAACAATGATCGTCAGAAGTGGACCCGTGGTCGGCGTCGCACGAGCTCGTTACTCAAGTTAAGCAACTTACTTGGAGAACAGTAGGTGGATAGGTGACCGCCCGAGAACAGATTTTCTTAAGAAATAATTAAGTTATTAAAATAAAAATAAAAAATAAGTATCATTAAGTTAAATAAACAATATTAATGTAGATTTGTCTTGTGTTGAAAAAAGGTGTATCTTTTATAGCGGAATTCTCCGTCGTAGATTGTATCCAATGCGGAATCCAGAAAACGACAGCTGTATTTCCGATGAGAAAATCAATTCCGAAATGTAATCAACGAATAAACACAACACAGAACTGTTTCAAGTTACGTAATTCGTCACTTAAGTTCAATTATAAATTTATTCAAACAAAAACTTAACATAGGCATAAACGCGCGCGGACAGAATTTCGCACTAGTTCGGCATTTAATGTACTCTCTAAACCGGAGGAATCCCCGTGACTCTACATGTACACTTATTAAAAAATAAAAATCGCGAACACTAAAAAATATGTATAAAAAAACTACTATTGCACCACACAGCAGTTGGCGAGTGGAGTTGCCGAAGGTCTCAAAAATCTCTGGCCTATCGAACCGATGGCTCAAGAGAATGGTTAAAATAAGAGGTGCCGACTGCCTGCTTCGCGAGCGGCTATGTCGAACGACCGGTAGCTTCTTCTTCTCCCTTGACTCCTGGTAAACTCGATGGTCCGCTGTGTGGACCAACAGAGATGCTGTGGAATAAAATGAATTAATATAGCCCTGAAAAGGGCTGTTGAGATACGAATCAGTAGTTCTGTGGTTAGAAGCCAAAATGGCAAAAAAATATTCTGTAACAGCGGCTGATCCCAGTAGACGATTCTCGCTTCGTTGTCTACCTGGTGTTTGTTGTCCAGGGTTGAAATGACTCGATGTAAAGCCAGAAGAGAAGTGAAGTGTCCTATCCCTCAAAATCTTGCTTATTTATATGCTCGTCGTAACCCGGGTCAAATCTGATTGGTCAACACTCAAATAGTAGGGGTCATATCGCTCTCTCCTTCTGTGCAAAGTACAAAAAGCCATAAAAAATGACAAAATATAGTAATTTTTGTATGTAGAAATTTTCCTCTTGTAACGAGCTATCACTTTTTGAACCCGAACGGAGGATTTCCTTTTTTTTTAATTTACAAAAATGAGAGATCTCATTTTTTAAACGATATCTCTAATGCAGACATAATGATTCTGTCATATAAATCATTTTTATGACTCCAGTTGCATTACTGCAGAAGTGCGAATTAAAATTAATTAAGAAATCAATTTTAATTGAAATGAATGATATTAACTCTGAAATCGGCATGGCTAATAACGGTCATTTTGGTTTAAGTGAAAAAACCATAATATTGCCAAACATTTATGGTGTTCCAAGACCAGCACTTTTTAAGACCGATATCACGGCTTAATTCAAGTGTACTGGAACATTGTTCGCCACTAAAAAATATCATTTCATTTGCATAGAAATTTTTAAAGTTATGGGTTCTCATAGCATGGTTATGGTGAAATCGATTTCGCATTTACGAAAATGTTATTGGAACAATTTTTAAAGTGTAATTCCCTCAAAAAGGATTAAATTTTCATTATCGTAAAATCCGGTAATTGTGATAATTACATTTTAAATATAATGCTCGAATTCTTGGAAATTGACATCAAATAAGGAGAACTTAATTTAAATAAGTAATTTCGAATTAAGCGTTTGTATTATGAAAATTCCGATACGAGGCATTTAAATTCGGTCCTTATATCGCCCGTAAATAGTTTGCATTTGCTTTTAGTTATGATGCGTGAAAAATGCATCCGCCGCAATTAATTTTTCAATTTAATTATTTAATAAAATTTTATAATAAAAAGAGATAGAATGAAAAGAATTATTCAAAATTCCTATCAGTTTTGAATTTCATAGGATTCGGTAGGAACAATTCTATCCTTCCCATTACTTTTACAAGGATTAAGAAATAGCATTCAGAAGTATTGAAAATTTCAATGCTTTTGAATACTTTTTCGTTTGCTGGGACCCCAATGTTTCTCAGAGATAGTGTGCATTTCAGTTTTAATCAATTATTGGTGAGATCTTGAAGGTCAATGACAAAATTTATACTTCCAGTTTTCAATTAAGTTATTCTGGGGCGGCATAAGTATACCCAATGTCTTTGGGGACCGAATTAGAATCACTCTCCTACTTTTAAGATATCAAATACTCTACAATGAGTATAAAACATTACTTTTGAGCTATTTACAGTTGAAGTCGCCCTGTTAACTATGTTAATGTGAGCGTAGCTGTCAAAAGAATTGGGTTCTACATATATGGCGATGTACATGCCTGTAACCATCAATACATGTACATCGGCTCCTATATGTAGGACCCGAGATCTCTGTGTACCCCTGTTAAACGAACTTGTGTCAATCTGACGTTCTTACACATGATGAATAAACATTTATTTTGCATAACGTCGCAATAATAAAAAATCATCTAATTTAGAATAAATGTTTGAACTTGATGATAATATTGTTTTGTTATAAAACAAGATTACTACCGGTGCATTATTCAAAGCTAAAGCCCTTTTCCCATAAAAGATACTTACACGAAACATTCTTAATTCGCCAGCGAAAAATGAGCAAACAAAAAACATTGTAGGATTACCAGCTTAATATTGAATTTTGCACATAATTCATTGGTTGAATTAGCAGATGAGCGCTATATGTACTTAGAAGTAGATTTCTTATTTCATATTGAATTAAAGGATAATAATAACCTACTAAAGAAAAAACTATATAAAACATGAAGCTGAAGGTCTCGGCCGGCCGGCCAATTCGAAAAAATTAAGGTTTTTTGTTAGAATATGAAAATAGTTCTTCCTAATATTTGGCAACGCTATCTGGTTTTATATATACAAAAATATTCTGCAAAAAATATTAATACAGGGCTACCCGTCCTAACTCATAACTTTCGTTTCTCAAAATTATCCGCTCTCGACCGGCCGATAACTTCAGCCTTATTAAAACATTGTGCAATAAAACGCTATAAAAATACTGAGGTCCGAAGTAATAGTCGCGGCTCAAGCCGAAGCTTAGCTGAGCGGCTCAAGTACCGGAAGTAGCGTGTTCCAAAAGACATGAAAAAATACTTATATAAGTGTATCGAACCGAACCAATCCATGTATGTACACACGTATACCAACCTTTAAGTCGTAACAAGTCGCCGCCAGACGATTTAAAAATTCAAAATATTAAATTGGATATTCCGCAAAAATTGTGTTTTTGTAAAATTGTAAACGACAGATATTTGTATTTGTTGTATTGTATTTATTACTCATAAATAGGGAATGAATATCCTATTGAGAGGAGTTCCGAAATTGTCGGATACAACTTTGTACAGATGGTGGTGTAGTATACATAACTAAGGAATAAAACGAATATATAACTAAGGAATAAGAGTAAAGAGACAGAAGCAAGCGATGTGCTAGACGAAACGATTATTAAAGAAAAAGATAATTGCACATTTTTTGTACTTATTCGCCTTGCAAAAAGGATCTCCGCACGAAACTGGCCTTTACAAATCTATGCAATAACTTCGCGGACTGAGTATCGTTGCTGCAGATGAGAGTGCATAATAGTCCGGACGAATGCATTGGGCGGTTGTTTAATGCTGAAGCGAACTCGTCTCTGGTGACGGCTAATAGCGGGCACTCTATTAAAACATGCAGCAACGTTTCATGCACGTTGAGGTTACAGAGTACAGACGGCTGACGGGTTGTACTTGTAACGTTGTCCGGCGATTGCGAATGAGCGCGAGTAGATGGTTGCTGGCCTTAATTGTATCTTTGTTTTTAGACATTCCAGGGGCATGCGAAGTGGGTACAAGTTATAGCTAGAGTCCGTATAATGGCGGTAAATGGGCAGTTGAATCGAGTTCGAAGTAAAATAGTCTCTAAGATCCTGTTTGCTGCAGGCTTCAGCAAATTTGGCGACTATTGAAGGCCCTGTTTGTTCCCAGAAATCCGCAGTGAAGTTGTTCCACATCTCGCTTGCCTCTGTCTTGTCCAGAAGTGCCTTAAACTGCAGTGTCCAGTTGTAGGCTTCTTGAGATATATCCGCGAGCTCCTTCAACCGTAAAAGTAACATTTTGGGCAACCTGTGATCCGGCAACCTTAGGGTTTTAACTACCCATTTGATGGACCTTGAAAATATTTCTACTGCGATGGGTGGGATGCCCAACTCTAGACGGATTAGGTAAGCCGGAGTATTTCTAAGGAGGCAAAAAAGCCTTTTGAAAAACCCAATTTGCACGGATTCCAGATTGTCCAGGTATCCCAAAGCCCAGAACGGGGCCGCATAGAGGAGTACAGAAATTATCGACGCATGGTACAATTTCCAATAAGCGTCCCAAGCATCTATTTTTGCCGAATATATTAGGGACAAAACCGCGGCTGACGCAGCATTTGTCCTGACTGTGGCATCCTCCGTGGGCTGAAGGCCGTGCGTAGAGGAGGAGAATATAACACCCAGATATCGATAGCTGCTCACTACCTCGACCGGACTATTCCTGTACCAAAACGACCTGGAGTACGAATCAAGTTGCCCAGCCCTTCTGAAGCATGTTATTTTTGTTTTGTTAATATTCACTGTGAGCTGGTTTTCTTGACAGTACTCCGAGAGAATAATTAGCTTTCTTCGAAGATCCGCCGGGGAGTACGCGAAAATAGTCAGGTCGTCGGCGTAAAGCAGCATCATCAGGTCTCGAGTATGTGAAACATCTACTCCGCGCGCACCCCTCTCCGGGAAGAATGTCACAATATCCGAAATATACAATATAAATAAAAGAGGGCTTTGAATTTCGCCCTGGAGGACCCCTTGTGTTACATTTATTTCGGACATCGCATGATTTTCCGCAAGGAGACGTACAGTGGCCGCATGATACAGAGCAGAAATTAATCTTAAAAATTTAGCGCTAACACCTAGGCCTTGGAGCTTTTGCCAAAGAAGCTTATGAGGAACGGAATCGAAGGCTCTTTGAAAGTCCACAAACAATCCGAATATCTTTGATTTTGGGCGCTTGAGCGCGATCTGGATGGTGGCGAGGGTCGAGAAGATGTTATCCTCTGTACTCCTCCAACTCCGAAACCCGGCTTGTTCCTCAGGGAGCAGATCTTTTAGCGAAGTCCACTCGGTCAGGCTAGCGCATTCGTTATCGCAATAAGCCTGTAATTTGCAGGATGATCTCGCGCGCCTTTTTTGAAAAGCGTGAATAGCGATGCTTGAGCCCAGCCTTTGGGAAAGGTCTCGGAAAAGAGAATTCTATTAAATAGATGATGAAGATGCAAGAGCCCTGTGTCCTCAATAAGTTTAAAGAGTTCGGCCGGTAACTCATCTGGACCGATGGCTTTTCCCACCTTCAACCTCCCTACGCTATCCTTGAGCTCGGACATTGTGACCGGAGAGTCCAGCGTGGGGTCAAATGCGCCATAAAACGTTTCTGGGGGACAGGCCTCCAACGGAAAAATCTCCATGAAGTATGCATCCCAGGTATTTACAGACACCTGCGACCCCACGGTGGGTTTCTTTCGGTATTGGCGGCAGGCGTTCCAAAAATCGGCAGAATTGCGGACTTCCGCGAACCTATTGGAGATCGCGGTAGCATAAAGGAGCTTCTTGTGTTTCAAAATATCAAGATAAACTCTTTTCGCGGATTTAAAAGTGACTATTGTGCTAACACTATATGCATCTATCCTCATCTGCTTCAGCGATAAACGAAAGGTCCTCCTTGCCGAGACACATTCTCCATCGAACCAGAGTTTCGAGGCTACAAAAGACTTGCGTGACTTACAAGGAACGGTTCTTGTCACTATTCCTGCAGTTATTGCCGCTGAGCGAATAGTGCCAGTAAGGTACTCAGCAAGAGCGTCTACGGTTTCATAATTTTCCGGCGTAAAAAGAGACAACGGCTGTCTTAACAGATTTTGGAATTTGCGTGCCCCGTCGTTCGACCCTGAATATCTCACAGTTACCCGGCTTACTGCCGCAGTGGCAGACATTTCTAAAACGGAGCTTTCAGTGGATAAAAAGAGTGATAAGAACACAGGTAGGTGGTCGGAACCGTGGAGGTCCTCGCCCGTTGCGAAGTCTGCTATGAATGGCAGATGAAGTGCCGAAACCCACACCAGGTCAACGATACTGAACCCCCTCTGTCCGAGAAAAGTAAAGTGTGCGGGGAAGTCGTGAGTACAACGTCCATTTAACAGTACAAAATTGTTTGTTTGCATAAACTCGGACAGAAGGGCGCCACGATTATTACTGTGTTCATCATGCGACTTCCTCAACACTCGAATTGACGAGTTATCAAAAATTTCGGGAAAGTCGTTGTAAGGATCAAGAGAGCCAACTCGGCCGTCGAAGTCGCCGCCAAGCACGACAATGCATTCGGGGTACTGGGCACTCAGGGAATCTATTACTACTTGTAAAGACGTGAGATGAGCACATAAATCAGAATTAGGCGGAAAATAAATAGAACCCACTATTAAATTGAGCGGAACAGAATTTACATGGAAAAAAAGCCAATTTGGAGATGTTTCTAAATGTACAAATTTAAAATCCAAGTTAATTAAAGATAAAAGGCCTCCGCTGCAGCGACCGAAGTTACTGAAACGGACGGCAGGAGAGCAGATTCCTGAGTGACCAGTACTTATCACCTCCGAGTTTACTTCGCGCTCAGATCATGTTTCTGAAAAATTAGAAATCTCATTCGTTAAAAAGAAAACATTATTTTTAATATTCTGTAAACCTCGGGTATTCCACAACATAATTTTTAAAATATTTACGGGATTCTTAACATTAGTGACGGCGCGCGAAGTAGATGGTCTCGATGTACTAATAGGCGATGTGGTGAGACAACGTTGTGGGTGACGGGGGGAACTCAAAAAAAATTTTTTTGTTGCGAGACGGCCGAAGAATCGATTATCATAGCCTGTGAGTGCTGATCCGATGGCTGAGACCTTGAAGTTGCTGAAGTGGACCTTCTGCGTAATGTTGGTGCGGTACACGGGGTTGTGTAGTCTTGGTCCGTCTCGGACCACTTGTACCAGGCATTATTTATAGCTATCGCGTTGCCCAGTTTTTTAAAATTGACCCCTTTAGAAGTAGCAGCACGGCGAGCCTCTCTTGCTTTGAAGGCCGTAAAACGCTCACTGTCTGTGAAGTCCGCATTTATGAAAATGTCCGAGTTTTTTAGGACAGCTTTTTTCGTTGACAGGATCGTGAATTTGTCCTCCTCGGAAACTAGTTCCGCCAAGATAGCCGTGGGGTTTGTGCGAATTATTCTAGCTGAGGCTACTGGGCCTGTCATTTCGAACTTCGCGGCTAAAAATTGCTGTACACCGTCTTTTAAGGTGCCTTTACCGATTTTCAAGACTGTTATAATGATATTCTTCCTTTTTATAATTTTTTCTTGCATCTCAATTTTGGCAGCCATCTTTTTGATCAAGGTATCTTGCTTATCAATTCGTTGCTAGAAAGTGTTTAGCCGGGTGTTTACTTCGGTTTTTAAGGAGTCGATTACTTCTTTCACCTCGGCTATTTCTTTCGAACATTGTTCGAGCCTCCCTTGCATAGAAGCGGTTAGTGATTTAGTTGCCAACTGAATTGCATTGAGCAAGGTTTTTTCCAACGCATTTAAATTGGCTTGCGTGACTAAGTCGGCCGCCATAACTGGAGCAGGCTGGATTTGCGAGTCTGGTGACGGATTTGAGGTCTTGCGGCGTCTGGATATCGGTAGCAGGTTAGCGTCGTCCGAGGTATTCCGGCAGTTCCGCTTTCGTTTAATAAAACCAAAATCTTCGAGCGAACTACAGCTGCTTGTACGCTGAAGCTCCCATCTGCTTGCGGTGGGGGGCCGGCCTAAAATTGATGGCCGCAAAATTTGTTTGGCGTGCTCCGCCTCTCCGCCAGTGCTGGAACCGCGTGTCAATCGATTGTAATTGATTGCGAGGCGGATTTGAATCCGTCATGTAGTGTTGGACACAAGCCCCGGGAGGTGCTGCCTGGTGCTTACAGACGCAATGAGAGTCAGAACGGAAGATCGAGAATAATAACTCGATTAACTACGGGCATGCGCATTAAATATCGGAGCAAACACGTGTTTGTGACGCACGTGGTAAATCCGATTCTGAAGCTCTAATGGAGTAAAAAATAAATGGCGGTAAATACACCTCACCGAATCCGGTACAAATCCTTTGCCCGAAGTGAAGAGTAATAAGTTGCAGGCTGCCTAAAGAAAAAATGTTCCGTTGATCGTGACAGTGGTTCGTGTTTGGTGATACGTGTTCGGGATTCGGCGGTCGTATCAACCACGTCATAGTGACGTCATCATGGCTGACATACGAGGTAGAGAACTGCCAACGGTCGGTTTCACAGGCGAGAACAGAAAAACACTTTTTGCCGGAAACCATGACTCGGAGAAAACACAGATCCAAACAGAAGGACTCCGAGTCGCTCCGGAAATGTACCACCTGAAAGTACAACTCCCAACAAGCTGGTTTGAGTACAAATTTTAACTTGGGTTACGGAGCAGCGAAAAATGCGACTAAGTTACTCACCGGCCATAACGGAACTCCCTGACAGATATGAGTAAACAAACGGAAGTAAGTGGTAAATATATGTACAAGTTTGTTGATGCAACGTTTTATTGATGTATGGTTATATGTCTTAAATTAATTGCACTTGTCCATGAAAATTACTGTTTTTAATTTTTTTTTTACCAAAGAATCAGAAAAATCACCTAACAATCGATGTCTTTTTTGGTTGTGCATATTACTTTGAACTTTAATTCATGTGTGTAATGCTCTGCCAACAATAAATTAAACCTCTACGTCACAGTATCATACATATATGTCACCTTATGAAATGGGTTTGTTATAAAGTTTATTTTATTAATATTTTACATTTTTAAAGTTATTTTATGATAAAATTATTATTCGTAATAAAATGTTCTGTTTACTGAAGGAATACATTGAAATCCTTGAAGTAAATTGTAATAAAATGTTGAGGATGATGCAGTCGTGCAGGTTGATTTTAATTTAAAAACTGTTAATTTAAAAATGTGACATTTTACGTATATTACAACAGTGGCGTTAAAATTAAATAGTATAATGCAAAGAAAGTTTTCCAGCATTTTTGTATCGAATAAATACTTTTATTTTACGGTTTCTCAGTTATTGGTCACTTTATGCGAAGGAAGTTTTCAGCATTGTTGTTTCAACTAAATGTTTTTAATTGTACGATTTCTAAGTTGCTGATCAATTTGTGCAAAGAAAGACTTCCTGCATTTTTGTGTTGAATAAACATTTTTATTTCTACTATTTCTCAGTCCAAAGATTTAATATCTGAAAATGTCCTTACGTAATGATGTAATTTAACATTTTAGTCCCTAATAATGAATTGTTTGACTGATATTTTTCTATGAAATAAGTTTTTAAATATTTTTGTTACGAACTGTTATAAGTACATTTTCTTCAACATTGATTTATTATAAGGTATTATAGCAATCACATTTTTAAGCCCACCGTATGTCACCTTAACTTATAAATTTCTGTAATCAGAAATGCATTACAATGTGTAGTGTTTAATTCATTCTTTCATTTTTAAATTCGCTATTTGACTTTCATAATTGGGATACAGTTTTTCTACAAAATTTTTTCAAAATATTTTCTAATGAAATTTCGCAAATAATTTTTTGTAATAGATTTTGACAATTTGTATATTTTTTATCTAAAGTTTTCCTTCGACACAAGTTTTACCATATATGCAAGATCTTAGATTCAAAATCTAGTTGCGAAAAGACTTTTAAGACCAACAGGCAATTTCAGATCCGAAACCTTCTTTCGTAGAGAATTGTACCAGAGATACAAGATTTAAGGTCTAAAACTTTTTTACAACAAAATTTTAACACCGATGACATATTTTGGTTCTAAAACCTTCTTTCGACAAGACTTCTACCACCAATAAAAGATTTAAGATCTAATACCTTCTTTCAACATGCCTTTTACAATCAATAGAGTTTCACATCCAAAACCTTCCTTCGATTAAACTTTGACAACTTCTACAAGATTTTAGATATAAAATCTTGTTTTGACCAATGTTTTATCAAGTATACAAGATCTTAGATTCCACATCTACCCAGTAATCGAAAATGTATTCAGAAAAGATTCAAATGCATTCTTTTCATACGTTTGAATCCATTTTCTGTCCCTGACGAATCCATATGAATAAATTATTATATAAATAATCCATTAAAATAAATTTCCATAAAATTTTTAATGCTTATGGATTCATTTATATCCAAGAATAATATGTACAAAAAAGAACTTGAATTCATTTGAATGCATATATAATATGTCGTAATGAACATATTTGCATTCGCATGGATTCATAATTAATATGTTCATTACGACATATTATATATGCATTCAAATGAAATTTATTTTTCTATTCATATGGATTCGTCAGGGACAGAAAATGGATTCAAACGTATGAAATGAATGCATTTAAATCTTTTCTGAATGCATTTTCGATTACTGGGTAGATGTGGAATCTAAGATCTTGTATACATGGTAAAACATTGGTCAAAACAAGATTTTATGTCTAAAATCTTGTAGAAGTTGTCAATATTTAATCGAAGGAAGGTTTGGATGTGAAACTCTATTGATTGTAAAAGGCATGTTGAAAGAGGGTATTAGATCTTAAATCTTTTACTGGTGGTAGAAGTCTTGTCGAAAGAAGGTTTTAGAACCAAAATATGTCATCGGTGTTAAAATTTTGTTGTAAAAAAAGTTTTAGACCTTAAATCTTGTATCTGTGGTACAATTCTCTACGAAAGAAGGTTTCGGATCTGAAATTGCCTGTCGGTCTTAAAAGTCTTCTCGCAACTAGATTTTGAATCTAAGATCTTGCATATATGGTAAAACATGTGTCGAAGGAAGACTTTAGATAAAAAATATACAATTTGTCAAAATCTATTACAAAAAATTATTTGCGAAATTTCATTAGAAAATAATTTGAAAAAATTTTGTAGAAAAACAGTATCCCAATTATCAAAGTCAAATAGCGAATTTAAAAATGAAAGAATGAATTAAACACTACACATTGTAACGCATTTCTGATTACAGAAATTTATAAGTTAAGGTGACATACGAAGGGCTTAAAAATGTGATTGCTATAATACCTTACAATAAATCAATGTTGAAGAAAATGTACTTATAAAAGTTCGTAACAAAAATATTTAAGTACTTATTTCATAGAAAAATATCAGTCAAACAATTCATTATTAGGGACTAAAATGTTAAATTACAGCATTACGCAAGGACATTTTCAGATATTAAATCTTTCGACTGAGAAATAGTAGAAATAAAAATGTTTATTCAAAACAAAAATATAGTAGTAGTAGTATATTTATTTCCCTTTTATAAGAATACAATTTCCATAAAGGTGAGAGTACATATCATGACAAATACATTACTAATTTTTCCCGCGACTAACCTAAGTAAATCCAATTAAAACTGACTAACTAACTAACTATCTTACAATTCTGCAAATAATTCGATCGCGATAAATATTACAATTACAATAAAAATAAGGCTATCCAGAATTGGCAAAGTACATAGGGCGCTCCGATTTTCCTTATGAAGCATATGTATCGTAAACAGACTCTCTTACTCTATAGGCGGATGTCATAAACATGTGCAAGGCCTTTAATTTACGTGAGGAGTTATCATTTATAAATGTAATGAACTCGCGCTGACGGCCAGCTAAATCACGATGGTCAGATTCGAACAATAAAATAGATTGGCGCAGGTGTTCATATGATTCACAGAACAAAACAAAATGCTCAACCGACTCTCGGAGACCGAGCCCACAGCAAGGGCAGTCACGACCGGTCTGTAAACGCAAAATAGTCTTGCCTAGTAAGAATCGCGAAGCATGATGATTGGCCAGTCTCAGCTGCATCTTGGTGCGTAAAAAGTGCATTGGAGCCCTTGGTGGAAAGTGATCCAGAAATCCCCTATTGAGAGTTTCTGCGAAATTGAATATTAGAGTGCATGACAGCATCACTCTCTGCTTGTCAGCAATTTTTAGCCGATTTTCCAGATTCATTAAAATAACAGGAACTCTCGACGACCATAAGGACAAGGTCAAGTCCGCCAGCAGCTCCGAAAACTCGGGGCCAATTAAAATACTCAGCTGTTTTAGCCAGTTGTACTCACCATTCCCTGACTCCTCCCGCTCAGCAAGCTTGACAAGCCTTAGTAGGACTATTCTGGGAATCCTCGACTCATGCATTTCCAAGACCTTAAGAAACCAATTTAACGACAATTCAACTATATTAAATGCCAGAGGAAGGATTCCAAGCGCAGCCCTAATGGCGTAGCCAGGAGTAGAGGCTGGAAGTGAAAAAAGTGCTTTAAAAAGCTTCGTTTGAGTTCTCTCAATGTCATCAGTGTAGCGGAGGGACCACACTGCAGATGAGTACAGCAGAGTAGAACGCACAAGTGACTTATACAACGTGTTCATAGCTGCCCAAGAGTCTATGCTCGCTTTTTTGAGGGTAGAGAGTATTGCGTCTGTTGCCCCCGCAGCTTTGGCCATAGCGGCGTCGACCGCTGCTCTTCCCAAAGTGGTGCAGGATATTTCCGCGCCAAGGTACCTAAGTCGGGGCACGACCATCAATGCTTCTACTTTATACTTAAAATTACTGCCAATGGCACTGTTTCTACCGGCTCGTTTAAAAATCAATATTTGCGTCTTACCCGTATGTACAGTTAGACCATTCGCATCACTATAATCGGACAGTACAAGTAGTTTGCGTTTCAAATCCATTGGTGAATATGCAAAAATCGTGAGATCATCTGCGTACAACAGCATGAGTAAGTCGTACACCGGAGTGAGATCCACTCCTCTGCATCCCCTTTGACGAAAATAAGTAACAATATCAGAGACATATAGTGTGAATAGCAAGGGACTTAGTATCTCACCCTGGAGCACTCCTTCCGAGACATCAACAGCGTTAGACGGACCCGTACGTGTCCGAACGTGTAATGTGGCTTGTGAATAAAGTGACTTTAATATGCGAATGATCTTTGCAGTGACACCAATATGATACAACTTCTGCCAAAGTAAGAAATGCGGAATCGAATCAAAAGCTCTCTTGAAATCAACGAATAACGCGTACAATTTACTGCCTTTGTATTAACCATGGCTAAACCCCTATAGTTAAATGGGTCGGTCACTATGCCCTTCTTATGCAGCATTATCAAAAAAACTTGAGACCAGTCATAAGGCACTACTTCAGTTTTTAAAATGCTATTGAAGAGACCCAGGAGAAGAAGGAGCCAGTCACCTTTCAGGGCTTGATAAAATTCGTTAGCGATACCGTCCTGTCCTGGGGCTTTTCCTTTTTTTAATTTATGGACAACTTCGCGGAGCTCATCCATAGTGAACGAAGCATCCATAACCGGATCGTTTACACCGTGAAAATTTAGCATGGAGTTGTTTCTCGGAGGATAAATCTCACCAAGAAAGTCACTCCAAGTCTCGGCTGAGACTACATCAGAGGTGATGTATCCCACTCTAAAGCGCCTTACCGCCCCCCAGAAATCCTTAGGATTATTGACTCTTGCAAATGTGTCTCGAATATTAATGCGAAATGTTTCCTTCTTTTGCTTTAACAATGATCTGTAGACCTTTTTGCTTGGTTGTAAGTTGTTGCATAAGATGGGCAGAAACCCGAGGAGCGGGGTTGGCGGAGCAAGCTTAAAAGGTTTCTGCGGGTTGTAAAGCACTCACTATCGAACCATCTTTGAGATGAGATATTCGGCCGAACAGGCCTGACAACTACCGCCATATCCGCTCTATCCGCTGCCAACTGAATTGCTTCAACAAGCCATTCAGAAAGCCCATCGGCCGAAAAGGATTCGGCTTCAGGTGGGAGCGTGGGTGATGACCCTAGTTTTTCAAGGAATAATAATTGAGCTTTGTTGGGTTGCTAGGAATACTTTTTGTACGAAAAATGCAAAGAATCATAGGGTGATGAAGCTATGTCGTTGCATGACGGGTTGCATAAATTTGAATTCAAAGAGAGGATGACGGGAAGATGATCAGAGACAAAGTCGTCAATGACATGGGCTTGGCTAGAAGTAATCAGTACAAGATCGATACAGCTTTGACCTTGAGGTCCCAAAAAGGTATTATGAGCTGGCGCATCGCTGGCTGTACGTCCATTTACAATAGTGAGGCCGTTAGTGGCGATAAACTTTAATAGTGCAGTACCGCGGTGCGTCACACGGTTGTCGTACGAGGTACGAGTGGGCAGAAGTCGCGTGTCCTCAAGAATGTCTGGATCTGTGGGGTCGGCATTGCCAACTCTCGAGTTAAAATCCCCCCCTATAATTACAGGGGCATCCGGATACTTTGCCTGCGCGGTTTCCAGTGCATCCTGAAGACACACAAGATCTAAAGTTATGTCCACGCTAGGATTAAAATAAACATGAATTATAACAATATACATCAATCTGACAGACAATCTACATACAATAAAACTCTTATTCGACTCTAAGACGATCGGCGAATACTCGTTGTCGGCAGCAAACAGCAAACCTTCCGATGTACGCCCTGTTTTATGCAGTCTGACTGATGGAACGACTGCTGTATAATAGTCATTAATGGGTCGAGGTAAGACAATCCCATCAGTTGCTGTTGACCATGTTTCGCAGCAGCACGCAGCAATAGCAGGCGGAATAGATTCTGCGCCATTCAAATTCGCAAGGCCATGTACATTCCAGAACAGAAAGCTGGCTTTAGGGAGGCGGTGAATTGATGTTGCCGTGGGAACAACTGGACCACATACAGACAAATTACTGTGCTTTACGCTTTTGTAAAGTTCGCAGTTTTTTGACTGATGATTTCCCTCAGTTTCCATATATATCGGCGATTTGTGTGATGTCATTACATTTTGAGAAGGGGCAATAGCAGCAAAATCATTTATTGCCTCATTCCATCGGTACCATTTCCCATCAATTGCATATTTCATATATCCAGTCTTTGTCTGCTTTCTATTTTGTCGAGCTTCTCGTGCGATAGCTCTTGACTTCATCATGATCGATTGCTCTTTTTGGGTGAAGTCAGGATTTATATAAATATTTGTGTCACGTAAGATGTTTGCTTTGGCTGACATGATCTTGTCTCTATCTTCCCAATTTGAAAATATGACTATGTAAGATGGATCTGTTGGAGATCTTCTAATGACTTGCCTTATTGTGACATCCAACTTAAAGGTGGCTTTAAAAAAATTCTTGAAGTCAGTGCGGAGATCAACAGGAGGAGAAGCACGCTTAATACCACGTACGATAATGTTAAGTTGACGGCTAGCTCGGTCTATGGATTCCATTCTCTTGTCTATTTCAACTATTTGCTTGGTATGGCCGTCGATGGTCTTATCACGAGCGGCGTTAGCAGTGGCTACTTCGCTTTTAAATAATTTCAGCTCATCTCTTGTCGATGCTACGTCTGCAGAAATTGTGCCGAGTCTTTCTAATATCAAATCCAACTTTTGATCGGAAGTCATTGTTACGGAGCTCATATTGCTGTAGCAGACTGTGGTTGGATAAAAAGTTTTTTCCTAGTCTGAGAGTCTGAAGGAGATGATTCTGTATAGGTTGTGTCTTCAAAATACGAGTCAGCTTCAAGATCATCAAAAACACCCTCACGCAATTGATTAAAATTTGCGTGAGATAAACACCTCCTTTTAGTGTTGAGAAAGGAGTATTGATGAGTTCGACTGTGATCTCTCTCTGTCCCAAGTAGAAGCCGTAGGTGGACGGCCTCTTTTTTTGGAACTGTCTGACCTGATCTCTGGTCTGTACATGCAGCTGCCACTAATTATGCAGTTGACAGATTATAAATTCACCTTATCAAACAACTGTTAAATTGACATGTTATACAGATGTCACAAAAATTCTCCCACGATGACAGAAAATTCTTATAAAATTCAGAAAACAAAACAAACTGCACGGTGACTCGTCCGCACACATCCACACCAATAAGATTTCTCGATGTTTCTTATGAGTAGCAGTGACCCTTCGTAAAAAAGATATTAAATGCCAGTGCTGTCATTAATTCTTAAAATATTTTCCACAGTAATAGCGTTTTGCACTGCGCCGTTGATACATTAATGCTTGCGTGTCAGTGTTGACAATTGTGAGCGTCAATACCTTGTTTATGTTTATTTGTGCTCCGTGACGTTAAACGAGATTATCACAGAGAAGCACTTGATTTCGAAGGTATTCATGAGCTTTAGAATTAACGGAAATAAAACACAAAAACATAGACACAGATAAACCACATAGAGACACTGCGTAATGAGGACACTTATGCTCTAAAAAATTCCGATTTTCAAATATCGTTGATAACAACGTTGTTGAATTCGTGAGACATTGAATATTCAGCAACCCATTGCACTATAAATGATCCAGGCCATTTAATTGAATAGCAATAATAGCTGCACGACCTCTAACAAAAGAGACGTTAATTTTCCATTCGTCACCGGCAAAAAAAAAAATAAAATGCGAGCATTTCACAGAATCACAAATATAAGCCCCGTATTAAATTGTGAATAGCCGCAGGAGCAAACATAAACACGTCTACTCACTACCGTTGCCACGATCGCACTCCATTCAAAACAAAAATGCAGGAAGTCTTTCTTTGCACAAATTGATCAGCAACTTAGAAATCGTGCAATTAAAAACATTTAGTTGAAACAACAATGCTGAAAACTTCCTTCGCATAAAGTGACCAATAACTGAGAAACCATAAAATAAAAGTATTTATTTGAAACAAAAATGCTGGAAAACTTTCTTTGCATTATGCTATTTAATTTTAACGCCACTGTTGTAATATACGTAAAATGTCACATTTTTAAATTAACATTTTTTAAATTAAAATCAACCTGCACGACTGCATCATCCTCAACATTTTATTACAATTTACTTCAAGGATTTCAATGCATTCCTTCAGTAAACAGAACATTTTATTACGAATAATAATTTTATCATAAAATAACTTTAAAAATGTAAAATATTAATAAAATAAACTTTATAACAAACCCATTTCATAATGTGATATATATATATATATATATATATATATATATATATATATATATATATATGCTACTGTGACATAGAGGTTTAATTTATTGTTGGCAGAGCATTACATACATGAATTAAAATTCAAAGTAATATGCACAGCCAAAAAAGACGTCGATTGTTAGGTGATTTTTCTGATTCTTTGGTAAAAAAAAATTAAAAACAGTAATTTTCATGGACAAGTGCAATTAATTTAAGACATATAACCATACATCAATACAACGATGCATCAACAAACGTGTACATATATTTACCACTTACTTCTGTTTGTTTACTCATATCTGTCGTTTACAATTTTACTAACACAATTTTTTTTGAATATCCAATTTAATATTTTGAATTTTTAAATCTGGCGGCGACTTGTTACGACTTATAGCGTATTCGGGCGGACTGCACCGCCTGCACCGTTTCTGCACCGTCACAGTGCACGTGTTCGGGCGGTGAACAACTCAAACTCAAACGCTATATGTTTAGCATTGTATCAGATTGTATTCCGTGGTGTCGCCCCAAGCGGTGCAAAACGGTGCAAAAACGGTGCAGACGGTGCAGTCCGCCCGAATACGCTATTAAAGGTCGGTATACGTGTACATACATGGATTGGTTCGGTTCGATACACTTATATAAGTATTTTTTCATATGTCTTTTGGAACACGCTACTTCCGGTACTTGAGCCGCTCAGCTAAGCTTCGGCTTGAGCCGCGACTATTACTTCGGATCCGAAATAAACTGAAAGATCTTAAATTACTGCAATAAAATGTTTTTAATGGAATAGACCGTTTATACACTGTCGCTATCCCTTCAGCTCTCAATTGCGTGGGAATGTCCCTGTGTAGGGGGGATGGAGTACTGCGCGCGCAGGACTACGTAAATGCACCGCAGGACTACGTAAATGCACCGCATCGCGAAAAATCTGGAAGACCGAAAAGTAAAACCACAGAAGAGAAGGCATTGGAAGTTGCACAAGCTTTTATGGAGAATCCAAAACTCTGTGAGTCGAGCATCGCAGAAACTTGAAATTAGCGCAACGTCTGTTCGCAGGAATCTACAATTTATCAAGTTTCATCTTTTTAAAATTCACCTTATTCAAGAATTAAATGATGATGATTACGATCGCCGTAATGAATTTTGTGACATGATGATGACACGGATAGACCAGCAGCCTGATTTCTTGTTCCATATCGTTTTTCAGATGAAGCGACCTTTACAGTCAACGGCGAAGTGAACCATCAAAATTGTCGTTTATGGACCGATGAGAACCCCGATTGGGGTCTTGACGCACACACGCAAAATCCTCAGAAACTGAACGTGTGGGCCGGAATTTACAATAATACTTGTAATCAGATAATACCATTTATAACTGACAAAGCCGGTGACGATTTCGAAAATGTTTGGTTTCAACAGGATGGAGCCCCACCTCATTACGGTCTAGCAGTACGAAACTATCTCAATGAGATATTTCCAAATCGATGGATTGGTAGAAGAGGAGCTATTGAGTGGCCAATAAGGTTACCCGATTTAACGCCGCTCGATTATTTTCTTTGGGGCTATCTAAAATGTAAAGTTTATTACACAAAACCCAATAACCTGGAAGAACTTCAACAAAGGATTGAGCGAAAAGCAGCACTTATTATGGTGTGGAATTCTTACGCACGCACGCACGCACGCCCGCACGCACGCGCAGAGACATCTGAACAAAGCACCCCGAAGAGATGTAAACCCGACTGTGCAACCTCCATGCCGTACATCTAGGGTAATGCTAAAGTCGGCGGTGGCATACAAAATGAAAGAAAAGTTTTATATTTTCCACCCGGAACAATGATATACATTGCACTCTGAAAACACTTTATTTGTTTTCAATTTCATTAGCAGTTTCCTGTTACTTCTATTAATGATTTACATGAACATTTTTTCGTAATTTGATTTTTGAATTTCAAAATCTCCGGGTCGCATTCTGCAATCAATTGAAATCGACATTGGCCCTCCCAAGTAGCCATTAGTAATACTTTTCTGCGAATGGCGTCAATCGCTTTCGCAGTTATTATATGTGACAAACTGTATTTTTACTTTAAATAATTAATAATTAAGCGGTATTTACACAGTCTTGATTACTTATAACATAATAATATAAAATAACAGAATTTGCCGCATATAATAACTGCGAAAACTTTTGACGCCATTCGCAGAAAAGTATTGAAAGTTGTTGATATTCAACGTTCTAAATAATCTTAAAAACTTCAAAATATTGAGTTCTTACTATCATATTCGTGTTCCCTGAATTCAAAACTATAAGAATTCCGTGTTTCGATATGACATTTCAGTCATTCTTGCCGGTCTGGGCCAGGTCACGCGTAACGCCAAAAAAGGCGTCATGCCGGCGAAGTGGTTAATATTCAATAAGCGGAATAAAACTTTACATGTAATGTGCAAAAGAATTAATCTGGATGAAAAATCTTTTTAAAATAAGCATGTCTTTAAAATTGATTCATGTAACATACGTACAACAATCCAAAAAGTGTAAACAACCTTCGGCTTAATGATATTTACGAAATGAAATTGTATGTATAAATTCTACTCCTTCTACATTCAATTTTAATTTTTATTAGTTCAATTTCACATTGTTAAATCAGTTACGCAACATATATTAATTAAAAAGAGCTTGACAAGTCTTAGTACTTATATAATGTCACCGTGAAAACTGGAGTGACAATTCTTTTAATGGATGAGTGCACAAATTCCATCTTGACCTTTATAGTTAACAAATATAACAATTAACTGACATAATTTTATATTATGAAATTAATCTTAGAAAAAAATGTATATAAAGGACCACATGGCAATTAAACTTAGTAATGTACTTTGTTAACGCAATACTTGTTATTGTAAGTTTAGAGTAGTTTTCTTATTTATATATTGACAAAAATTTTGCAAAATATTTAGACGAAATTTACAGAACTTATTGTATAGTATCTGGATAGTTATATGTTGTAATTAAAAGTTGTATAGATCTTGATATTCTGCCCTGCGAAAAATTTTAGGTAGGATTCTCATGAGAATCACATGAGAATTTGAAACAAGTACCTTGTAAATTTCATATAAATGTCGTATAGTACTCACACTATGTTACGGAAACACTATTCGACAATATTTGCGATTTATATGAAAATTGACCTGACTGTGATGTGATTTTTATGTAATTTCCATAAAATTTCAACTCAAAACATTCATGATTGTATGCTTATAAAACTACCTATTAAATTATTTTCTTTCGTATAATAAAACTTTATATATTCTTTAAGATACTTGTATGACTAATAGATTATATAATGTATATTTACAACAACTATAAGGCACTTGTTTCAATTTCTCATGAGAATCTTACAAAAAATGTTTCGCAGGGTTTGCATATAAGAACTTTTATTTCTTATGTATATTATTCTAATTGTTTATTGCATACTTGATTAAAGGCGACATCTATTTGTTCGTGTATGTATCAACGAGACGTAGATTCCGTCACTCTAGATCTGTGACTCGCGGCATCTCTGGGCGAGCGGACTTCACGCGCACATTATTTGTTCCAACGGTGTCGACGCCGCAAATGATCTCTGGAGTACAACGCACTTCCATTTAAATCTCGCGGTTTTCCGGGAATTTGAATTGCGGATTCGTAACTATCTGGTTCTCGGTCTCGGTAGTTCTTGAAGGTTCTCGGTAAGTTTTTCCGGTTCGGGTTAATAACGTGTTGTACTCCACACGAACTTCTTCATTGAGATAAGTCGAAAAGGATCCCTGCAATTTTTACAATTCCGCCGCTTGATGAGTAGTAAAATATGTGTTAAATTTGACGCATAACGCAGCGCGACGAATATTTTTCAACATTCGCCAAATCGCATTGGTGAAATTCGGCACTTCTGAAGGTCATATATATTACTTTCTGAATCATGACAGCGCTTAAGTAACTTTAATGAAATTACTGTGTGACTCTTTAATCCGCAGATCCCACTCGACAAGGTAGACCATGACATTATCGTCTGATGATAAAAAGAAGTTACCGATAACCTTTTCAACTGTTAATTGTGCATTTTTGCTCTTTCTTGCCCAGAGCTCAGTATAATAATGAAACGATGTAATGTGGTCGGTTTTTAACAAATTAAATATAGATTTTTCATTGGTGGGGCATAAGCCGTATTTAATTTGTTAAAAACCGACCCGCGCTACATCGTTTCATTATTATAATGAGTTTTGGGAGAGAAAGAGCAAAAATGCACAATTAACAATTGAAAAGGTTATTGGTATCATCTGTTTATCATCAGACGATGATGTCACGGCCTACCTTGTATGAGAGTGATTCTTTGTCATTCACACTTGGTAGATCGTCGACAGATGTCTTGAATATGACGGCTGGAATTTCACATCTAGTGAAGTTCGGCGTATTCTGTACAAAAGATTTTCTATCGTGAAGAATAGTAATCGACCTACAAGGCAGATCTGCACCAACAAGCCTTGCTGATGATTCTAGTAGGCGCAGATCGGGATGAACCCGAGGTGGAGTTCTCTCATTTTTTTAATGAGGTAATTCCGCTTCGTTCCTCTAATGATAAAAATAACCTTTTCAATTAAAAATCATTCAGGTTTTCATCTAGATTAATATATGTTTCCTCCTCGGGAATGCACGCGAATCAGTGGAGAGAGGGAAAATATAGATTTCTCATTGATGGAACATAAGCCGCATTTAATATGCTTTACACTTTTGTGCAAATTGGATGATTTTTTAACCTTTATGTCCACTATTTTGAGTCCGCCATTTGAATTTTTTAATTTCAGCATCAGATTTGCTCTAACGACCAAAAACGGATACAGCGACACCAAAAATCCGCGAGTAAACATTCGTAGGCAAAAATATTTCTATATTTAATTATAATTATCATTATTTCCAAAATTTCTGTTCTTCTTCAAAATACATTATTTTTTAAATGTTTGTTCCGCTATTTTATTCCACCATTTTCAATTTGAATACTTTGACCTCACATTCGTGATCAGCGACCTCAAAAATACTAGTCTACACCTCAATAGTTTATTCCATTTATGTTAAAGTCGATTAATTACCGTTTCCACATCGACGTCCAGGAATTTCCGTATCTTGAATCACTATGTGCCGGCCTATTTAATTAATTACGTGACGAGTTTTAGTCTCTATGGCGAAACTCGGGCAGTTTTATTAGTAAATTCCCCACGGAATCACAGAGTATCAATAACATTTTTTTGTGGTAAGAGTATTGAAAAGTAACTTTTACAATTTTATATGGATAATATTTTTTTTTAATTTGAAGTTTAATTTGAATCTTAATTTTATCAAAAAGCAAAGAGTAGTGGAGGTATTACAGGTCTCGATTCGTTCCCGCCGCCGCCACCAGGCGTCGCCACAGTTGCGGTGCTGTAGCAGCGGGCGGGGTGGATTGGGTGATAGATTCGTGAACTAATTCGCAGACTGATTCACAGACTGATTCGAGGACTGATTCGCAGACTACTTCGCGGACTGATTCGTGGACTAATTCGCGGACTCAGTCGCGGACTGATTCGCGGATTAAATCGCATTTTTTATTCGCTGTTAAGTACGCGGACTTAATTCAAGACTCTCTCATTGGGAAATCTGATCGTCACAAATGAGGTCATTAAGCTGACGCAAGGACTTCGTGGACGTTCTCATTGAGTTTCCAAAGATTAATGATGTCGCGTTATGAATATATCTTTCGATCTTTTAAATGTGCACTGTTGGGAAATCTCTTTCAATATGAGTTGGTGACACACCATTACCAACGTATTTCAGATGTTACGTATCTTTTTTGATGAATTCAAAGTGTAGATTTCCTCCGACCTTCGTCACAATTAGTCTAAATACCAGTTTGAAGGTGTCTAGCACAATCCCGTATATCGACGACCTACTTTTTAAATTTCACACAAATTTTAAAAACCTATTACTCGTTAGTGATGAACTCACAACTTTGACCTCTCCCTTGTTATGTTGTAAGTTCGAATTCCCCTTTCAGAATTTTCTCTCGTCGGGGAAATCTCTCCATCAATATGACAATCGCACAACCGGTTTGTAGACCTTTCCCTTGACAAGCCGTTAGCGTAATTCAATAATCTCCAATAGTGACGAAACCGTGTAGTCGGTTCACACAAAACTGCTAACATCATTTTGAAATTAATTTGGAAAAGCCTCTAAGCAAGTCTCAAAGTGTTCAAAAGACCTTTCATCCTACCTATCCATTACAAAACTTGCTCCATCTAGCATCTATATTTCCATTTTCTCGTTTCATGACATAACGTTTCGAAATCCTTCTTGACCTGCATATTTAAACACAGATTTTTATTCATAAGGTGGAAAGTCTCGTTTTCGTCTGTCCCCTTATTGAAAACCGTTAACATTGCCACCATCGCAACGCCTCGACTGTAAAACCCATTAATCATTACGTCGATCATCGACCCTTTTATAAATATTTATTTTTTTTGTACACTATCTTGCAGGAATGAAGATGAAGAAAATACGGAATATGTATTTGATAAATTTTATTTTGACGTTCATATTCATTCATACATTACATTCATTTTTTTTGTTTACAATATTGTTATACATAAGAATATAAAATAGCTATCACATAAAATTTATATTTTCAATATCGCCAACTAATGCATCGCTTTTAATTTGACAACTGATGCAGACTTTAATCATAGGCGGTTCACCATTTATCGTATCATAGTTTGATTCGAAATGTTTATAACATCGTCTACATTCACGAATTTCAGGATGCATTTGCATAGCAGGTGGCAAGCAGGTCCATGCTTCTTCCATTTGTCGTTCAGCAAACATGCAGATGAAATTGATCGGTAGACATTCTATATCTTTTGTTTCGTAATAAATCCTTAATGAAAGTTGAAGAGATACAGGCTTTTCAAGTAGATTTCCCAATACCCAATTTTTAAGTATTTGTACGTTTTATTTAGTGCAAGTTTCCTTAATCGTATGGCTTTTACATCTCTCCGACAATTCATATTGCTGCTATTGCTTTAGTTTTGTCCGAGATGGGCAATCCAAAACGTCGAGATCAATAACATTTTCAGCGTTTAATATATTTTCCAACCAACATTTTTTATCGACTCCTGTTACATAAATTTTGTTGGCACATTTAACGATATCCTTCAAAGTCTCGTTTACAGCATCAAAAGGAACGTCACCAGATTGCTATGGTAAGCCGTGGTAATTATGCATTAACCAGTTATTCACTCTTTTATAATGTAAAGGTAACCACACCCATTGATATGGTGGTGTCAACAATGCATTCCATTTCGTATGGTACTGATTCACTAGCGATTAAAGTATAAACGCATTTTATTCATTAATTGACGCATGCGCAATAATGGTTACCACAAAGGATGGCTATTACTACATCATAGTCGATCCTCGGTGCCTATGTGGTAATACATCGTATGCTAGGAACCGTATTGTGAAAGTGAACGTAAAATTCTAATAATGACCTTTTCCACCTGTATTCTACTACTATCTCCCTCGCTCTCGCATACTCTTTGTTAGATCCAATAACTTTAGCATTATACCGTTTTCACGGTCATCGTCATCGCCGATTACCCGCCGATCATTTTCACCATATATTTTTCCATGCATACAGGTTCAGACGCGTTTAAAGTCATTGCGCAATTTCATCAAAACATATACTAAGTGACACATTTTCTCTTTCCCAAATTTAGGAAACCTCTTCCGTAATAGAAAGGAGATGACCCCTTCGTTAACAAAGGTAACATTAATAAATAAATAAATAATTTACAACAATAATATTTAAATAATAATAAATCTCACATAATCCGTATAACGTGTATTAAAATGTATACTATAGATCTGATGGAAGAAGCTAGCAGTGATTAGAAAGAAAGAGGATGACACGCATATTCCTTATGCATTTATCTATTCACGGTATTTACGTGTTTTCATAACGTTCGAACCATAGCTATATGAGTTTGGACATGTGGGTAATGTAATTAATCAGGTTTCTGACCGTTTTTTAATGCGTGTACATTTGTACGATTTACCACATCTTAAACATCGCGATATAGGTTTCGACCTGTTAATTATCCGTAGACTTTACTATACGGTAACAATGAATCTGACTTCCCACAAGTGACGATAACATACGAGTATCGACTTGCTTTTAATGTAATTAATTAACCTTCATTTAATATTTCCGACTTTTAAAATTTCTGAGAATAAGAAAATCGAAATGACGATGTAAAAATCTAAAAGAAGCGTGTAAAATTCAACAGTTTCTTTCTATCTTTACGCTCAGTTTTGTGTCGTTTAAGTAAAAAATTAAAGGAAATGATAATGCTGCCATCTTTTGGTATGTTTAAAGAGATTGAAGAATCTGTGTGTCACAGAATGAAATATGCGGGTGCATCTGAAATGCATGGATTCATCGTAGGTTACCATCATACACTTGCTGATATGAGTGGCTATGGAGCGATTACAATTGAATATGAGGCTCTTGAAAATTGAATCTAGTTGACGATTAACCTTATTATCGTCATGCAAAAGAATATGAAAGTGAAATTGTTAAATATTACCGCGCATCTACTGCAATGGGAAAGCAATCTCACTATTTTTAAAATACCTATATTGCCATTACTAGATATGCGTCTGAAATTAACACTATGCATAGTCTTTAATCATCGGCGGTTGTCTATCTACGGTATCATCACTCGTTTCAAAATATTTATCGACGACATTCACGTAAATCTGAATGCATTTGCATTGTGAGAGGTAGGCATGATAATGTTTCTTCAATTTCACGTTCTGCAAACGTTAAGATGAAATCTATAGGTAGACATTCGATGTCTTTTGTTTCTATTAATGCAAGACATTTCACTTCATAGAAAATTCTCATAGACTTTTGAACAGGTGCAGGATGGTCTTGAAGATTTTCCAGTATCCAATTTTTAAGCATTTTATCCTATGAGTTTCGGTAGTGATAGACGGGCCAATATATCTAGGTCAACAGCATTGTCAGCATCTAAAATTTCCTGCAACCTATATTTTTTTTTTCCTCCGCCTTTTATGTATATCTTGGGGGTCGTCCATAAACCACGTAACGCTCCTAGGGGGGAGGGGGGATCAGTCCCGATGTCTCAATGGTGTTGGGGGGGGGGGGCGGCCTATTGTGGCCGCCTAGTCGGTAGTTTGTGACCGGTAACATATCGACCACCCGGTCGGTATGATATCCGAAACCCGCCGTCGATAATTGTCGGTTCATTAAGTTTAGGAACGGCCCACCGGGAAGCGCCGCGACACCGCGAACGACGGTTATTTAATTAGTATTGTCTAAGGCGTGAGTGCGAGCAGACCTTTTTCGAGAAAGCTTTTTACAAGACGGTTACATTTTTTAATTCTGCGAGACCGAGACCGCGACGCGAGGGCAGTTCCCCGGAATTGCCAAGTAAATCTCGGGCGATTCGTCGAGGTCAACCGCAAGACCTCCGAAAAGGAATCCTGGGTCTGTCCAGAGACCCACGTTGTCCCTGCGAGGACCAACTGCGCCCTATACGAGCCGGAGAGTGAGAGAGAGAGAGTGCGAGAAAAAGACACACTCCGGAAGCCAAGATTTGCAAATGGTTCCTGGGCTGAGTCGAAGTAAGAAATAATAATAAATTATATCTTTCAATTAATATTATTTCCCGTTATTGTTCCCTGGATTGCATGCGTCCAAATCCCCAGCGTCGCCGATAAGACAAGTTGTAGTGCGTGGCACCTTTGCGCGTCAAATTTCGTGTTCCTCACATTTCAGGCGCGGCAGGAGGCGAGAAATCGTCCCCCTCTGAGTTCCTTGCTTTCGTGAGTGCGAGTGCGGGTCGTGAAAAGACCCCGAGTCAGCCGGGCTCGGGCATTAAATTGGACGGGCGAACGACGTCGTCGGGCCTCTACCTGGCACAACGTCCACGAAGACATTAAAGTCTCCACCTGAGGCGGTAGCCGGCCCCGAGACGACGGCGGTAAAACGCCGAAATAGTAATCCCGCGAGAAACGGTATTATAATATTTACTCCCTTACATAAGAAAATATTCAATGATTATTGAAAGTGCGTTTCAACTGTCGAAAAGAAACATGAAGTAAGATAGAACTATGTAAGCTTTACAGACAGATCATTGAGAATTTTTCATTTTTCCTTTCAAAATGACCAATGTTTTACGGAATCACATACGCAGTTTTAAATAGAATTAATCTATGCATGTCTTCATGTTGAATTTTTGTTTGATCTTTTATTTCATACACGGTAGCAGTCCTTTAAAGCGTATTAAGCTTTCTAATGTATGAAAATATCAGTTCTATAAACGATTCAATATCAATAATAAAAATATGAAATTTTAGTGGATGATGTGAAAACATAAGAAGTTTTTAAAGGTTAATTTATTACTATGAAAATGATTTATTGATATAATGACTTGTGTGTTTTTTTCCATTACACTAGGTGTGATGGATAGGAGTAAAGTCTCCTTATGCCAATACATTTAACAAAATCGCTATAACAATAGTATTTGTACGTGAATGACTTAGTTAACTAATTACGATTACAATGTGGAAGTAACAAAAATCTGTCAAATATAACAACGTTTCGTGCAGTGTAATTATCATCCAAATCATTATTGTAAAAGGAATTAAAGAGTCATGTCCGTTAGGCTACATACATTTTCGAATCAAGGGGTATACCGTTAGTTAGTGCTAAAATACAGTTACGCTTGTACTTGTTGGGTTTTCAGAATGAATTTCATTCCATAGACGTATGAATGTTACACCACAAGAATGTGCACACGACTCGATTTTTTTAGAGATCTTTGGCACGCTCAATTGTATTATAAATGGATCGAAACTTGTATTCATACGTCTATGTACATTTCAATGAGATCGAATATCGTAGAAAAGATTTCTTCAATTGCAAAAGTGTGGCGAACATCATACTGGTGCTAGTACTTGAAACGGTTTAATATTGCGTTTAACTTCTTCTTCATCATCTGAGTGTCGTAACTCGCAAACTATCGACAATGGACACGTATGGGACCGTCTATCCTAATATCAAGAGGAACATCGGATGATACAGTGAGGAATCTATTGACCGTGAAAACTATCTGTCTTTGTTACACTCTGATTTGATTTCCGAATCATAGGATTTGACGAAGAGATACTACAATCTAGAGAGAAAGGTACATCGTATACCCATAAGTTAGCGGTACCACGCCATATGTGGAAGTGCCCCAGAGCGTGTGAGAAGGAGAGATACAGAGATAGAGAGAGTGAGAGAGATTCAGTGTGAGAGAGAATTTGTTAATTTCTAAAATGGACGAAATTGAAGCACGTTTTGCTTCATATTGGGCCTGAGTAGCAATCTTCGGGACATGACTATGAAAAGGAAATGTTGCAAATGAGGTATCTGGAAAATATATGGAAGGGGTAGGGGTAGGGTATGGAGTAAGGTGGGGGTTAGGTACACTTAGGTTTGGGACTCGGGAGGGAACGCAAGTATGAAGGGGAGACTCAAAATAATAATTAAACGCCATGTTTTTTTTAAACCGAATACTTACAGCAAAAAATAATTTAAAAAAAAAATAAGATAATGATAAAATCCACTACTATCCCAATATCAAAATAAAATTAGCAACTCAAAATTATGACTCTAAATGTAAACGGAAAAAGAAAACGCAAATCAAAATTCCAAATAAAACTCAAAAGGGGAAACGTAAAACTCAAAATCAAACTCAAAATCGAATTCAAAACTCAAAATCAAATCGAAAACGCGAAAGAGGATAATGAATGTATAATTAAGAGTGCCAATTAAATGTTTAAAATGGGAGTAAGTACGCTAAGGTTTCTACATAAAATAAAAAACAAAAATAAATCAAAATTAATCTCTAAAAGAAGTTAAACTAAAATTAAAATTTTACGAAAGAAAAAGAAAATTATCCAAAACTATAAAATGAAATAGACATCGAAACGACATATACACGTGACAAATTATTAGTAGAGGGAGCTAAAAATGATTTAAAACACAAAATAATAGAAATAAGACATATTTACAATATGCAACAAATAAAATGAAAAAGATAATACAATCAATAAATAACAATAAAAAGAAATGGGGCACGCAAAAAGGGATGTTATCTAATTAGGGTTCGGAAATTCGTCGCAAAGGTGAAATTTCTTAAAAATATGACCGAAGTAACATACATGAAAATATACATGAACAAGAAAAGGGAATAGGGGAGGCGCAACTTAAATCTTCTTACTAATTTAATCCTCAAATAATCGTGGAGTACGCACTAAACACTATCCGAAAACACAAATATTTTGTAGACTAAATTAAAATTAATAAAATAACACCGCAAAAGCAAAGGAACAATATATACTTAAAATAATCGCAAATTGAAACGCAAAGAAATAAATACGCAAAATAATAGGAACGAAATGTATCGCAATGGGACGTAAAATTGGTATGTCATTAATTCGTTGACATCCGTATTTCGGTTAAAAAAATTACCCCTTCTCTATATACATAATTGCATTACGTAACATCGTTTGGTATCAATAAGTCGGGGAAGGTGGGGGTGGGCTGAGGGAGAGGAAAGGTATTTTCGAAAAGGGAAATCGCAATGGGAGAAACAAGAACAGACAAAATATGTACGAAATGGTTGTGCGGCAGAGGGTGGGACAGAATAGCCGACCGGCAACCCACACGAGTGCGACGAGTGTCGACTCCAGCAACAAGGAACATGAGTCCCTTGTGCGGGAAGAGGGGCATTCCTCTCCCATTGCGGCGCACACCACTACACCTTATGTATGCGGCCCCTGTACGCTAAATGTAATCGTCTTGAGACGTCAACAACGAGTGCGACAGGGACCAACACGAAAACATGCATCGGCAGTCTTCAATCATAAATAAAAATTACATAATACTTAATATAATTAAGGAACAAGGACAACGCTATAGGAATGAAAGGGACAAACGAAATATGTTTACTTATCGTTAAATATGTTTACCAAATCAACAAATTAAAGACAAATGGGTCAATCGAAATAAAATCTAACGCAATTTTTTAGGTTTTGCAGGTGAGGGGCAGATTGACGATATTTCGTCAAAAAGCTGTAAAAATGCTACTAAACCAGCATACTATAAACACAAGCATAACTACTGTAAATTACTCTACATTTCGAATCACTTGGATTTCTATTTAAGAGGAAGGTATTATTATATATGTATGTATATTATACATATGAAGGTATATTTTGTATTGTTCCGGGATTAGCAATCAGTATTATTTTTGGGACTGATTTGTTTACTAAAAATAAAGTGGTGTTAGATTTTATTAAAATATCGGCGTTTGTCGGAAGTGATTATATATTTCGCTAATAAGGGAAACCTAATTTGGTATAAAATCATTTGCAAATTTAAAGGTAGTATTGATTGAACAACCGCAAATAAAATATGCAGGAAAGCGTGCTGATAACCTCGATCTGATGTATCTGATTAATGATAAAAAACATAAATATAACAATAAAGTAAAAATGTTGGTCAACGATTCGGAAGAGGCATTACTGACGTATCGTGGTTATGTACAAGTAAATAAAAATAAAACGTTGGTAGAGACCTATGTTCATATCCAGAATGATGATTCAGACAAAATTAATAAATTGTTTTATTCAGAATCTAAACAAAGGAACAAAGAGACGAAATCGGTGCAAGGGTTAGCAAAAAATAGGAATTTTCGGAAAAACTGGTAATTATGCTTTAATTCATAGACGCGGATCGAAGATGACGGATCGTGAATTGTGACTATGACTGGTCAATGCTAAAAAATACCATTCTCTAATTGGGTGTCGTTTGATCAGTGATCGTTGATCCGCGTCTATGAATTCAAACCCTAGAGTAAAATGATAATAAGCATTTGAGGAAGTCAAGGGGGAATTCGTCAAAAAATCATCATTTGAAAATTGATGGCGAAAGATAGGTCTGAAGCGTCTTTTAACGAATCGAATACATACCTTTTGAGGAGAGGAATGATTTTGGAAATCATGATGTTTTTTTATTATTTGGATGAAAATGATGTTGTTACGCGTATAAGCGAAATGCACTGTTAAAAATAAAAGTGGGTGTTTACACCACACGGTGCGAATTTATTGCGTTACGTCGTTCAAAGTGTAACGTTCTTCAAGTCACACTTTTTCAGATGAAATTGTGGGGTAAAGTGTTATACGTAAATATATTCGCGTTCGCGTTAATCAATAGTGCTCTCCTTCGGGTGACATCGAGATCGCTCGCCACCATTCAGGGAAACACTCTACGTGATTCCAGGAAATGGCCCGCTCCCCACTTTCCTGCATTCCATGGATTCCATGTCAATTCTTTTAATATACACATCCAATCCGATCTCATATATTTCAGTCCATTTAAAGGCCGCAATACGTGTCCAAAAAGGCACGAAGTCCCCAAAGTTGAAATTATATAATTATACACTACACAGTGACATTATTATTTGCAACTTTAAAAATGCTTCACTGAAATTTGAAAATGATATATGGATTTTAAAACAATTATGTAATCTGAAAATAATTTTTATTATTATTCAGAATTTTCAATTAATATAATTTTTGTTCTACATACAGTTTTTATTTTTATATAATTTTTATGAGCAAGCATATTTATCAGATACAAATTTCTTTTTATCACATTTTTTAATAATAATTATAAATATTTAACTTAACGAATTGTAACAAAAATGAATTATAAGTTGATGCTACTTAAAATTTGCGAAACTGTAACTTAAATCTCTGCGAGTGCGACAGGGAGCGCGTGTACAGTGATGGTATGTATATATCTATGGAGAAACCAAAACGCGACACAAAAAGTACAGTGGATGAATGGCTAAGTAAAAATCTAGGTATGTTACTTCATAACCTCAATTTTCAGATCTCACCATGTTATAAATCCCGGTTATATATTCCTCGCATTGATATTTCTGAGACCCCATCAATCTTTGTTATTAAAATTTTACCAGGATATGTGGAAGGTGCATAAGGTTCGATGTTGGATTATGAAATTAATTTAGTCTTTAATTGGACAGGTTAAACTCATCCCAAACTACAATAAAACTTCACACACCCACCCACACACACACACACACACACACACACACACACACACACACACACACACACACACACACACACACACACACACACGCGCGCACGCACGCACTCACGCACGCACGCACGCACGATTTTTCAAAAAAGCTATCTTTTTATTTCCGAATACGATACAACCGATATTTTGATCAAGGTCATTTCAAGATGAAGCTTAAAAGTATCTTTAACATTTTCTAGGAAACTGTACTTCTGCTGAGGTAATTCGCCGTTACGGGAACTTTTAAGTTTCACCTTGAAATGACTTTGATAAAAATATCGGTTGTATCGTATTCGGACGTAAAATTTCCCGCTCTTTCCGAATCCGTGACAAAAAATAGGGGTTTCCATTTAGAAAACCCAACTTGACCTTGAAATAACCTTCAAAGTCAAATTCAATATCATCATTAAATAGCCAGGGAAAAGTAATAAAACTCACGTCTGAAACTTTTTTTCAGAAAATGCATTCCTTTCAAGATAATCTAGTGGGGAAGTTAAGATGGGTCACCCTGTATATATATACACCCTGTATATACATATATGGCATTCCACGTCATATGTCCTAACTTAAAAATGACCTGTGTTCGATCGGGTTCAAACTCGCACTATTTGTTGTCTTACTAGCCAGGAAGTTGTACCAGAAAGATTTTTTTGATTTGTCAAATTTTCGCAAAATTATGGGGATTTCAATTTTCGACCTTACCGTAAACACTAGTTTGTTCGAGAATTTTTATGACTTGTTTTAAAAATTTAAAAAATTTAAAAAATTTTATTTTAATCGATTCTGATAGATTTTTTCACGCTCTTTCGATTGGTTGTGACTATTTTTTTCTAATTTAAAAATTTGACCTTCATTTTTCAAAATGAAAATAAAAAAGTCATTTTTTTCCAATTTTGACATTTTTTATATTTTTTTAAATAGTCTAGAGTGAAAGATCAGACATCGTTACATAAAAAAAAACAGTCAACTCTGAAAAGGCGTTTTTTGATATTTTCGAGAAATTAGACGAAGAAGCTTGAAAGAGGGTTGCGCGCGGCGCGCGGCTGCGGTGAGTGTAGGAACGGCGCGGCGTAGCATGCTGCCATTGATCGTACCTTATAAAGCGACCTTTTGCATTGCCTTAAAAATACATTTTTTCATAATATGGATCATCTTGTCAATGAATGCAAAAACTGCAAAAAATAATATCTATAAGACATAAACATAATTTTAGGGCAAATTTTTGTTTTCAGTCGAATTCTCGCATTAATGAATAGAAATGACCGTTACAAAATAAAAACCTTGTAACAAGAATAAATCTGTTCTTAGCGCTACCCACTGGACGTGACAGGGTACTCATCTCATTGGGGTGCTTTTTTAACCCCTCGCCTCTCACTTTAGTACTATTTGATATCAGTATATAAAATGCAGATATTTTATTATTTTTTTCTTGTTGCTTTCATCTTCTTTCGTGGTTCACACTTGTGTGACTCGTGGTTCTCGCGCTTTTTTGGCAAGACATCGAATTTGTCGTCCGAAGAAAATTTTTTTTAATTGCAAGTGTTCTGCATTAGGTATAAAAGCATGGTATTGTAAGGTCCCATTTATTGTCATTGCGTCATTAAATCTAGTTTGCAGTGACAATTTCGTTTGTGCGTGAATGTCTTTGCTGAAAAAAAAATTTCAGTACTTTTACAGTTCTTTTTTGCCCACTGGAATAAGGCTTCAGCTGTTAAGATGTGATCAGCAGATGAATTTTGCAGACTAGCTCGAGCTGTTCCTCGTTTCAAATTTGCCCCGATACCATCACATGCCCCTTTTCCATGAGCTGTGGCATGAAAATGCCATTCTGCAGGAAAACCAAAATCTTTTTCGTGAGCCATTAAATTAGCAAAATTGCACTTATTTTTAAAGTGTTGACCCGCGCCATCAGTTACATAAAAGATTTTTTTAAACATAAACATGGTTTTAATGTAACTGATAATAATGTTTTGATAAGCATACACCGCTACAGTGTCATGATATAAGTAATCTGATAAAATAGCGATACTTTTATGTTTCAGTTCGTTATTTTCTTTATAATAAATTACTACGGTAAATATAGTAACTTGATTATTGTTCCAGCTGAATTTTGAACGACAAAAGCGTAATTTTCCGCAAAATCACATGAAACTATAAATTCACCTGGCATTAATTTTTCTTTTAGGCGTTTCATAAAAAGCAATTGTTCTCTTGCAATAAAGTCGTGAGTTTTTAATTTTAATAGCCGTTGGCAAAGATCGTCTATAAACTCATCAACTCCCATTACTATCGTTTTAAGAGTACACCGATCGGTTTCTAACCAACATTCAAATTTTATTTCGTCAATGCTATGTTCATCCATTGCTTTCATTAAATGTTCCTTTAGAACGGTCGTTCCAGGATATAGATCACATTCACCGAGATAGCAAGAATTAGTGGGGTTAGAACATACGATGGTGTCAATACAATCGTGATAATTTTTAATGTGAATGTTTGTATCTTTGGTTAAGCTTCCAATGTCCATTCCATTCAACATTAGTTTCACGTTTTCGTGATGTACACAAACACACACTGTATGTGTTCCACTACTTCCTGCAAAAACACAATGAAGAGGTCTAAGTTGAGCGAATTTAGAGAAACCTATTTAAATCGAGTCGTATTCTTCTTTAAATTGCGCAAAATTTTCATTCAGATTATAAAGCAGTACTCTTTTTTGAACGTGTTCGCGAATTCCATCATTTTTCTTAATAGATATGAAGTCTTTCATTCCAGGCATTAAGCGACTTATACCATCACGTTCATAAAAGCTTTTTACCAGAGTTTCGGTTTCTGACAAAATTATTTTTCCTGCTTTTGGTTTTGGAGACACTAAAATTCCATTTTTTGCAGCCAACTCCTTGGCTGTTCTAGCTTGACGTTCGGTTTGCTTTGAATTCTTGCTGCAATTTTGTACGACTCCAATATTTTGGTGCAAGTGTAAGCAGCAAGATTTTTTCTGATCTACTCGTTGATTGGGTAAACTTTTTTTTAATTTGATCTAATGTTGCAACGCCAGCCTTGTGATAATCATTATTACATTGCTCTGATTGATTGTGTTCAATCGATTGTAATGAAAAATCTGGATCTTTTTCATTGCTATCACTTTGATCATCTTCTTCAGAAGAAATAAGTTCTTCAGTCCCAACACTCATTTCCAACTGTACTTCTACATCCTGGATAGCATTCGGTAGTTCTTTAGGTTTTCTAACCGACTTGTACGAATCAATTTTGCATTGAACACAGATTTTTGAATCTGTTTCTAATGTAGGGAATAGTTGTCTGAGTGAAGCAGGGAGGTGACATAAACCCGTTTTTACTAAATGATTTTTCTTTTTAAACGGATTGACACATCTATCGCTCCATGCACTCATTCTTCTCGCTGACATGTTATTCAGTAGAACGAGCACTAAGGTATGTATATATCTCAATATATATTTAGACTAAAAGATAATATTTCGTAATCCTCAATCGGAAGAACAGCAATCAGCGAAAATAAGATACGATGTAAATGCGTGGACGTATGAAATACGCGGTAGTATTCATGTAATCGAACGCCTCCTTATGTACTAATTGGAAAATCATTTTCATACTGAGAGCGACGATAAGTTACATCCGCCCGTAGCGGCTAGAGTCTAAACTACACGGTCATAACAATAGAAAATACAAACTGTTCGGGATAACCTTTCGGTGATATGGAAGTTTCGCATTCAGTTTTTCAACTACGGGAATGTAATAATAATATTTATGAAAAGTGAATGTTGACATGATGATACTTTTTCATCATATTATGAACAAATTTATTTTTAAGGTAATACAAAAGTATGGATGGTACACAAACACACTGTATGTGTTCCATCCGTACCTACACTCACCGCAGCCGCGCGCCGCGCGCAACCCATTTTCAAGCTTCTTTGTCTAATTTCTCGAAAATATCAAAAACGCCTTTTCAGAGTTGACTGTTTTTTATGTAAAAATGTCTTTCACTCTAGACTACTTAAAAAAATATCAAAAATGTCAAAATTGGAAAAAAATGACTTTTTTATTTTCATTTTGGAAAATGAAGGTCAAATTTTTAAATTAGAAAAAAATAGTCACAACCAATCGAAAAAGCGTGAAAAAATCTATCAGAATGGATTAAAATAAAATTTTTTAACCCGATCGGACACAAGTCATTTTTAAGTTAGGACATTTGACGTGGAATGCCTCATATACAACACAGTTCTTTGTAATACGTTACGAACCCTATCAGAAAATTACCAATCCAGCTCTGAAAATTACTGAACTGTCTCTGAAAATTACGAAACGTCTCTGAAAATTATGAAACGTTTCAGAATTTTCATTAACAGTAACTGCATAAAGCTTCCGTTACATGCGTCGGAAGTTTATCGCAGAATTTTTTTACAGTGTGGTCACTTATAAAATGCGAAACGTGCGTACTTCATGTGGAAGAGATGTCTTTTGAAACGGAAACGAAACTGACTATTTTTGTGAATTAATGTGCGATAATAACAATATTTCTTCGTAATATTCACAAATGAAAACATCCAATACGTCGGTGCCGGCAGACATACATTTTCGAGCACAAATAGCCGCAAATATATAAACGATAAGTAAAATAGACAGTAAAATAGATGTGATATAACATTAACAGCATGTTTTCTAAAATGTCCATAAAGACGAAATAATGCAAACTAAAATATGTGTTACATGATTGATTTAGAAAAATAATTATTGCATCCAACAAAAATGCTTGATAAAAAAAACTTGATGAATATAGTTCAATAAGAAAAATTATTATATAAAATCAAAACCATCTTAAATGAATATTCGCTTGTTTTTTTTATTGCTTTAATTTATTCACAATTTTTGTAAAATACTGTTACACACCTGTTGATATAAAAACATATATTTCGTTTGAGAATTTAAATATGAAAAAAATCGCATTTCAGAAAATGGCAATAATTCAAGAAAATTTAATGGAATTAATGCACCGAATTTTACAGTTTAGAAAAATTTTCATATATTTTCATCTTTTGGTTAAATATTATACTTATGCAAAACAAGTTGTCTTACAATTTTCATATAGTATTTTGCTTTATTTTTAAGAAAACATTGTATTAATTTTATTACTTGTCAACATTTTTCACTTTTCATTCAAATATTTTAAAACTTAAAAAATAACCCTATAACAGCAATTCAAAACTTTAAAACTGCGTAAATTAAACGGCAACAAACATTTGCAAAACACATATTTATTGTTAAAATCTAAAAAAAAAATGGTAAAAAATACAAAAAAAGGGAGTTTTAAAAATACATATTTCAACGCTTTTCAAGTCAGGAAACATGTTTGATAGTGAAGTGAATCTACATGATTTAAAGTGGCGCCGATCAAATATACTACGTAAACAATAGGAGGTTTTAAAACTATTAAGAAATACGATTTTAAAGTATGAATTTGTAGAAACTCTTTACATCATAAAACTGTGACAAAATAAATTATTTAGTTTTAAATGTTACTGGGAAAATAAAGACAAATATTAAAAAAAAAATTGGAAAAAGATATTGAGAAAATGTGTTCAAGTGAGAGTAATGATGCGCGCGCTCGCGATCCGGCTTCGACAGTCGACAATAATTCTAAACATGATTAGACTTGTCAAAATGTACAGCGCATGCGTGTTGCGAGATCGCGGTTGTGCGAACACTTATTAGTGTTGTCAATGTGCTCTTGCATCTTTAAGGTGTATAGATTTGGTGATGGACAATCCCTTTACACCGTGTGGTGCGAAAGTTATAGATTTAGGTATATTCGCAGCGTATTTTGAACACCGGCAACATACAACTTTACACTCGATGTGAAGTTGTAAACGATTTTATGATATTTTTGTGCGTTCTAAATATAAGGTATAGTATCCTTATAGTGATCTAACAGTGTAGTCTAAATATAAGTTATAAAGCCCTTTTCCATCGAAAATTGGATATGTCAACAATGACGTGGATGAAGAACCTGACAGTAATGAGGATATCTACGAATTAGTAAAAATAATTGTAATAATGGTAACATTTGTGATGCTAATGTGAAAATGGTGGAAGAACGTTCCAATAGTTATGAAAAAGGTTGCGATAAAGTTCATGAAAAGTTTGGATCGGGAGTGGTATTGCTCAAAACGGAAATTGAGAAGTCTGAACTTGGATCTGGCTTTATCAAAAATTACATACCCAATTCCACAAAAAAACCGATTTGAATTATCAATGGTGAAGAGTATAAAAACTCACAACACAGGAATTTGAAAGTCGGTATGTCAAATATTACGTATTTAATATCTAATACAAATATTTATTGTTTCTATTCATTAACACACGCCCTCGCGCGCACACGCGCACACGCGCACACGCGCACACGCGCACACACGCACACACACACACACACACACACACACACACACACACACACACACACACACACACACACGCCGGAGTCTTGCTGGTTCCTTCTAACGGGCGCGTCCCCAGGTGGCGGATCGGGGAATGCTGGTAAAAGGTATCGGAGAAATAAAATACCCGACGCGGACCAAAGAACTAGCTAGGGGAAGGAACCCCGAATAAGAAACCAAGTATGGAAGATCAGCTGCAGATAAAAGCTTACGGTGCAGGGGTCGGATCCCCAGTACCGGCGTCGGGTACGAGTGAGCAAGCGGGCTCTCCGGCGTCGTTATCAGGCAACCGCAGTGTTGTTGGGGTTGGTCACTCGGCCCCAACAGCATTAAATGCTACAAGTGACATTCTGTCAGGAAAGGCGCAGGAGACTGCAAGTTTCGAGCGCCTAGGAGAAAAACTCCAACTCCTTGTGGAATTCATCCAGGAAAAGAAAAATCTCCACAAGGAGCTCAAGAATATGGCCAAAGGCACACTGCGTGCCTTTGGCCATTACGCCAGGGCACGAGAAAATTCGGGGGCTTCGCAGGCGTTGATCACCTGCCAGGACGGGGCGAGCCAAACGTCGCCCCTATTCCGTAAGCCCCCCGAACGGCCGGAGCGTAAAGGACCCTCGCCGCTGAAGCTGCCAGCGACAAAACGGGTCAGGAAAGAAGCGGATAAAGAGGAACGCCCCGTACCACCAGCTGCAGAACAACGGCGGCAACCCCAGTCGGAAGACCAGGACTGGGTTACGGTGGTCAGAAACGGCCTAAAGAAGAAGGCGAAGCAGCTGCAGCAACAACAACCGCAACAGCACCAGCAGCAACAACATCCGCAGCAGCAACAACAGCAACAACGACGGCAGCAGCAGCAGCAGGGAACGGATGTCGGCAAGGGACACAGGGGGAAGCCGGAATCAAAAGCCGGCCTTCGACCCTTCCGCCCCGATGCCATCAAGATCAAGGCAGCGGAAGGTGCGTCATATGTCGACATCCTGAAAACCATAAAAGCTGCGCCAGAACTGCAACAGTTAGGAGAAAGGGTGACCGCCATCAGGCGGACGAAAGCAGGCGAACTGCTCATAGAGCTTGCAACGCCTGGCGTGTGCACCCAAGAGCTCCAAGCAGCGGCCACGTCCATCCTAAAAGTGACAGCTGTCGTACAGGCACTGTCCCATAAGGAAGCCATCACCATCAAGGACATGGACGAGGCCACAACTCGGGAGGAGGTGGCACAGGCCATCATTGAGATGACTTCACCGGAAGCAGTGACCCCTGAGAATATCAAGCTCAGGGGAGCATATAGCGGAACCCAGGCGGCCAATATCTTGCTTCCCGTCGCAGTAGCAAACACACTGCTGCAAAAGGGGAAGATTAAAATTGGCTGGGTTAATTGCCGGGTTCGACTGCGCGAGGGACCCCCACGCTGTTACAGGTGCCACGAGAGCGGACATCTGGCAAGGGGTTGTAAGAGCGCGGTCGATCGCTCGGCGCAGTGCTTCCGGTGTGGCAAGGAGGGCCACAAGATTGAGGACTGCGTAGCCAAACATCGGGCAACGCAGGAGGTTGGAGCACAGACCAACAATGGCTAAGGTGCTCCAAATAAACCTCAATCACTGTGCGGTGGCCCAGGACCTGATGTTTCAACTGGTCAAGGAGGAGAAGGCCGATATCGCCGTCATCAGCGAGGCTTACCGGGACCTTTGTAAACCGAGCTGGGTGAAGGATTCCACCAGCAAGGCGGCCATCTGGGTGTGTGGGAATCTCCACATATCCAATAAGATGTCCGACCCCCTGCCCAGCTTCACGTGGGTGGAGGTGGCTGGTATAAGACTATACAGTTGCTACCTCCCTCCCAGTCTTACCATCGACGAGTTCCAAGGATCCCTGGAGGCCATCGTCGCCAGTGCAAGAACCTCACGACTCCCGTTAGCGATCGGGGGGGGGGGGGGGGGACTTCAATGCATGGGCGACGGAATGGGGTAGCGCGAAGACCAACCATCGAGGATATGCCCTCATTGAGGCCTTCTCGTTACTGGAGTTGGAGTTTGCTAACACGGGGGGAAAGCCGACCTACTCCAAGGCCGGCAAGTCCTCCGTAGTCGCCCTGACCTTCGTCGACCCAAAATTAATGGGGGACGGGTTGGGCTGGAAAGTTAGCGACCGATACACGGGCAGTGACCATCAAGCCTTGGTGTACCAGCTCCAACTGACCGGCAGACCAGTAGGAAAGGTGCAGAGCGCAAGCAAAGAGAGATGGGCACCGGCCACCTTCGATCGGGAAATGTTCCTCTACAGCTTGGAACAGACGGAGGTGGAGGGAACAGCAGAGGAGAGAGCCCGATGCCTCTCCCGAGCCATAACAGCGGCTTGCGATGCCTCTATGGCCGTGAAGACAAATCCTCGCGGCCGACCCCCAGTTTACTGGTGGAACGAGGAAATCGCAAATATCCGCCGAGAGTGCCTTCGGGCTCGAAGGCTGCACCAGAGAGCAATCCATAAGCCCCGGTACTACCAACTGGCCGCGGACTATGAAAGAAAGATCAAGATTGCCATCAAAGCCGCAAAAAGAAAGTGCTGGCAAGACTTTTGTGAGGAGGTGGACCGCGATCCCTGGGGGCGACCGTATAAAACGGTCATGAATAAGATCAAGCCCAGGGGACCCAACGCACCATCATGTCCATCCTTCCTTGGCAAAGTCGTCGGCCATTTATTCTCAGAACAGCGGGAACGGCCGATTGGCACTGGCCTGATGGTAATTGCTGGTGCAGCCGAGCTGCCAGATGTTACCGAAGCCGAAGTAATGATGGCTGCTAAGAAGATCTCCACCCGTAAGGCCCCAGGAATGGATGGGGTACCTGGAATGGCAGTGAAGATCGCAGCGCTGAATGTGCCAACCATCTTCACATTGACATTCAGTGCTTGCCTGAAGGAAGGATGCTTCCCGGCGCAGTGGAAGGAACAGAGGTTGGTGCTGCTGTCTAAGGGAAACAAACCCCCGGACGACCCATCCTCATTCCGACCGCTCTGCATGCTTGACATCTCCGGGAAGCTATATGAGAGGGTTATCTGTGCCAGACTGGAAGCAACCAGTTCGGATTTCGGAAGGGGCGCTCAACCATCGATGCAATCGGCCGAGTGAAAGCAATAGCCACGGATGCCATCAGTGGCAGCCGAAACACCAGGTGCATGTGTGCCATCATTGCCCTGGATATACGGAACGCATTCAATTCGGCCAGGTGGGATTGCATCATGCAGGCACTCGAAGATCTGAAGGTGCCTCTCTACCTAAGAGAAGCCATCTCAAGCTACCTAACAGAACGAACCCTGTATTATGACACCGATGACGGCAGGCACTCCTACAACATCACGGGAGGCGTGCCACAGGGTTCGGTTCTGGGACCCTTGCTCTGGAACGTCTTATATGACGGACTGCTCAGGCAATCCCTTCCAGACGGGGTGTCCATGGTAGCTTTTGCAGACGACCTTGTACTAATCGTCGTCGCGAAGACCATCGACGAGGTGCAATTTAGCGGAGATGAAGCTATCGAGGTAGTAGCTAGGTGGTTGAGCAACCATGGGTTAGATCTGGCGGCTGAGAAGACGGAGGCGGTGCTCATCTCTCGAACGAAGAAAAGGGTATACGCCACCTTCACGGTGGAAGATAGGCAGATCAGGACGGTGGACACTATTAGATATCTTGGAGTCACTCTAGATGCGCGGCTGTCGTTCAAACAACACCTAATGAACGCAGGCGCAAAAGCTTCCAAAGTGGCTCGTACGCTCTCCAGCATCATGCCCAATATGGGGGGGCCGAAACAGCCGCGACGGTCCCTGCTTTCATCGGTAGTAAGCTCCGTTATCCTTTACGGGGCACCGATCTGGGCTGATGCCATGAACATCCATAAGAGCTACGGAGCCACCTGCCGGCGGGCTTATAGAACAGCCGCCCTAAGAGTGGCCCGTGCCTACCGTTCTGTATCGGACATCGCTCTCTCGGTGGTCGCGGGACTCCCTCCCATAGACCTTCTTGCTATGGAGAGGGCAGCAGTACACCGCGAAGGCAGGTGTATAAGGCAGGACATCGCCGACCAGGAGCCGAACCATGACAAATGGTCCATGAGGACCATAGAAGAGTGGCAAAAAAGATGGGATTCAGCGGAGTCGGGGCGAGCAAAATGGACGGGCAGACAACACGGATACACCACCTTTCATCTCACCCAGGTGCTCACCGGGCACGGCTGCTTTCGCAGCTACTTACATCGTTTCCGCATTTACCAAAGTGCGGAGTGCCCGGCATGCCCTGCTGTTGACGAAGACGTGGCCCATGTCCTCTTCCACTGCCCGAGATTTGCAGCGGAACGGGAACAGTTCCGGATCTCGGTAGGAGGACCACTAACACCTGAGGGCATTGGGGAATGTCTGCTTGCCTCACAAGAGGGATGGGACGCGGTGGTCATAATCGCCACCTCCATCATCGATAGGCTGAATGCCATCAGAAGAGAAGAAGACGGAAGAGGCAACAACATCGCCCAGACTTGAAGAGCCAAAACATCGGTGGAGGGCCTACTGAGGCAAAGACTGCCCCCCTCGAAGTAATGCCTTGCGGCGGTTTCCGAGGGGGGAATCACAGTCTGAGCGGAGGTGGTTTTAGCGGGTGGGAGCCCCGCACTCCTGCTGGCACCGGCTGGCAGGGATGGCTGGTAGAGCTTTCCATCGTCGCTTCGGAAAAAAAAAAAAAAAAAAAAACGCACGCACGCACGCACGCACACACACACACACACACATTTAATTTCTTATTATAATTGCGTTTGTTAACATGGTTTAAATCAGTTGTGATTTAACGGACGTCTTTTACGAGTTAATTTTGACAAAATGTCTATACTGTTGAACACCTTTTTATTATGGTACGTGGTGTTTAATTTTATGTATGTTTAATGTTTATTGTAAACACTTATATAATTTTTTAAAAATATATTTTAGTCTCTGAAGATGAACAATGAAGAAACGAACTTTATTCCGTATGTACATATTTTCCCGAAGTTGAACGGTTACTGAAATCGAGACCTTTACTAATTATTGAAATTGTCAAATCAAACAAAAAAAGGGCCGTTAGAAATTGGCGATCCTGCCAGGAATCACTCAATGTTCGTGTTTGTATCTTTAAAATTAAAGTCTTGATACAGTTTTAGGTTTTCTTGATGTGACATTTTGATTTAGAACTAAAATAAATAATAAATTATTGAGATGATATTTTTTCCCCTAATTTATTAAAGAAAACAAATTAATTAAAAAAAATAATAAAGGTGAATCAGATATAAAAAGCTAAAATTGTTGAAAAATATAAGAATACCGGTAGCAGAGTTTGTAATGTTTCATGTCTTACTTTATTATTAGCGTTAAGATTTATATTTATGATGGATATTAGAATAATGCATGATACATAGTAGCATATAGTGATTTAATTAGTAGGGGAGAGTGGCGAGTTTTGAAACACAATTTTTCAGGTGGTCGAAAGTACGTCAAAATAAATTTTGTTTTCGGATTTTTTTTTGCAATCTCTAGAGCAACATAAAATACAACTTCTGGTAGGTTGATTTGCATAAAATCCAAAGTTATCAGTAATTTATAGCTGTTTGCCCAAAAAGTAGCTTTTCGGAATTTTCAAAAATCATGGGGAGTTGTGAAACACGGCTAAAAATCATAGAAAATTTCATTTTTAGGTGAAAATTCTTTATTCTGACCAAAAAAAAATAATAAATTATCACGTTTATTATATTTTAGACTTAAGTAAATAAAAAAAATGAAAAATATTTGAAAAAAAACACATTTTTAGGCATTCTAATGTGCAATTCGCAATGAATGCAAGTATATCCATGAGTATCCTCCTTAAACATTTCAATTTTTAACAAGCAATTAATGCGTAATGCGCATGTAAAATACAATTTTAGGTTCACATGTGGCATATTCGCCATGTTTCACAACTCCCCACTTGATGTATTTCATTTCACCCCATTCACGACTTTTTTAAAATTGCCACCGTGTCAGTAACACATTTAATGTTTTCGAATAAACTACACTTGGACGTCGAAAGCCTAATAATTGTTGAATAATTTATGTGCACTTACCTTTACGATTCGCTTTAAAATGTTTCCAAACTGACACAAACACGAATGCTCCAAAAAACTTTTTGCACAAAATGTTCAACACGCGCGGTCTGGAAAGATACAATAACAGTGTGCTATTGGTATGAACGCTGCAAGAAAATCAATGTATTAAGCAGACAACCGTTTACCAGCACGCAAACCCTATGAAAATCACAACTAGCGACATCTGTGGCCGTGTTTCGCGACTCCCCGTGTTTCAAGACTCCCCACTTTCCCCTACAATTTGAGTAGGTAGAAAATAACCGATAAAAATGAATAAAAGTAAAATTTAGTAAACGAGAGAAATTAATAAAAAGAAACTGTGAAAGAGACGAGAATTTTTCCAAGGAAGATTTTAAAACAAATAATCGAAAGTATAAATTGTTCTGTATTATTTTGATGTTAACTTATTAAAATTGTGAACGTCGGAAGTTATTTCGTATCAGTCCTGGATACGATAAAAGTTCAACAAATTACCGGTACAAATAATAACAAACGAAAGTCAGTGAAATTGTTCAAATTCGAACACCAGTAAACCAAGATAAGAGTTTGACGAAAAGTTCAAACATTGCTTACCGCGGCCGGAGGAAAATGGGAGATCGCGGCAAAAATACTGAGAAGCCGAAAGTAAACAACGGTCTTGAAAATCGAACTGGTTTAAAAACAAAAACTAGTGTTGGCATGGTGCCTCACTCGCTTCGCACGCTCAGAAACTTCGACCCAGTGGAGAGTCGGCTATTCCTTAATACTCGTTTGTTTACTAATAGCTTTCAATTATATTATAAAATTATATTGATATTTGGGGGTCCAAACATATTTAGGTCCAAGTGGCTTCGATAGATATGTTACAACAATATAGTGTTTCTTATATGTATGAAAATTGAAAATGAGCATTTTCAAAACTTCGACCCCAACAACAGGCCAGCCGAAGTATTAATAAGTAAAAGTTGCAAAACACTTACTTCATGCACTTGTATTCTAATAGACTATTCGATGCATATTACATGTTTGCTGTGTTTTTTTCTAATTACTGTCTGTATCATTATGATCTTATATATATACAATATATATACAGGGTGATCCAAAAGTCCCGGAACAGCAAAATATCTCAGCGGGAGTGCATTTTCGGGGAAAATGTTTTAGACAAAAGTTTAAGGATTTTTCCCTGGCTATTTAATGGCGATATTGAATTTGACCTTGAAGGTTATTTCAAGGTCAAGTTAATTTTTTTAAATGGGAACCCCTATTTTTTTTCACGGATTCGGAAGGAGCACAAAATTTTACGTCCGAATATGCTATGGCCGTTTTTTTCGGCAAGGTCATTTCAAGGTGAAACTTAAAACTCCCGTGACGGCGAAATATCTCAGAGGGTGTGCATTGCTTTGGAAATTGTTTCAGACAAAAGTTTAAGGATTTTTCCCGGGCTATTTAATGGTAGCACAGAATTTGACCTTGAACATAACCTTCAAGGTTATTTCAAGGTCAAGTTTGTTTTTTTTTTAATGGAAACTGCTATTTTTTTTTCACGGATTCGGAAAGAGCACAAAATTTTACGTCCGAATATACTATGGCCGTTTTTTTCGGCAAGGTCATTTCAAGGCCAAACTTAAAACTCCCGGAACAGCGAATTAACTCAGCAAGAGGTCATTTTCGGGTAAAATGTTTCAGACAAAAGTTTCAGGATTTTTTCCGGGATATTTAATGCTAGCATAAAATTTGACCTTGAAAATTACCTTGAAGATTATTCTCAGGTCAAGATTATTTTTTTTTTTAATTGGAACCCCGTTTCATTTTCTTAACGAAGTTATGATGATCTTCCGGTATTGAGAGTGGTTAAATTCATTTTGTTCAGTCGATGCTATTACTGGACGATCTGCTCTAGGGAGATCCTTTACAGTGCCGTAAACTTCGAAACAATTTATTGTTCTGCCAAAAGTCGATTTAGGAATCAGTTCCTGTCCCTCGCTTGTCCTCTAATTTTGTAAATAGAATAATAAACTGTTTAAAAAAAGTGTATACATACATCTTACGCAACACTTGTGCAAAGTGAACTTGGGCGCGCGAACAGCGACAGAGAGCACGAGTCACCAGCGAAGTAAATAAACAACATACATTCACATTGAATTTATACATACGTGTACAGTCTTATAAGTTTACATTTTGGTCTTAACTTTATCGTTTTGTGAGATACAGGGATTTCCTATCTAAACGCCTTTCCTATCTAAACGTATTAAGCATCATTTCAGTAACAAAATACATACGTATATTTCGTACAAAGAGCAATGGCTGCGCTAAGTGAACGAGAAAGAATAACCATTCTCATGATGAGAGGCTGGGGTGATAACCAGCGATCTTTAGAGAATGTGCGAACCTTATTTAACGCATCATTTAGAGAGGGACGAGAACCGATTTCTAAATCTACTGTTAGCAGAACAATAAATCGTTTTGAAGTTCACGGTACTGTGAAGGATCTCCCAAGAGCAGGTCGTCCAGTAACAGCATCAACTGAAGAAAATGAGTTGAATGTCGCGCTGTCAATAACGGAAGATCCTCATACTTCCATCAGGAAAGTTAAACAGCAGCACGACTTATGTTACGGTACAGTACAACGGATCTTAACTAAAAACTTAAAATTCACCCATACAAAGTTAGACTCGTACAACAATTGAATGAAGACGATCCTGATAGACGCCTACAGTTTGCGGAATTAATGATGAATCGAATAGATGCTGATGCCGGTTTCTTGAATCGCATCGTATTTTCTGATGAAGCTACATTCTTCTTAAATGGGGCAATCAATAGACATAACATGTCTTATTGGAGTGAAACCAATCCTAATTGGATGGTCGATAGTCGTTCTACTCAATATCCTGAAAAAGTAAACGTATGGGCAGGTATTATAAACAATGCGGTAGTTGGGCCCTTCTTCATCGAGGGTACCCTTACTGGTCAAAAATACCACGATATGTTGAGGGACGACATCATCCCTGCTATTCAGGTTATTGTAGGCGAGGATTTCGATCAGACTTGGTTTCAGCAAGATGGTGCAGCACCCCATTATGCAACAGATGTTCGCAATTATTTGAGTGATGTATTCGCAGAACGGTGGATAGGTCGAAGGGGTGTAATAGAATGGCCACCAAGATCTCCGGATCTTACGCCCCTTGACTATTTTCTATGGGGTTATCTCAAAGATAGAGTGTATCGAACGAAACCGGTGAATATTGAGGAAGTAAAACAACGAATACGGGATGAGAACGCGGCTATAGAACCATATATGATTAAAAAAGTCGTATCGACTTTTTATAATCGCTTGGGATATTGCCAAGAAGTTCATGGCAATCACTTTGAGCATAAGCTTTAGTCAGATACATAATTTCATCAAAATCTTAGTATACCCATCTTGCCTTAACTGTCTGGGGACACCCACACACACACACACGCATACCTTCAAGGTCATGTTCAAGGTCAAATTCTGTGCTACCATTAAATATCCCAGGAAAAATCCTTAAACTTTTGTCTGAAACAATTTCCAAAGAAATGCACACCCTCTGAGATATTTCGCCGTTACGGGAGTTTTAAGTTTCACCTTGAAATGACCTTGCCGGAAAAATCGATCATATCATACTCGGACGTAGAATTTCCCGCTCTTTCAGAATCCATAAACAAAAAATAGGGGTTCCCATTAAAAAAATTAACTTGACCTTGAAATAACCTTCAAGGTCATGTTCAAGGTCAAATTCAATATCGCCATTAAATAGCCAGGGAAAAATCCTGAAACTTTTGTCTGAAAAATTTTCCTCGAAAATGCACTCCCGCTGAGATATTTTGCTGTTCCGGGACTTTTGGATCACCCTGTGTATATATATATACATATAATTCGTTAAAGATATCTAGAAAGTGTCGAAAAGATCTCTGACGGATATCTTTTAGATATATCGAAATAGTTAGTTTCGTATGAAGGGCATAAAAGAACTTATGAGTCCGTAGGTGATCACCGCGCCCGAGGGGCTGGCGAAGACTACCCCTGGGGGTAGGGGGTCGAAACGTCGAAATTTGATGAAAAACTATAGGGTAATTTTTTGCCGAGATGACCAAATTCAATACTTTTTCAGACAATAGTCATAAACATTTTAAACCAGTTTTTATGGCATTATCGTTCACTGTTGGAAGAAAATGCATAAAACCTTTTTCGTAGAGAATTTAATGGTCCATCTTTTTTGTTTGAAACATTTTTTAATAAAATTTGTATTTTTCAAAATAAATGCAAAAAACTACGAAGGGACTTAATTGGGGCTATTTTTTTTAGTAATGGACGGGTGGATCTGCCCCAAAATATAATCAGATCTAAGTTATGCCAAGACACGTATTTAAAAAAAAAAATTTATGTCATTACGATTATCCGTTCGCGAGTTATCGCGAGACAAAAAAACGGGACGTACGGACGTACAGACGTACGTACGTACAAGATCACGGACACAAATTTTTTTACTGTTAATTTGGGTTCCTTAGGGTCTGAAGCGTCGACATTTGATGAAAAACTATAGGGTAATTTTTATGCCCGAAGTGACCAAATTCAATACTTCGTCCAGACTTGGTCTGGGTCGAAGTAATAATAGAATAGGGAAATTTAAAAGCTTTTAAACTAATTTCAAGTTTTCTTATATTTAAACGATAAGTAAATATTACCGGTAAATTAGTGATTTAAAAATAGAAAATAATTTTTTTTGTTGGTTAATTTATTTCAATGTTTATTGGCAATTCTTTTTAGTTAGAACTTAATCGTTTATTCAAATCTTTAAAGTACATTAATACTGGACGTTACGCCAGTGATAAGTCGGAATTCAGTTGTCTCCCGACACGAGTGAGTAACAGATATCAATCTATCAGCTCGTGTGAATTTGCATAAATTCTTACCATTGTTTATTCTTTTCGAGCGAGAATCTTTTATAAATGGTGCACCGGTTGTGGCATTTCGCCTTGCGCTCTACAGTGTTACACTTGCGATTGGATCTATGGTGTGCCTTTTTAACCTCAACAGAAATTGTTATGTTTTTCTAACTGTCAACGGTAACTTTGAAAGTGAACACGGCGCAGGTCAGAAACCACGTGACTAGCGTTATCTACTCTTCTTCGGCATTGTATCGTTTCTCTAGGGCATGTAACCGTCAACATTGGCAGTAAGTTGCGCAGTGGATTGTCATGAGGAAATAATGCCAGGTTCACTCATCGCTTTCGTATGACCGGTGTCTGTAAGCCTTGTTTAGTGTTTATCAACTTTGGTGGAAAATAGTCTCACCTCGTATATATTGTCGCGTGTATACATTGCGTATTCGCTGTGACTCGTGTGACAACGTTTCCATGTCAAAACGTAAACCGAAATCTGCTCTGACACCGCATTCTCAATTTAATTTGCTCCTGGCATGCAGAAGGTGTCGTGGACCAGTTCGGAATAAATATTCTTGTTCTGTCTGTGACTCGTCGTTTCATCGGTCGTGTGCATTGTTATTTATACGTCACAAGCCTGCATCTTATTGCTGTGCACAGTCTCTAAATCATTTACTTCAGCCATATTCGAAAAGTGTGTATGTTCCCCACTCTCATATTCCCTCCCCTCCTGTTTTAGTCGCTCCTTCAACCTCACATCAATCTGGGATTCCTGATTATTCCATAGACACGCCCCACATAGGTCGAATTCTGAAAACTCCCTTTATAAACCTTATATCTCAAGAACGGATCGATGAAAATGAATAAAACAAAAACGAAATAAAAGATGAAGTAATGTAGAATAAGGGAAAATTATAGAGGAGATATTTTGTCTAGTAGTTCCTCGGGAAATTTCGTCCAAAGTCGGACAAAATCGTAAAATTTACATACAAACCTTAATATTTTTCGATTGAAACAGTCAATTTTAATGAAATCAAAACTAAATGAAAGATAAATTAGTATAGAAGATAAAAATAAAAAAGCATTTTTTTTCGAACAATTGCGTCGGACAATTTCGGAAATATTCGAGGTTATTCGTCAATTTAACATTGAAATCCAATTTTATCGCGTTAGAATCGATTAATCGAAATGAAACAAAATTCAGCTGATTGGTAAGATAACCCCAAAGCAGGTGTGATACGCCAGATCATCAAATGTAGGTGGCACATCGGAAAATTTCATCATAAATCGGTCAAAATCGTAAAATTCACATTCAAACCGTAATATCTGTCGATTGAAATAATCAATTTTTATGAAACCGGAAGTAAATGATAGATAAATTAGTATGGAATAAAATAAGAAAAAAAATTGTTTTGAACAACTGCGTCGAACAATTTCGGAAATATTCGGGTTTATTCGTCAATTTAACATTCAAATCCAATTTTCACGCGATAGAGTCCGTCAATCGAAAAGAAACAAAATTGTAATAAAAGGTAAGTTAGTTCCAAAGAAGGCGAGGCACACTAAATGATCAATTGCGGGCAACACATGGGAAAATTTTGTTCATAGTTCGGTAATAATCATAAAATTCACATTTAATCCCTGATATATCTGTCAATTAAAATAATTAATTTTTATGAAATCTGAGCTACATGACAGATAAATTAATATGGAAGAAGATGGAATATGGCAAATGAAAAACCAATTCTTTCGAACAATTTCGGAAATATTCATAAATTTAACATTCGAATGCAGAATAACAAATATTAGTACATGGGTTTAATGTTATATTGTACACAATTTAAGAATATGCTGACAAATTTTCGTATACAGGGTGCGTGCATACGATCCGAACATAGGGCATACCATGTTAAAGATGGAGCGTTCCTGATTGGCCAGTTCCAGCCCATACAGTTCTCCCCATTGGCCGCGAGAGAGCATGGAATGACTGAAACTGGAGATGCGAGTACCGCCTTCACTGTTCAGTATTTCAGTCAGCCACATTCAGTAATTCAGCCTGAAGTAAACATTGAGTGCACGATAAAAGATCGTATGTAGATGTAATTTTCTCCTATGTTTAATGTTGTAAATTCACACTTAAGCCGGTAAGAAAGTTACAAAGTGGTGTAGTGAATTTGTAGTAAATTTACAACATTAAGCGAAGGAAAATTACAACGGATTGTAAAATTACCACAATTAATAGGTTATTTACATTTACGTTTTTTTGCAGTGTAGGAAAATTACATCTACGATCTTTTATCGTGCAGTCAATGTTTACTTCAGGCTGAATTACTGAATGCGGCTGACTGAAGTACTGAACACTAAAACCAGTAACTCGAACATCCAGTTTCAGCCATTCCATGCTCTCTCGCAGCCAATGGGGAGAACCGTACGGGCTGGAACTAGCCAATCAGGAACGCTCTACCTTTAACATGGCTTGCCCTATGTTCGGATCGTACGCATGCACCCTGTATATTTAATAATTAAAAATCTTCGTCACTTTCGCTACTGGAGGAATCTTCATCTCTCCATGAACCCTCGCTGTTTTCTTCAGTATCTCCATTTGCGCCGGAAATGTATACAAATTGTACTTTAATCCCTACTACAAACTTCAACAAAATCATCTAAATAAGAATATCATATATTATCCCATTTTGTGAACAAGCTCCATACCGGTATAATGATGTTTGAGCGGATCAAGATAAAGGGCTGGAATTTATATGGATTTAATTAAATTGTACAATTAATCTAATGTCGCTAAAAAGTTACTTCACTTATTACTTCACTTCCAGCTTCCTCGAACAATCAATGAATGTATTGATATAAGATGGTATGTATTTTTAATATTCTACTTCCTTTTCTAAGCATTTTTACGGTTTGATTTCATTTCTTCAACTTCAATTTCAGGAATGAATGAACTTTATACAATTGTATTTGTTCCTCAAATAGAAGCGCTTAAGAATAAAAAATTACAACCCTAATAGTGATCACCTGAACAAGACTTCAGCTAATCCTCGCAGTAAAGGGGTTATAGGAGGTAAGAATTTTCCAAAAAGTCGTTTTTCATTTTCATACATTTTCTAAGGTACATGTAGTCAGGAAAATATAATTCGAAGCATATTTTCGAAAATAGTAAGTTAAAAAAAATTGTTTACTACGTAATGTGGTTTGAATTCTAACCCCATTTTTTTCAAAACTGCTAAACCGATCAGGCTCAAATTTTAACACAATATTTAGAAATATATTTTTTAGTTATTGATTTTCCTTGCCGATAAATATTTTCCGTTATATAAAACAATTGAATGTAACAAATTTTATGAAAAATCACCCCTTTTTTTTAAGAAGCCGCCATTCTGTTGAAACTCAGTAGTTTTTCTTATTCCCCCGATTATATATTAAATAATACATTACATTAACGAAATCTTTTTTGTTTATTGATTTCATATGATTTTGACCAGAGATATTCTGCTCACCGCAGAACATATTTTTTTAGAGGCGCTTCCGTAGATGGGCTACACTACATCAAAAATTTGAAAATGACAGTTGTAGTTTATCTAAATATATGGACCAATTTTTGTTTCGGTACATGAAAACTCCTTCCGGGGAAAATTCGTACAAATTCGCTTTTTTCGGACTCCTGACCTCCTACAATCCTTTAAGGGGCTGCTAAATACCGATGCGCTATTTTAATCAGATTCGCTGTTAGCATCACCGTATCTTCTTAAAAAAACATTTATTCAAGCGAGAATCCGGAAAAAATTACAATTTTACGGAGTTTTTACAGTAACGAACTACACCATCCATATAAGCAGCAAACGATCAAATCAATAACAAAAGAGAAATTGCAAGAATAAAGTTTGAAGTTAATAATGGGAGCTGTTTGACTACAACAATATGTTATTCTTGCGATTTCTCGATCGTTTCTGAACCGATTTCGCTGATTTTTGTTCTGAACTCGCATGAAATGTGTAAAAGTCCCCTGAAATAAAAATCAATGAGAAAAGTCACTTTCTACTTCATTATTTCGAATTTTTCACATTAGGATGTGACGATATCGACGGAGTAGCTTTAGCAGACCCTTAACCAAAATACAGTGCGTATAATTATGTGTAATATTGTCATCAGTTTTTTATTACAAAACGATAATGCACTTACTTGTTCTTGAAGTACATCCATTATAGATTGTAATGAAATGAGTGGATCACTCAAGTACATCGCTCGGTTGAAGACGTCCACTATTCGATTTTTCCGACTCGTTTGCCGCACATGGGAAATCATGTCACGCCGATGAAATTTATGCCATGTTTCCAGTGCATGCTCCGCGTAATATTGCAGTGGCAATGGAAAATTGTGACCAACTTGGCATCCGTGATGAAGCATTTTATGCATAGTCGGATTCATGCGTGCCCACTCTTACAATTTATAATGCTGCTTATATATACTTTTGCAAAGTGCTTCAAGTTCGTCATAATTCAGTTCCATCTTACATTTAAAAAGGGAAAGAATGGTAGATATGTTTTTAATGAAATCACGATCTAAACCTAACGCATCGGCAAACTGCTCTGGATTGTCGAAACATTTCCGCGACACGTTACCGGTATTGGTCGTACCATGTCCCTGCAGAACCTGACCCACTCTCACGCCTAACCTTTCCTAAACTTGTCATTGTACCTTTATTTTTGTGTCATTAAACAATTCTGAAAAAGTATTAATAAAGCGATAAAAATAATGAAGCACAATTATTATTATTTGTTTTTATTTTCCAGCAAAAAGATTAGAAATGAATAGAAAAGGATTCAAAGGCAACCTATTTTCAATGTTCGTTTCCCTTTTACCTCGACGCGAGTTTGACAGATGGTCAAACATTCAGCTGAGTTAACGTGGATAATTAAATATTTATTTTCCGCTAAATGCGAAGTGCAACGGTGCACTTTGATAATTCTCTCAATTAAATCAAGGCAGACGTTATACATTTAGAGAATAAAGTGCACTAAAAACAAATTAAAATCAGAGTTTTACCTTTCAGATCTTTCTTCATGTCCCATACTTTTAATCCTTCAACATTTCGGTATGAAATGTGCAGTAGGTGCTCGAAGCACTTGATTCCGTAATGCAGTAAACCTAAACCCAATTTTAAAGATTCTTCAGGTGTTTTAACCTCGAATGGATCATCCACGTTGGCGAATTCGTGTGTTGACTTCGTGCACATAGGGCACCATACTGTATTTCCAAGAATTGAATTCACGTATTTCCCATCAAAAAGCGTTGTTGATACCACATATCGAATTGACATTTTCTTTCCATGAAGGTCGAATGTATATGGCGTTAAATTGTTAATTTCTTTTCTTAACCTGTTGTATTCGGATTTAACAGCAGCGTCATCTTCTTTCTTAATATATAGGTCTGCAAAACCGAATACTCTGAGGCGTTGGGTTTAGCCAGGACTTCCCTGATGATTGTAATTGTATCAATAGTACCTTAGAAAAAAAATCGAATTTTGAGCACTTTATAGCTTGTTATGTTCATCTTCATATATTTGGTGTGGATTGAGATGTCCAGACTAACTATCAAAACCTAAGGTTACATGCATATCTGCGTTTAAATGTCTGGCCTCCGTGTAAGATTCATCCGATTCACTCTGTATTGCGCAACACAATCACTCAGCTGTTTTATTTAAAATTTCCTGCAAAGAAACCGAAATTTCTATTTCGCTGCAGTTATAGGATGTTTTCTTTGGTTGGCAATCGATCATTGCTTTGCGCAGAATGTCATATGATGGGTAAATGTTGGTATTGCGCGAAATAGTATCTTTCACAAGCGCTTTATATGTTCTCTTATTGAAATTATTTTCCAAGTAAAAAGCTAATGCACTTTCTTTTCTGTGCTTTTTTAACATAAATTCTTCACATTCGTCACTTACTAATGAAGAGTCTTTACATTGTAATCTTTTCTTGAATATATTTAATGCCATTTGCAAAATACTCAAATTATTATCTGCAGCTTCAATTAAGCTAAGTACTTGATTATATTTCGTACTGAACGAAGCTTCTTCACTACTCACACGTTTTCTACCGCTATTGGGACGAATTCGAGGCATTTGCTTTGGTCGCCCAGCCTTTGTCTTACCTCCATTCTTTCCCTTGCCCATACTGGAGCTACAGGAAAATGATGACTCGATAATTACCCCTAAAATCGAAACGTATAAATGTCCAAATTCACGCTTAAATGATGCTTATGGTTCCTTTAATGAACGCTCAACGATTTATAAAGCGTGTATTAAGCGTGAATTTGGACACCATTTGGATATCTCTTACGAAGATTATTTCATCTCCGCTTTCCCTATTTCGAATAACATAGGGAAATCTGAAATGAAATAGCTTCTCGTAAGGGGTATTGATGTGTTCCTCGGACGCGCTCCAATCTGTGCGCTCGGAATCGATCCAATCATTGATCAGACAGAAAACAATCCTGTAATATTTTTATCTGGAGGAAGCCGTATTCATATCTTGTTATACAGGGTGTTCAAAAAGTCCCGGACCGGGTTTTTTTTGAAAAATCGTTTCGCGTCTTCCGGTGTTTTTACAAAAAAATTATTTTTTTCTAGTTATTCACCCGGTCCGGGACTTTTCGAACACCTTGTATAATCTAATTGTAACAAAAGGTGAATAACGCTGAAGTTGTTCAAATGATATGCATACAAGTAATTCAGCAATAGTAAAGTATGCAACAATACTATTAAGCACGTTTAATAAAACGTTACGGCCATACTGAATGCTCTATTTTGAATTGAAAATTGGAAGACGGAATATTCGATAGGACCTCAAAAATACCCACATATACATATATACATACGTACATATATATACAGGGTGTCCCACAACTCGCGGACGGTATTGCAGGAGCATATTCCACAACAAAATTTCAAGCAAAAAAGTCCTGTACCAAAATTGGATCCGACGCCCACAATTTGATTGACGGGCCATTCAAGTTTTGGAAAAAAGTACCTATTTCTGCAATAACTCGGCTTCTGTTAAAGTAATTTCAATGAATGAGGTCTCTTTTTACAGCTTATGTTAAGCCCTACAAGTCGTCCTTGAGACTTTTCGAACTACGATGAATACTTCTCATGTTACGGACCCAAAATTATAAAAAACGACCGTTTTTCGTGGTTTTCTGCATTTGACTAATTTCGTTCAACAGCTATCTAAATTGCACTCCAGGACAAGTTGTAGGACTTGAAAATACCTACAATTTGACCCCATATACGCCAGATTTGAATAAAAGCTCTTCCGACGAGAAGACTTTGAATGCCACGAAATTGTTGAAAAACGCGAACCTTTGAGTGTCGGCCCGTTTTTCGCCAATTCCGCGCAATTCAAAGTCTTCTCGTCGGAACAGTTTTTATTCAAATGAGGCGTATGAGGGGTCAAATCATAAGTATTTTCAAGCTGTATGAGTTGTCCTTGAGGATTATTTCGATTACTGGTGAACGAAATCAGTCAGATGCAGAGAACCAGGAAAAACGGGATTTTTTTATATTTTGGGGCTATAACTGGAAAAGTATTACTTGCAGATCAAAGAGTCTTATGGGCGACTTACAGTGCGTAATATAAGCTGTAAAAGGAGACCTCATTCATTGAAATAACTTTATTAGAAGCCGAGGTATTGCAGAATTAGTTACTTTTTTTCCAAAACTTCAATAGTCCGTCAATCAAATTGTGTGTGTGTGTGCGTGTGCGTGTGTGTGTGTGTGTGTGTGTGTGTGTGTGTGTGTGTGTTTTTTATTTTTAAGAGGGGGAATGCATTTACGCAACATAGATAGCGCAAGAGCTTTGCGCCATCCGTGTGTGGGACTCGGCACGAGTGCAATACCCACTAAACCTCAACCTCTCGTCATTGACCTTTTTCTTACCCCCGCGGCACCGCCGCAAGGCATTACTTCGCGAGGGCGGCCTCAGCCGTAGCTGTTTCTCTTGGTTACAGGGCAACTGCCCTTTCTCTCTTCAATATCAGGCACTCTGACGTCTTTGTTGCTCCTCTTCTCGCAACTTTTTAAGAATCGCAGTGGCAAAATTGCTCACTGCAGTCCAGTTGGCGTCTGACTTCAACATGCATTGCACAATGTTGTCAGGGATAAGAATCTCTTCTGTCACTCGCTCGACTTCAAGACGTTCTTCGAGGTAACGTGGACAACGAAAAAAGACGTGTTCCGCGTTTTCAGCTACTCCACAGCCTGCAGGACAGTCCGGTATGTTCTCATGCTTGAAGCGGTGAAGATACTGCCGGAAGCATCCATGTCCTGAGATCATCTGCGTCAGGTAATAGTTGATTTCTCCGTGTTTCCGGTTCAGCCAACTTTCCAGTTGCGGGATCAGACGATGTGTCCATCTTCCCTTATCAGATGTGTCCCACTCTACTTGCCAGCGAAGTAGGCTTGCCAACTTGATCTCTTCTGTCTGTTCTTCTTGCAGTTCTAGTGCTTGGCACCTTTGCTGGTACAGCTTCTTCCTCTCTTCCGCCAGGATGTGAATGGGCAACATTCCAGCAATGACACATACAGCATCTTCGGACACTGTGCGGAATGCGCTGGAAACCCTCAAGGCACTCAGCCGGTAGATTGATGACACCTTTCTGCGGGACTCCAAGATTCTCAGAGCATCTCCCCAGTTGGCAATTGCGTAAGTCAGCACAGAGGTAACTACTGATGCCAGCAGTTTCCTCCTGCTCTGGCGGTCCACCTACATTTGGCATAAGCCTTGCCAACACCGACGTCACCTTCCCTGCCTTCTCTGCGATGTATTCCACGTGCTGTTTGAAGTTCAGCCGTGCGTCCAGCCATACTCCTAAGTACTTTATAAACTGCTGGGAGGTGATACTATGATCGCCAATTGTAAGGGTGATGGTTTCAACCTTCTTCCGGCTTGTGATGAGCATGGCTTCTGTTTTATGCTCGGCGAGTTGCAAACCAGCCGATCTCATCCACGTTTGTATTAGCTCGTAGGAATCTGCAAACATATTAGGCAGCTCCTCCATGAGCTTAGCCACGATTGTGAGCATTGCATCGTCTGCGAAGGCCGTCAGTGCTGCTCCTCTCGGTAACTTGAGTTTCAGCAGCTCGTCGTACATTATATTCCACAGAAGTGGACCAAGTACCGAACCCTGGGGAGCGCCCCCTGTGACTTGATAGTCCTTGGATCCATTTTCTGTGTCGTACTTGAGGTAGCGGCCATTGAAGTAGTTCTTCACCATCCTCTTCAGGTACGTGGGCACCTCCAGCCGGTCCAGCGCCTTGCAGATTGTGTCCCATCTCGCTGTGTTGAAAGCATTTTTAATGTCAAGGGCGACCACTAAGCAATACTTCTTAGAGCCTCCTTTGTATCGTTTGCCTTCCGTGGCTTTGGCAGCTGTGTTCACAACTTGATCGATTGCGTCCATTGTTGACCTGAGCTTTCGGAAGCCGTACTGGTTATCCGCTAAGGAGTCCCCAATAACAGCCTCGATCCGGTTATGTACTACGCGTTCCAAGATCTTGCCAGCAGTATCTAGCATGCACAATGGGCGGTAAGACGAAGGATCGTCGGGTGGTTTATTGCCCTTGGTCAAGAGGACGAGCCTCTGCCATTTCCAGCGCTCAGGGAAAGTTCCTTCTCTAAGGCAGGCATTGTACATGTCACAAAAGATTCCAGGAGCTGCCTTGATGGCTGCTTTGAGGGCAACATTAGGAACGTTGTCCATTCCTGGTGCTTTCTGATTTCGTACTCTACTGGATGCACGAAATAGTTCCTCAACTGTAATGTTGGGGATATCTTCCGTGTCCTCGTTGTCGTCTTCTGGGTAGTTGAGTTCTACTTGCTGCGGGAATAGTGTGGTCACTACCCTCTCCAGTAGTTCGGGGCAGGTGGGTTGCTGTCTAGACTGACCCTTGAGCCGAGTCATGACTACCCTGTACGGTCTTCCCCACGGGTCCTTATCGACCTCCTCTAGTAACTCATTCCACATGTCGCGTTTACTACGTTTGATAGCTTTATTGAGTTTCAAACGTGCCTTCTTGTACTTCTCCTCGAGTGCTGCATAGGTTGGCTTACCTTTGGCTCGCTGTGCTAGCCTTCTAGCATGGTTGCTCTCTTTGCGGCACCCGTCAATCATCTCATTCCACCAGTAAACTGGGGTATGTGGATTTCCACTTTTTTTCCTTGGCATGGTAGCATCGCAAGCTTTCGCTACTCTCTGCATTACTTCAGCCACTTGCTCTTCTGCTGTGTTTTTCTCGATGGTATCTCCGTCCATGGCCAGCTGAAACACGCCTTCATCGAACGCGCTCGTCTTCCAGCCAGGAGTGTTTGGTTTCTTCTTTGTTCGGATGTCACATCTGCTCTGCCTCGTGATCTGCCATGTGATAGCTTGATGGTCGCTATGCGTGTAGATGTCTGTCACCTGCCAGTTCGTGTCTCCTCTCGCAAGGCCAGCACTAGCAAAGGTGAGGTCTATGATGGAGCTTTTCTCGCTCTTGATGTACGTGGGCATTCTGCCATCATTGAGCAGGACTAAGTTTAGCACGGAGAACGTTTCCAAGAGTGCTTGCCCTCTTTTATCCGTCCTCCTACTGCCCCAGTCCGTTGCCCAGGCATTAAAGTCTCCCGCGATCACTTTTGGATTTCGGTCTTTCGCGTCGGTGACAAGCCGATCCATTATTTTCTCAAAATCCTCTTGTGTCAAGCTGGGTAGTATGTAACAGCTGTAAAAGTACACACCATTGACTTTTGCTCTGACGAAGCCGTCTTCAGGTCTCATCATGTACTCCTGGAAGGGGTACCTGGTACATGACCATATAACGGCCTTGCCCGTTGCATCCTCTTTCCACGATGGAACATTCGGGTTTCTGTATGGTTCCGAAATGATTACCACGTCAATTTTCTCCTCTCGCAGGGTCTGCGTTAGCACATCCTGCGCTGCCTCACAGTGGTTCAAGTTGACTTGAAGTACTCTCATCCTCTTTTTTGGATGAGCGCCTGGTACGCCTTTTTGTAGGCAGAGCATCGGCTACTTCCTGATATGTGCTTACATGCTCCTTCTTTCTCCTTTCCGCTGCATAGTACGCAGCGTGGCTCAGAAGTGCATTTCTCGGCTTTGTGGCCTTCGACTCCACACTTGATACAGAGTTTTGATCTGTCTATTTTGCTTTTGCAATCCCTCGAGAGGTGTCCATAGTTCCAGCACTTGTAGCACTTCGTTGGCCTCATTAGCACTCTCACACGGCAGACAACCCAGCCAATGCGGAGCTTCCCCTTGTCGGTAATCTTTTTCGTCATTTCGGCCGGAAGGTTTACCACGGCCGTCTGAGTACCACCATAGGCTTTCCTGATAGATTTAACTGACTCAGGTTTCACCGTTGTACCTCCTAGAGCCTGTGAGAGCACTTGGAGTACGTCTTCCTTCGTGGTCACTTCGTCTATGTCTTTTATTTCAAACAAAGTCTCTTGGACTCTTGCTGTGACAGTGGCATTCTCCCCCAATACGGCTCCCATGGCTGTGCAGTATTCTGCCGCTTTTCCCTGGCTAGGCTTGTCTAGAACGAGGATGAAGTCTCCTCCTTTCGTCCTTCGAATGTTCTTGACTCCTTGGCAAATCTCCTGCAGAGAGGCATCTTTCTTGACTTTGTTGAGGATCTCAGCATAAGTCAGGTCGCCCCGCTTCTTGATAACCAGAGCATCTGGGATTTTAGGCTCTTTGCGCGGTTTCTCAGTTTTTTCTTCCTTCTTTTGGACCTTTGTCCATCTGGGACCTTGCCTCTTATCCGGAATAACTTTCTGAGTAATGTCACCAGCTACTGTGTCCTCCTCCATTGCCTTGGCTAAGTTCTTTGACTCGAGTTTTTCCAAGGTCATTTCTTTCCTTCTCTTTACCTGTCTCGGGAGTTTTCTCTCCTCCAGTGGTGAGATATCTTTTCTCTTCGACTGCCCACATAAGTGGGGCGAAGTTTGGGCATCAGTAGTTTGTACCACAGCTTTTGTCAAGCTGTCAAAAAGTCACCTTTTTGTCAAGTGCCACTAAACGGTCATAACTGCTTTTCATCTTATTCATTTGCACCTTGATATGCTTGTGGACGTTTCCCTTCGGTTCAATATACTCCAACAAGTCACTCAGTAGGTTACCAAGCCTTAGCAGTTCAGCCTGCCTTTTCTTCAATGCTTCTTCCCTTGAGGCATTAACTACCATGGAAGCCAAGTGGTCAACCATGTCGCTTGTAGCATTGACCAAGTGGTCAACCTTGTCACTTGTAGCATTTAATGCTGTAGGGGCCGAGTGACCAACCTCTACAGCACTGCGGTTGCCGGATAACGACGCCGGGGAGCCCGCTTGCTCACTCCCGCCTGGCGCCGGTACTAGGGTATCCCTCCATTGCACCGTAAGGTTTTTCCCATTTGTGGTACTCGCCATATTGGGTTTATTTTCGGGGTTCCTTCCCCTAGCTAGTTCTTTGGTCCGCGTCAGATATTTTATTTCTCCGATACCTTTTACCAGCATTCCCCGATCCGCCACCTGGGGACGCGCCCGTTAGGAGGAACTCTGTGTGTGTGTGTGTGTGTGTGTGTGTGTGTGTGTGTGTGTGTGTGTGTGTGTGTGTGCGTGTGTGTGCGTGCATTTCTGATGGCATTTAGCCTATCGATGATAGAGGTGGCGATGGTGACCACCGCGTCCGATCCTTCCTGGGAGGCGAGCAGACATTCCCCAAAGCCCTCAGGTGTTAGTGGTCCTCCTCCCGCGATCCGGAACTGTTCCCGTTCCGCTGCAAATCTCGGGCAGTGGAAGAGGACATGGGCCACGTCTTCGTCGACAGCAGGGCATGCCGGGCACTCCGCGCTTTGGTAAATGCGGAACCGATGTAAGTAGCTGCGAAAGCAGCCGTGCCCGGTGAGCACCTGGGTGAGATGAAAGGAGGTGTATCCGTGTTGTCTGCCCGTCCACTTAGCTACATCTGGGATGACTCAGTGGGTCCACCGCCCCGAATCCGCTGAATCCCATCTTTTTTGCCACTCTTCTATGGTCCTCATGGACCATTTGTCGTGGTTCAGCTCCTGGTCGGCGATGTCCTGCCTTGTACACCTGCCTTCGCGGTGTACTGCTGCACTCTCAGTAGCAAGAAGGTCTATGGGAGGGAGTCCCGCGACCACCGAGAGAGCGATGTCCGATACAGAACGGTAGGCACGGGCCATTCTTATGGCGGCTGTTCTATAAGCCCGCCGACAGGTGGCTCCGTCGCTCTTATAGATGTTCATGGCATCAACCCAGATCGGTGCCCCGTAAAGAATAACGGAGCTTACTACCGATGAAAGGAGGGACCGTCGCGGCTGTTTCGGCCCCCCAATATTGGGCATGATGCTGGAGAGCGTACGAGCCACTTTGGAAGCATTTGCGCCTGCGTTCATCAGGTGTTGTTTGAACGACAGCCGCGCATCTAGAGCGACTCCAAGATATCTTATAGTGTCCACCGTCCTGATCTGCGTATCTTCCACCGTGAAGGTGGCGTGTACCCTTTTCTTCGTTCGAGAGATGAGCACCGCCTCCGTCTTCTCTGCCGCCAGATCTAACCCATGGTTGCTTAACCACCTAGCTACTACCTCGATAGCTTCATCTCCGCTAAATTGCACCTCGTCGATGGCCTTCGCGACGACGATTAGTGCAAGGTCGTCTGCGAAAGCTACCATGGACACCCCGTCTGGAAGGGATTGCCTGAGCAGTCTGTCATATAAGACGTTCCAGAGCAAGGGTCCCAGAACCGAGCCCTGCGGCACGCCACCCGTGTGTGTGTGTGTGTGTGTGTGTGTGTGTTTTTTCCGACGCGACGATGGAAAGCTCTACCAGCCTTCTCTGCCGGCCGGTGCCAGCAGAAGTGCGGAGCTCTCATCCGCTAAAACCACCGCCGCATAGGCTGTTTTGTCCATTCCCGGGAACCGCCTTAAGGCATTACTTCCAGGAAGGCAGCCTAAGCCCCGAGAGGCTCTTCACCGATATCATGACGGATAGGTGATGGTATTTCTATCCGTCCCTCCTCGTTTTTGCGGATAGCACTCAGCTGCTCCACGATGGACGTGGCGAGTTGGACCACTGCGTCCCATCCTTCCTGTGAGAGGAGCAGGACCCTACCCAATCGCTCGGGTGTTATTGGGTCTTCTCCAAATTTGTGCAGCGGTTTCCGCTCCTCTGCGAACCGTGGACAGTGGAAGATGGCGTGTTCCACATCCTCGTCCACGCCAGGGCACACCGGGCACTCCGCGTTTTCGTACACGCGGATTCAATGGAGGTAGCTGCGGAAACAGCCGTGCCCAGTAAGTACCTGGGTCAGATGGAATGTGACGAATCCGTGGTCTCTGCCTGTCCACTTCGCCACATTCGGGATGAGACGGTGGGTCCAGCGCCCTTTGGCTGCTGAGTCCCATCGTTGCTGCCACTCGGCAAGTAGTCTTTCGGACCATTTGCTTTGGCCTCCCGAGACATTTGCCAATTCTTGGCCTACACTCCTAACTTCAGAACAATATCCCCGGAATGATTAGTATACTTTTAGAACGTAAATGTGGAAAATTTTTCGATAATAGCTGAACATGGGTCGTTTTCTCAGCTTTTTTCCAATTTTTTTGCAAGTTTGCACCTTAAAATCAATAGGGAACGAACTTACGCGAATAAAATTATCTACAAAAATAGCATAAATAGTTTGCATATATTATTTGCAATATTTACAAAGATACAGTGTATATTGCTGTTGCACCGTACGTATATAATTTGAACATCTTTACCGTTTTTTCAGTTTTCATGTTTATCACTTCTCACGATTACCCAACAAACGACAACGTATTAAAACGAATTTGGCAAGAACAAAAACAGGATTTACTTATACAGAAGTACATACGTTTCTCTATTTTAACACTTTTTAATACGTTTCAATGAACAAAACTTGTGTACGAATGAATTTCAATGCTTTTCAATTTATATGAATCTAGAAATAATCATTACTGGTATTTAACCTTATTTCAAAATGGTCATCCAAAAGTAACTAATAATAAAAAAATGATATAAAAGTTATGATTGTCTGTTATTAACTAAATATAATGATTATTTCTTGACACCCACAAATTGAAAAACATTGAATTTCAAGTGTACACATTATTTGTTGATTTAAACATATTGAAAAGTGTTGAAGTATAGAAACGAATTTGCATCGTTACAAGTAAATCTGAATTGTGTAAAATAGGCTACATTCGATTAATAAGTTTTCGTAATCTTCTTACAAAACTTCTGAATTGTAGTTTCTTCGCAAATATAAGGTTATGTTTGAAAGATATGCAATAATCGGATTTGCATATCTGACTATTAAAAGACTGATAATATACATTTTCTTCATTTAAAAGAAGTCAGCAAAAGCGTAACTTCCCAATCGTCAAAGAGACGCAGATGCTGCAAACGTGATGCCAACAGTTTGACATTTGCATTTCGTTTGAGCAAACCGTGCGTATTTCTGCATCACATTATGTAGCTATAAGAAAAATATTATATCTGGTTTATTGCGTATCGTATATAAGAAATCTTTCGTGTACAATTCGCATGACAGATTTCATTTCATCTGAAAACTTTAACATGAAATATATATGTTGACGATAGGTAACATAACCTAACAATTTGTTTTGTTTTTTGACAACTTTGTTGAGTCTATATATGATAAGATACGATATATGAATTGCACATGCTTTCTAGCGATGGCATGTATGTTGTGTGACAAGAAATGTTTATCTTTGTTACATTTTAAAAGGATGTAAAATATTAACTCTTGTTTACAAACCGTTTATAAAGTACTTGCCTGAGAATATAATCGATGAATCTTCGGTGAGTATCGTCCTCTTTTATCGACTTATTTGACTCTAATAAGAATTGTGCACTACTGTACGTAAATTATAATAAGTGTGTATTAATGATGTGTGCGAGGCAATGTTGGCCACAGATCGAACATTTATTATTATTCTTTGAGTGTGACGGATCAGCAGCAGAGGTAGTTAACTTCAGTGGAAAAAAAAATCACACAATTTCTTGCTTAACAATGGGATTCACTATAGTAGTTATGAATTGCCATAAACCATATTTGGCGAACATATTAAACACGAAATAGTTTTGTATAAATTATGAGCAATGCTTTTAAGTTCAAAAATCCGTAACCCTACTTCCCATTTTCAATGATGGTAAATTTTGAGAATTTATTTCAATTTTGATTTGTATGTTCGTTTTCGCGTAAATGTATAACCTGCAATGTAATCAAAGTTTATTCGTTTTGAAAGCTTGTAACCTTTGTGAGTAAGAAATCAAATAAGGTTTACAAATAATTATTAAATTAATTGTTAAGTTAGTAGTAATAATAGAATGCCCACGTATTTCAGTTTAATGATTTTTGGTCAAAATCATTATATTCTGGATTTCATTTCATGGCAAAGATTCGACGGCATTAACAGAGTCGATTTGTGAATTCCTGTACAGTAATTCAAACTTCGACGAAATGAAAATAGTTAACTAACGAATCACAGAATAGGAATTCAAAATCTTCTTTCTTTCTAGTGATTCAGAGGAATTAATACTACTGAATGGCGAATTACATGTGGAATTGAAGAAAATGGAGAACATTTCGTTGCGTAGTTGTGTAGTTTTTTTATAGCGTTTTATTTAGACAAGTTTCGTGATGTGAACATGTTTGTAGAGAATATACCACTTCAGTTTAGAATACTTGTACACCGAAGTTTTAAATTTTAGCCGAAAAAATCATCTATTGTTTGATATTTGTAATATAACATTGTTAGCAATGAGGTTTGATTACAAATTTTACTCTATTGCCCAAGAATGCACGCAACTTCGCTATCAATTCCATATGGTTAGGGTCTTGTGTATCTTACCTCCAAGGGCACAAACTCATCTTACAGCTAATTTTCAGTTCCGTCTCTATTTGTTGATTTCACTGAAAGAAAAATTGGATTAAATGTCGATTACACTATTTTGACCGAGTTAGCGCGACATTTTCCGATGTGCCACTTGCATTTTCCAACCTGGTGTTTTTCACCTTTAGGAATAACTTACCTTTATTTTATTAGAATTATGTTGCATTTCGACTTCATCGAAATCGTTCTATCGCGAGAAAATTGGATTAGAATGTTAAATTGACGAATATTTCTGAAATTGTCCGACGCAATTGTTCGAAACAATTTTTTTTATTTTTATCTTATTCCATACTAATTTATCTGACATTTACTTCCAGTTTAATCAAAATTGATTATTTCAATCGACAGATATTAGGGTTTGAATGTGAATTTTACGATTTTGTTCGACTTTGGACGAAATTTCCCGAGGAACTACTACAAAAAATATCTTCTCTATAATTTTCGCTTATTCTACATTACTTTATCTTTTATTTCGTTTTTGTTTTATTCATTTTCATCGATCCGTTCTTGAGATATTAGGTTTATAAAGTGAGTTTTTAGAATTCGGCCTATGTGCGCCCTCACTCATAGTAGACTCGACGCTGCGAAATATTATTTCCCCCTCGCACCTGACTCTTACCGCAATAATGAATCCGCCTTCCTTCTCTAGTCTCACCTTAATGCCCGAAATCCCACCCGTTGCATTACCAGACAATTGGGATCAAATGGACGAAAATGAACGCAGTTCATTTCATACGCTACAAACGTTGAATTGCGTAGCGCTCTTGGGAAATATGCAGGCTTACATTCGAACAATTGCACAGGCCTGCCAAATTCGTGTAATTTGTACCACGTCGAGATCGTTGACTGTGTCTTGTCGAAATTGAAAAATTATGTTATAGACATGAAACGTAAGTTTGAAAAATTAACTAAGACCGACATTTTTCCGGAGTTGTATCCTACCGATCAGAGGATTATATATGTTAATGAATTTTATGCTCGTCCTGTCTATATTTTGCTTAGAAGAGCTAAACAGAAGGCTAAAACTATTCCGAACTCTCGGGGTTGGGTCCGAAATGGCTGTATTTTCTTCCTGAAAGATCTACGTCAGACTGAAATCCCAATTGCTTCGGAGCTTGATCTAGGGACAATTTTCTGACAGCCACAATCACTTTCGTCGTGTAGTAATACTATCTCGATTACTCGCAATTTAAAAGCTCACCATAATAATTTCTTAAATGTATCCCATTGTAGTATAAACTCGCTTCGTACGCATTTCCATTAAATCCAGCATTTTCTACTATCGTCAAACACAAAAATTCTTGCCCTGACAGAAACATGGTTGACTCCGGATATTTCCACGCATGTAATATCAATTCCAGCTTTTAATTTTGCTAGAAATGATCGGGCACTAACATCTATCCGCAGAAATAGATTCACCTTAGGAAGAGGAGTTGGCTGTTATTTACATGAGTCATTGTCTTTTACGGTTTTAAGTATGTCTAAAATTACATCTATTAATGAGCCCGATTATATCATCCTCAATGTTAAAATACCAGCTAACAGTAATGGACTCTTAGCAGTATAGTCTATCGTAGACCGGAAGGAAATATGTTTGCGGATTTTATCTCAACGTTGAGTCGATATCTGCCTACCTACAAAAATATAATTATCACTGGTGATTTAAATTGTGACCTTCCTATAGTTCTAACTACCTTAGGCAGTTTATTAGTGAGAAATCGCTCTACTCGGTCCCGTTTGGGCCCATACATCACTCTCATATTAATAACACCCATACACACCTTGATGTATTCATTGTTGATTCCATAGATAAAATTCACCAATTCAACCACTCATCGCAACCGTTTGCTGCTGGACACGACTTAATCTCGCTTTGCTACAATGTGACAAATTATTCGCATCGACCTAAAGTGGACACGTATAGAAATTTTAGATGTTGTCACTTTGAGATTTTAAGTGCAGAACTTGATACCGTCCTCCGCAGTAACCTTCCAGTCCTTTTTGAAAATAGCCCTGGCATGTTCACCAATCATGAATTGTCGCAATTAGTGTAACGTTTTTACAATTGTTTAGAAACCTTGCTAGATCAACATGCACCATTGGTGACCAGGACAGTAGATCGACCTCGTGCCCGTTGGATTAATTTAGAACTCAAGTGTCAAATTAAGCACGTAATTCGCTATATCAACGGGCTAAGCGTACTCATAATGCAGTGCTTCTGACTCAATATCGAGAATTACGCAAGCGAGTAAAACGATCGTTACGAGCGGCTAAGGAGCAGTATATTTGGAATGCATTGGGACAGGTTACTGATCAAGGTAGTATTTGGGCTCTGTTGAAGAAGTTCGGCCTCTCAGAGATTTCATCACATTCTGCATTAAGTCACTTCACGCCCGAAGAGCTAAACTGGTACGATAGTGAAGTTGCATCATTGTATCCCCCCTGTAATCAGAACCAACTTAAGAATATTCTTGCAATCCTACTTACATGTAATCACCCGAGATTTGTTTTCCCAATGCTACACTGATGAACTTTTGAGAGTGATCTCAGCCTTTTTTCATAAATCGAAAGGTCCAAGCCCAGATGGGCTTCAACTACGGTATATTCAGAAAATCCTGTCTGTCATAGTTGTCCCGCTAACGGCAATTTTCAACCTATCACTGTCACTTAGTAACTATCTGTTAACCTGGAAGCGAGTGAGGTATTATGGAACTGTACATAATACCACTTAATAAGAAAACCAATCCACTATCGCCAAGTGACACTCGTCCTATAGCACATCCAGCCCACATCGCCAAACTCTTGGACACCTTAGTAACTCGGAAGATTGTCGAATATCTGGAAGCTAATAATCTGCTGCTTCCTCGACAGTATGTGTTTCGAAGATTCCACAGCACTCAAACTGCTCTCCTTCACATCTTAGACGATGTGCGACGTGGGATTGAACATGGTTATATTACCATCTATGTATTATTCGACATCTCGAAGGCATTCGACTTCCTGAACCATCCATTGACCACCTATGGTCACTACGTAAACTGGGTTTCGATGACAAGGCTATTATTTGAATGTACTCCTATCTCTTTGGTCGTTCGCAAATTATTCAGGGCCTGGATGGATCTGCCTCGGAAGAATGCTTCACTACTACCGGAGTTCCGCAAGGTTCTAGTTTGGGACAGATTCTATTTATAATAGTTTTAAATACTCTTTTCGCACGACTACGCTTCTGTCGTGATACGTCCGTTGTGTTCACAGATGATACGCAGTTCTATTTAACAACACCACTGAGCCGCCTAGATGAGACTAAATAGTGACATCGACTCGTTTTGCCTTTGGACCCAGGAATGCGGCCTTCCGTTTAGCACGAGAAAAACACGGGCTATTATTTTCGGCTCTAGACAAACTTAGCAAAACTGCGCACCATTATGGTCCCACCGGTGTTAGTCAATGGCACGGTCATTCCGTATGTTAATGAAGTACGAGATCAGGGAGTGTATCTCTCATCGTACTTAACTTGGAACCGCCATATATTCTGCCATTAGTTCTAAGGTACACTACACTCTATATCGATTACGATTCCGAGGTTCCGTGCTGCCGCCAAAATTGAAACTGTTGTTGGTAAATGCGTTAATTCCCCCCCATATCGATTTTTCGTATTTGGTCAACAAAGACGCCTCTGCGTATCTGCTTTTAAAAGTGCGGAGACTACCAAATACTGCGCTCAGCTACATTTACCAATTGCGTCGTGATCAGAGCTTGGCACATTTCTGGCGGAGATCTAACTGTACATTTTTTTTGTATTGTGTTTATTACTCGCGTATGGGATACAACCTGTTCAGAGGTGAATTCCGGAATACACCGGGAGGGAGTTCACGGATACATAAAAAGAATTTAATGAAAAAACGCCGAAGAGATAAACATTAGAAGGAACAGAAAATGACGATAGATAGGCAACTGTACTTTTTCGGAATTAAAATACCTTGCCAGATCTTTGGCTCTGCAAGAATCTGCATATTTAGCAATTAGTCGCCGACCAACTTCCGCCCAGACCTCGGCGCTGAAGCTGCCCCGAAAGGCGGCAACCTCTGTCTCATCCAAGAGTGAAAAATGCTGCATGAGTCAATTACAGGGCTCTTCTGGAGATGCAATGGACAGTTCTCTTAAACTAATAAGTAGGATCTTGGGTAGCCTGGAGTCAGATAATCCGACTTAGATAGTCCGAGTCTTAGTTATCCTTTTAATAGACCGATTTAGTATCTCTACCACAATCGGAGGGATACCGAGTTCTAAACGTATTAAGTAAGCCGGAGTGTTTCTCGCCAAATGGAGAAGCCTTTTTAAAAAGTCGATTTGTACCGACTCCAGTCTATCCAAATATCGGAGAGCCCAAAACGGGGCCGCATATAGTAATACCAAAGTCACCATGGCTTTATACAGTTTCCAGTATGCATCACATGCGTCGATTTTTTCGGAGTTTATTATCGCTAGAGACGCAGCTACCGTGGCCCTTGTTCGAGAAATGGCGTCCTCAGAAGGTTGAAAGCCTGATTCTGGGGAAGAGAACACTATACCTAAGAACCTGTAGGCTTCGATTGGAGTATTATCGAATAGAAAGCCTCTCGAAAACTGATCGAGCTGACCAGACCTTCTGAAACAAACTATCTTGGTTTCCTCGACATTTACAGTGAGCTGGTTAGTCGAGCAGTAATCAGAGAGGATTCTTAACTTACGTCGAAGGTCTGAGGGAGAAAAAGCGAGAATAGTGAGATCGTCGGCATAGAGGAGCATTAGCAAATCCGTAGATCTGGTAACATCCACTCCGAGAACATTATTGTCTCGAAAAAAAGTGACCATGTCTGATAGATATAAAATAAATAATAAAGAACTCAGAACTTCGCCTTGACGTACACCTACAGTTACATTGAAGCGCGACGTTTCTTCATTGTTATTATTATACAACACTGACGCGGAACGATAAAGCGCGCTATGCACCCTGACGAATTTAGCGCTGACACCTAGTCCAAGTAGCTTTCGCCATAGAAGAGCGTAAGGTACGGAATCAAACGCCCTCTTAAAATCTACGAAGAGACTAAAAAGTTTCGCGTTCCGACGCCTCAAAACGACCTGCGCGGATGCGAGGAGGCAGAAGATATTATCCTCCGTCCAACTCCCACCACGAAAGTCGGATTGTTCTTCCGGTAAAATGCATCTTTGAGTTTCCCACTTGGACAGGCGTGTACATAAAATCTGAGGAAAAATTTTAGCCCGGTCGTTAGTTATTGCAATTGAACGGTAATTAGAAGGATCGTTACCCGCACCCTTCTTATACAATGTAAAGATCGACGAATCAGCCCATCCCGAAGGGAAGGCCTCCGCTATAAAAATTCTATTGAGAAACGACAGTAGGAGAGAAAGCCATTGGTCATCCATAAGCTTGAAAAGTGCAGCCGGAATGTTGTCTGGACCGATGGCTTTTCCTTCCTTCAAGGTTCTCAGACTGTCCCTAAGTACAGACGTAGAGAGAGGTGAGTCCAGCGCGGGGTCGAAAGTACCAAAATACTGCTCGGGCAGCAATTCCATTTGCGGAAAGATCATGAGGAAGAACTCATTCCAGTCTTCATCTGACACTTGGTGACAAAGTGTAGGTTTCGAGCGAAATTGCCGAACTGCTGACCAAAAATCTGCTGAGTTGCGGACTTCCGCAAATCTGCCGACAATATTAGTGTCATAAGAGAGTTTTTTGGCTGATAATAATTTCGAGTAAGACCGTCGAGATTCTCTAAATTCTTCCGATCCAGCCGCGCGGTATCCAGAACCTCTCATATGTCTCAGAGTACGTGCAAGAGCTATCTTAGCGGGCAGACATTCCTTGTCGAACCACTGTTTATCGAAACCGAGGGGCAAAATGTTGTCGCGGATAAGAAAGTCTTTTAAAAGTCCTGATGAAAGCGCCGAGCCACGTATTGTATCTATTAAAAGATTATAATGCTCGTCGAGTTCGTTACAGTCAGTAGAAACGACGGATTACAGGACCTGGAGCGAGTGCCCGTAAGGAAGAATTATCCTCAGAAAGATAAAGTTCTACAGCCATTGGCAGATCGTCAGAGCCGTAAAGATCATCGCCAGTCTTAAGGTCGTGAATATATTGCACGTGTGATATCGAGACCCAGACAAGGTCAACGACACTGAATCCTCTTTGTCCGAGAAAAGTATAATGTGCCGGAAAGTCACTGGTCGTTCGGCCATTTCATAAGGCAAAATTGTTTATGGACATAAATTCAGACAAGAGGTTTCCGCGTCTGTTGGAAGTCTCGTCATAAGATCGTCTGCATACTCGCACAGAGGACTCTTCAAAATTTTGATTTACATCGCTTAATGGGTCAGATGGGCCCACTCGGCAATTGAAATCGCCTCCTAAAATAAAAATACAGTCAGGAAACTGGTCATTCAGAGAATCTAGAACAGTAAGGTAAGTTTGTAAGGAAGAGAGCAAGGGTTCTAAACCGGAAAGAGGAGAAAAATAAAAAGAGACTACAATTAGATTGAGTGGATGCATATTTAATTTGTATAAAAGCCAATAAGGTGAGTTTAAATAAGTTTAAATAAGTGAAATTAAAGTTGGGACTTATTAAAGACAAAAGGCCTCCGCTACAGCGGCCAAGATTACTGGCGCGGATAGCTGGTGAGTTAATCACTGAATGACCAGTAGGCAGGTCCTCTGTGCGAATTTCGAGGTCCCGCCAGGTTTCCGAAAAATTTTTAATTTGGTGCGCAGAATAAAAACAATTCTTTTTTATATTAAAAAAACCGCGAGCGTTCCAGCAAACTATTTTTAAGAGGATATGACGAATGGGCGACTTGAAACGAAGTGGCGAAGAAGATGTAGCCGAAGACGACGACGATGAAACATTAACAGAAAACAGAGGACGGGGACAAGTTAAAAACCCGTTTCGCCATATGACGGAAGTACTTCGATGTCCATAGTTGACGGTCTTGCGCGGGCATCCCAGATTTTCTGCCTGGAGTTAGCTTGCACTCGACTGGCAGAAGATGAGCGGGGCGGGGCCGGATTTCTCCCTCCTACGGACTCGGAGCATGGGATATTAAATTCCTGGTCCGCTTCCGACCATTTCAGCCAAACGTCATAAGTGGCTATGGCATCTCCCTTCTTTTTGAAGGACGCACCACTAGAGGCGGCGGCGCGGCGAGATATTCTAACCTTGTAGGCTTTGAGGCGCTCTCTAACGGTATAGTCCGGGTTAATCAAAATATTCGTGGACCGGAGCGCCGTGTTCTTGGATGACATAATTAGAAATTTATCATCTTATCGTAGTGGGCCGCATACTTGTATGAAACGAACTCACCGACGTGCGGACGAGTCACAGCTAGAAACAGCCGAGTCCTTGTGACAATTTAAAATTAAAGTTGACAGCTGCAGCGCGATGAATGTTACAGGTGGACCATTTGTAGAGAGCGGCGTGTCGACTTCAGATGCCAATATGGTAGAGACCCCAACAAAAAAGCAGCGAATGTCGATTAAAACTCCGATAGTGCAGTGAATTGTTCGGTGTTATGATGACAGCTACGTGACGTCACCACTGACAATACTTCACGCGAAATATTTCAACCGTCACCACGTCGAAAGAGAAAAGTTGCAGCAAAAGATACCAGATCAAAGGCTCTGCAATTCAGTGGCTCATAACGAACACAGTCCGAGACGATCCGGAGGCACTTCCCTAGGGCAAAAAACTCCAAAAAAAAAAGACGATCAATAAATTTTAATTTATTTGATAATAAAATTTAACTAGTACGCAGTTAAATACGGAATACAGAAACACACCTCTACTCTACTTACCTATATGTCTTAAACCCGCGAGGGAGGGAAGGCACCTAAAATACATACAATTCAGTTCAATTGACAAGATTCTATCAAACCTGTGGTACTCCCGGATAATGGACAGATGCCTGTAGTATTTGCCAGGGAAACTACTAAGGGGACAGTCACCACCGGTCTTAGTGAACTGGTCCCCAAGGGAAAAGCAATCGCCAGCACCGTATTGCGGTCCAATCCGGAGTGACAATACCGACTCTCGATTACATTTAGTGATTTATGTCAAGGACCAACCGATTTTGGCATTAGTGGATAACGGATCCACTAAAACTTATTTAGGACAAAGTGGAGGTGACCTAATTACCGAATTAGGGTTTCTCATAGCCAAACCAGAGAATAAGGCGATTTTACTAGCGCATGGAGTGGTCGATATAATTGCTGGCGAAATTGCCGCGCCCGTATTATTAAAAAACCGACTTAATTATGTAACGTTTAATATAGTACAGCATTTAGCATCAATGTATATCTCAGGTTTAAATTTTTTAAAGACTTTTAATATGGGTATAGAATTTTTTTTAGAAAAATGGTTTTTTATTAATGCGCCTCAAGATAACTATAATTTTAATAAGACTACTGATGTCGGAGTAGAAATCTGTATTGAAGAAACTGGAAGCGAAAAATCTGAAAATTCGGAAATAAATGAAGAAATAATACCTACACAAATTAATAATAAACGGAAAAGTTCGGCAAATACAAAATTTAACAAATAGAAGAATCAATCACGAAAATGTACAAACGGGATAAACAGTAATAAAATTAATACGAATAAAAATAAAAATAATAGGTGCGGAAATCGAAGCCCGGCCAATAATGTAAAAATATCTGGAAATGGAAAACCAGTACACGCGATGAAACACACCGGAAGTGGAAACCCGGAAGTAAATGAATTGTCCATTGTAAATCGAATACCGAGTGACACAGGGAGATCAGGAAGGCAGGAATTGGTGGCCACGATTCCACCTACCGATGAATCCCCCGTGATGAATAATAATAAAATGTTTGCAAATAATAAATTCCGAAAAATCGTGTCGAATTCTACCTGCGTCGGAATTGCGACATTATCTAAAGAAGAGAATGAAATATTAGAAAAATTAAAACGCCAATACATCGAGAAGCCTACCGGAAAACCAGGCATGACAGGTTTAGCCCAACACAAAATCGATGTGCAAGGGCACGATCCCATTAAACAACGGCACTATCCTGTATCGCCCAAAGTATTGGAAGCGATGCATAAGGAAGTACAGGATATGTTGCGAGCGGGTGTGATCGAACCATCGTCGAGTGCATGGTCAAGCCCGATCGTAATGGTCACCACCTGTTTTAACCAGACCAGATATCTCATTACCGTTTACTCTATAAACCGATGTGAGCGATTTTGGGTTGGGAGTTGTTCTTACCCAGATACGACAGGGACAAGAATATCTCATCGCTTATGCCAGCCGCCCTTTATCGACAGCCGAAAGAAAGTATTCGACTACTGAAAAAGAATGCTTAGCGGTCGCGTGGGTCACTAAAAAAATTCCGATGTTACCTCGAAGGATACCATTTCACCGTGATAGCTGATCATATTTGTCTACGATTGCTCCAAAATCTTAAAAATCTAACGGCACGTTTAGCTAGATGGGCCCTCGAGTTGATTGAATATGACTACGAGATTCAACATAGAAAGGGCGCACTTCATCACGTACCGGATGCCTTGTCCAGAATGTATGAGACCGAAGTCAATGCAATCACGGACTTGAATGAAGAAGCTAATCGTTGGTATTTTTATAGAAAAGAACAAGTAGAAAGAAATCCTGAGTGATTCCCGAAGTGGAAAGTAGAGAACAACTGCCTATATTACCATCGCCCGAATAAAATTACCGCAGACGTTATGGAAGAATACGACGCCTGAAAACTAGTGATACCGGATGTCACTAGAAAACGGATCACCGAAGAAGTTCACTCGACCCTTCAAGCCGGTCACCTGGGTATTGAGAACACTTTTAACAAATTAACTCGGTTGTACTATTGGCCTACTTCACATCGAAATGTTGTGAAGTTTGTAAGCAGCTGCGAAAGATGTCAGCGCAGTAAGCCAGAACAAGCAGCTCAAGCAGGCTTAATGGGTCAGCGGATTATCGAAAAACCCTGGGCCGTAGTAGCAACTGATAATATGGGTCCGTTACCGGCAAGCCGTAAACGAAATGTCTGTATAGTAGTTTTCCAAGATCTTTTTATAAAGGGGATAGAGTGCCGAGCGTTAAAGAAAGCTAATGCCCAAAATATTGAGTTAGCGTTTCACGATTTAAATTTAAATCGACGGGGTGTACCGGAAGTACTTCATACCGATAATGGTACCGAGTAGGATAATAAAATTATAAAGGAAATGGCAAAGAAGTATCGAATGTACCCTTCGACGATACCGCCGTATCATGCACAAGCAAACCCCGTCGAACGCTTCAATCGCGTTCTAAAAACCATGATATCTGCCTTTCTTGAATGGTTAAATAGGTTCGAAATTCTGAAAGATCTAGTAAAACATAATTTAGATAATGCTTACCTGAAACAATCACGATACTATAATTTAAGAAAAAGAACGCGATCATTTACCGTCGGTGATAAAGTATGGAAAAGAAATCATGTGTTGTCGTCAGGTCCTAATTATGTGGCTGCCAAACTGGCACCAAAATTTTCGGGTCCTTTCGTGATATCGAAAGTTCTGTCATCTGTGGTTTTTGAGCTTACCGATGCCAATGGAAAATTAATTAAGAAATGTCACATTAAAAACTTAAACCACTATGTAGAATCCGAGACAAATATAACCTAGTCGGTAAATGTAAAGGAACCAATAATAAAGTAAAAAAAGTCATAAAGTAGGAGTAAATAATTCATAACTTAGGCTCATATTATTATCTAGATACACAGCATTTCATTGATTATGACATTTCCTGTTTATCCTGCAGTCTTATAGTTATATTCTATTTTCGCAATCTTCAATTTTAGTTAAAACGAACACTTACAGTTCCTCCCAGGTCACTAAAAGGTCACTTACCTTCGACCGTCGGTCGCTACGTAGGAGGAGGTGGTTGTAATGGATTATTTCGATGTTCCCCGTTATACATTACTTAATGTTATGTAACATCTAAGAGAACAGAGAATCTTATGTCGAAAACGATTCTAATTCGTAATACATTCAATTATTTCAAAAATAATAAATCTTTGGACCTATACTCATTTTTCTTTCACGTTCGATGATACTTATATCTTGTCTTTCTTATTTTTGTATGGTATATTCGGAAAACTACTAAGAGTTGGAGCGACGAAGATGTTGGTTGACGAGAGCGAGAGAGGCAGATTGGACTTGACGAAATAAGACTAATAGGGCACATTTAGTATTGTGTTTCACTAATATGCTACGTCGGATCAAGTGTGTTCTGCTCTAGCTGGTATCGCCGTCTTGGTGAACCTTGGATTCATCCACATTTCGGATTTCTCTAAATGGAAATTCCCCCGTGTTTTCTTCCATCAAAGAAAATGAAATTATTTTATCAGGGATCTGTTTTTCCGTCCGACTGTTGCCACAAGCTGAACTCTTTACCGCGGAGTGTCGTTCTGGACTACCGACTGAAGTATCTACCCCCCTCTACCACCGAATCGTTTCGCACGGATCTGAATATGTTGATTAATCCCGGTTCAACAACATTCTCTGTTCTCGCGGCAACCCTTAAGGTTGGTTAATAATGAATAAATTAGGTAGCATTATTTTATGAATATTCTTTTTCTACAGAGGGAATAAATACCGAGTCGCAAAATATATCGTATTTAATACCGTTGATCGTTTCAATGCGTCCATTTTTGTTTCCCAGGGAGGAAATCAAGATTTCGGTTCCGCCAACGGTCCTGGCGATACGTAATGCACCATTTTATTTTATTCTTGGTTCTTTGAATTTTCTTAATTTGATTGCATTATAATAAGTTGATGAGGATTTTATATTTATTTCAAAGGGCATAGGGGGTTAACTATACAAAAAATGCCCCCACAGCTCTGTCACCCGAACTGGGTCCATATATTGCTACCCCGATGACTACAAATTTCTGAAAGTATGAACTCAAAATTCGCTTTTTGGAAAAAGTTATGGAGGGCGAAAGAAAAATAAAAAAACTAATTTTTCTCGAAAACTACTGGATCGATTTTAATGAACTTGAAATATGTTAGAAACGTAGGTAAAACAATTTGAGAGAAAAAATATGATTTTTTTTTTTTAATAAGTAAAAAACTGATTTGAAATTTTCAAAATTTTTTTTTGCATAATTTTTGATGTGACCACCTTCATCTTTTTTCTTGAAGTACCTTACAATGTCCCCTTTCATATATATTTTTTTCAAATTTTTGAAAAATATAGTTTTTGAATAAAAAATCGTAAACCATGCTCGTCCTGCTTGACTTGCGCATTCGCACACACCCGTGCACTCACGCACGCACGCACTGACTAAAAATACTATGTTATATACAGTTGAGACTCATGTGTAGCCAATATAAATATTCAAATGTTTTTTCGTGTTTAATGCACAGTGTTGAAATGTACGAAGTTAAATTGGACCAAAACAAAAACCGGTGCTGAGTGTATATAGTATAGGTCGACCTTAACCGATGTCAATGAGATATTTTATTATCCGGTGTGATGTCGGCGTGATTGTTGACACGAGACTCCTATATAGAAGAACTGCGAGGCAATAGGTGACTTCTTCTCCGGTAGGCATCGTTCCTTTTATTCGATAGCCATTTCATTCTCGTTATCGAAATCCATCCTTTTTTTAGTAGATTAGGAATCCGGACGGTGCGACTTGACACTTGTATATGATATTGTGCTTTGATTCATATAGTCTATGTAAATCGGTATAGCTGAGTGCAGGTTTATATTTAGTATTTTTTTCGGAGTTATATCTCTGTGATTCTGGAGAATTTTACTTTTTACATTCTTTTGTTTACATCTGACATTCTTATTACTTCATAATTTTCAAGATGAATAAGACCGTATTGCTAAGACAAAAGTGCCCTGGTTGCAATACTTTTTTAATAAATACTACAGGCCGAAAAAAAAAATAGTAACAAATCAACAGGAAGCGAATATTTACTCCACTTCTTTGCAGCAAGCAATAAATGTAAATGACATTATTTGTCAAAAATGTAGAATGTCTGTTTATAGAAAAAATATATCTGCAGAGAAATCTGAAGTAAATGTCGTAAATGATGTTGTGCCTGATTCGGTAGATAATGATCCCACGTTTGAAATAGTTGAATCAAAAGCATCGGTTTCTGAGGTTGAACGTATGGAAGTTTTTATTCGGAGAACTATTGCAACGCATAAATCATGTTGCTTTTGTGGCGGCACAAAACATTTACGTGTCATTCCTGAGGAAACACGAATAAAAACTTATATCAAAACTCAAATCTACATTCCATCTGGGAATCGATGTTGTCGTATGCACTTGATAAACGATAGAATATACGAAGAAGATCTTATGGAACTGAAAGCCTATTCTAATACTACAAGCCTTACGGCATCTGAGTTATCAAAACTAATGGAAACTCTCTCTATTAGATGTGACTCGACATTGCTTGATAAAATAGGGGAATACAATATTTCTGAGAAACAACTCAACATTTTTACAGGCTTAAATTGGGAACAATTAAATGAACTGAAAGACATGTTAACTTCATTGCGAAATAGTCATTCCCGTTCCGTCATTCAAGCTATTGTTGTCGTTTTGTTCAAATTACGGTCGGGTAATTCGAATGCAATGATCGCGTCAATTTTGCAATTGCAAAATGAACACGATGTCTCGGACTATTCGGCCAGTGTAATGAAGTCATTTGAAGATGATGTTTTGCCACTTCGTTTTGGAGTGAATGCTTGTAGTCGGAATGAACTCATTCTAAACCATACCACTAAAATGGCAAAACATTTATTCGATTCTAACGATAAACTTTTTTTGATATGCGACGGCACATACGCTAGACATCAAAAAAGTTATAATAATGATTACCAAAGGAAATCGTACTCTGGCCAAAAGAAAGTTCCCCTTTGTAAACCGTTTACCATCTGCACAACTGACGGGTATGTTATAGACATTGCTGGACCTTTTCTTGCGAATCAAAATGATGCCCAGATTTTGGAAACAATTCTCGAAAATCCTGAAGGTTTATCTAAGCTGGTTAATGAAGGTGATATTTTTGTTCTTGACCGTGGATTTCGTGACGTAAAAGAAAAGTTGGAAGAAAAAAAATTTCGAGTTTTGATGCCTGCCTTAAAAGGAAAAAAGAAACAATTAACTGCAGAAGAATCAAATAATTCTCGCTTTGTTACGAAAATTCGGTGGGCTGTAGAATCCGTTCACGGTGTCATCAAGCAAAAATATCTTCTTCTTAATCATAAAATCGATAATAAGTTATTACCAAAAGTTGGATCATACTTCAGAATTGCATGTTTTCTTAATAATATTTTCGGAAAAAGATTACATTCTGATGTAGATAACTTCGATGATATTCTTCAAAAGATGCAAACTCAGAAAAATGTGAAGTTTTCTTTGGCTGATAAAGTAGAAGAAGCAGGATGGCTACGTCGTAAACTTCCGTTTGGAACTATCTCCTCAGATGATCTTAATGATTTTCCGGAATTAACAACAAATGATTTGAAAATTTTATTCACTGGTACCTATCAACTTGCTCAGGCTGTTTCCTTTTTATCAGAAATGCTTGACAAAGATGGCAATCTAAAAATGGAATTTGTTAAAGATGATTCAACGACTTTAAATTTAGAGTTCCGTCCGGTCACATTTCTCGTCAAACCTATAGGTGTTTTATTAAATACGAACCTGACACTATTGGACATTCTGGCATTACAGAATACACATGTGAATGTACCAATGGAAATAGAACTGTTGCCTGTTGTTCCCACATTGCGGCTGTTATATATTATTTATCACATGCGCGTTATTTATCAAGAATTTTCAAACCAGCTGAGATATTAACTGACATATTCACGACAACTAAAATTGTACCAGTTATCGAATCTGATAGCGATGAAGACTGAACAATTGTAGCATCAGTGAGCGAGAGGCAAGATAATATATCTTGCTTTAATTGTATGGGTAACAACTCCATCTGCCTTAACTGGCTGGGTGACTCCTCCATCTTGCCTTAAATGGCTGGGTGACTCCTCTAGCTTGCCTTAACTGGCTGGGTGACTCCTCCATCTTGCCTTAAATGGCTGGGTGACTCCTCCATCTTGCCTTAACTGGCTGGGTGATTCCTCCATCTTGCCTTAACTGGCTGGGTGACTCCTCCATCTTGCCTTAACTGACTGGGTGATTCCTCCATCTTGCCTTAACTGGCTGGGTGATTCCTCCTCTTGCCTTAACTGGCTGGGTGACTCCTCCATCTTGCCTTTACTGGCTGGGTGACTCCTCCATCTTGCCTTAAATGGCTGGGTGACTCGTCTATCTTGCCTTAACTGGCTGGGTGACTCGTCTATCTTGCCTTAATTGGCTGGGTGCCCTCATTTGTCCACCTTCACGTGGTGGGGGTGTTACAGCTAACGATCCGCTCGGGCGGACATAAAGAAAAAGAATTATAGAACCCCATCATGGGACCTGGGTCCTAAGACAAGATCGTATTCAAGGACGTAAATTCCGCTTTTTCCATTTCCGGAGTGAAAAAATAAGGGGTCTCATTAAAAAGAGGCTTCATACTGAAATGACCTTAAAGGTCAACGTCAAGGTCACTATTGGATGTCCCCCTCGGAATCCAAAAACTTTTCTATTTAAACTTTTTTTTTCTAAACAGCATTCATTCTCAGATTTCCGGGTGGTAGTTTTAAACTGTGTACCCTGTATTATACATATATATATGTATGCATGCGTGCGCGCGAGCGTGTGTGCGAATGCGCAAGTCAAGCAGGACGACCATGGTTTACGATTTTTTATTCAAATACTATATTTTTTAAAAATTTAAAAAAAATATATACGAAAGGGGACATTGTAAGGTACCTCAAGAAAAAAGATGAAGGTGGTCACATAAAAAATTATGCCAAAAAAAAAATTTCGAAAATTTCAAACCAGTTTTTTACTTATTAAAAAAAAAAAAATTCATATTGTTTCTCTCAAATTGTCTTACCTACGTTTCTAACATATTTCAAGTTCATTAAAATCGATCCAGTAGTTTTCGAGAAAAATTAGTTTTTTTATTTTTCTTTCCCCCTCCATAACTTTTTCGAAAAAGCGAATTTTGAGTTCATACTTTCAGAAATTTGTAGTCATCGGGGTAGCAATATATGGACCCAGTTCGGGTGACAGAGCTGTGGGGGCATTTTTTGTATAGTTAACCCCCTATGCCCTTTAAGATTACCATATAAATTAGAATCTTTCTCGACGTTACCCACTGCGTTTTTCTTTTAAAACTTTGAATATTTATTTTACATTGTTTGTGAGTACCGAATTCCTTTTTTTGTGTATGTTGAATTCATCTCCGTTTATATATGTTTCTTATGTGAAATTCTGCTCACCACATTATGTGTAATGTGCTATTTGAGCGTTATATTTAAAATTGTGTGGTTTCTAACGAATATTGAGTGATTCTCCCAGCAACAACGAACATTATTCCGGATGTATATGTTTTCACGAAGTTGAACGGTTACTGAAATCGAGGCCTTTACTAATTATTGAATTTGTCAAATCAAACAAAACAAAGGCCGCTACAATATATGTACAATTTTATTATTTTTGTACATATTTAACACAAATTACACCTTCATCATGCCTTCAAACCATATTTATTTACAAATTTATCATTTCTTTTCATGAGCTGTCAATCGAAATGTATAAAAGATTTGTTATTTTTTAAAGAAATTTGCGACCTTATAAGATATATGGAGTGCCCGACTATTGTCTTTTAATAGAGAATCCGAGTGGATTCCGTTGGAGGCGGTGGGGATGCTCTCGAAGTCATAGGCTAAATTGCCTTACCTGTTGAATTCAGTTCAAAAACTGATATCGATTTTAACCGAAACCCGCCCGTGGTGAGATGTTCCGGTTTGAAGCACCGTGATACATCGATGAAAGGTTCATTTTTGTATGTCAAATTGTAAGTGATTGCAAGATTTACTTTCATTAGGATTAAAAATAACTTTTTTGCGGGGTTTGATAGCTGTGTTAATTTTGAAATCGTACTGAAATTAATGATGGGTGTATCGTATAAAGAACTGCAGATATTTAATTTTTAATATTTAAATAATGAATTTTTTAATAATCTTATAGATGTTATCAATTTTATATTTGATTCTGTCGATTATTTATTTATGATAATAATGAATTAATAGAGGGCACAAGTTGCAGGTCTCGTTTGCTGCCCTTTTTTAACATGTTAGTTTTTTCTGTGTATGTTCATTTTGGAAAGTTTTGTTTCGAACAAAACACAGCGAGGAATTATTGTAGTAAGTAATTTTATTAATAAAAAAGTTATACATTTTATGAGATGTGTTGGATCTTATAAAAAGAAAATTGATCTTGGTGGTTTTGATGTAATTATTTGTTATCTGTAATGTAAGAAACAGTAAGATGGAATGAAAGTTCAAGAATCATAGAATTGTTTATTTTTGTCAGGGATCAGTAACAGACGTTTTTTTTATGATATAATTTGTGTTAGGGCTCGTTGAGTATAAGTCTGGAACGCTGTGCATGGGATAATTTACCCTGTATTTTTTAAATGAGTTGCGTTATGTGTGATGTAATACTTCAGTAGAAATTTTCGCCCCGAGTTTGTTACATTACCGTTAAAAAAAAGTGTGATCCATGAACACCCTTATATTGCAAAACCCTCAATTTTCCAAGAGTCCAAGATTCGAGCGATATGGCCCTCCGTGTGCCCGAAGACTCCTGTACGTAACATTACTTGGCGCGGCGTTGACACGATTCCTGAGAGATCTGCGCGTCAACCGTGTCGTCGGTTATGTCGATCCGTCGCGCATTCGGTCACGAATTGCGTGTTCGCTATTGGCTGCCGGGAATTAAATTGTTTCTCTCTCTCCGTTTTTGGAAAAAGAAATGCGAGGTTTTCGTGCTATCGGGTTTTTCGCCATATTGTTGGTCGGGTTCGGTAATCGAAAATTACACGCTAAATTCGAAACTCGAGAGTCTCCAGAGTTGGCCGCGTCCAATTCTTCAACAATAATTGTAACCGGGGTTGCAGTATAAAACAATATAATCGTTATTAAGCTGCTCCATCCGCGGCTCGTCTTCGGCGCGAGCACATGTTCGATAGATTTAATTTTCGAGTGTAAAGCTGCCGTGCTATAATCAGTTTTGTGCAAGAGTGAATCTTGAATTAAGGAGAAATAAAGATATTTATGATTACGATCGTGTCTTATTAAAGGTGACATTGGCTCCGACTTCTCCTTCAGAAGTGGATGGGCTTCACGCTGAGACGATTCGAATCTGCTGCTGCTATCATTTAACTTTATTTTGATAGAATATTACTTCAAATTATATCGAAAGAAATGAAAGTAAAAAATTATCATAGTAGAGTATTTTTCTAAAAGTTAGTAAGATTGGTTGAGAAATCCAGGTGGGTAATTATGTTTAATTTCGAAACCTACCTGCAATATTGGATTCGATAATTTGAATCATAAAGACGTTCAGGTTCGTAATCAGCGACGTAGGATATCCTCCTCCCCCTACCCTCCTCTAAAATTCTAATTCAAAGTAAATTTAAAAATGTTGTCCGTTATACTGGATTCTTCACTTTGGATTCTAAAAATGTAAGGTCACATTGGTATTCACGAACCCAAGAAACTTTAGAAAATTTAGTCAATCCATATTTCTGAATATTACCGTTCATTGGAAATAATGTACAATATGTTCAGTAAAGCGAATTTTACAATCGAACATAAATTTCAAAACTATTGCAAGTCTGCGGTAATGTGCATGTATACACGAGTAATGGAAACAAATTAATTAGAATTGGTTGATAATTCAGCCATCGAGTGATGTTTAAAAATAAAGGTATTGGTGCATCCGGCACTCGTTAAAGGTTGGGAAAACGGAAATTTGTCAAACTCAGATAGGCCACAACCAACCGATGTTGTTTGGAAAAAGGATCAGAAAATGTGGAGTAGCTATCTGCAAACAGATCATACATTCTCGCCAGGTAACCTGGCCATCGCGGAATGTGTTCCTCGTATCAGTGAATGAAATATTCTTTGAGATTCTTCATCCACTGAATACGTCTACGAGCTTGACATAGTCCTCGTTTGATTACTTCAAAACATATTTAAAGGTAGTGGGGTGGTTAGCCCTAACTTTGCGTTGCGTGTTCTGCCTTGTTAAAAGTAAAGAAAATTAACACAAAAAATATAGTCGAATAATATTTAAGGATTATACACTTGTTTAATACAGATAAATGAAATAATATTAAACAGTATAATCAATGAAAACCATAACATCAAGAACGACGTATTTAGCATTTTTCTCTCCATTTTCCTCGCTACCTCAGCGTTTTCCGAAAGCGCAGCCCCGTGGAGGGGATCCCTCCCAGTTCCATGATGCGCGTTGGTCGTGCTATCGCGCGGCAGTGTCCAGTAGGAGCTAGGACGCCACGAGGTTCACATTGTAGCTTGGTGAGTTAATGAGATACACATAATTAAACCATTGTTCCCTTACATAGAAAGTGTCTCAACCACAGCATCTATGCTTATTCACAGCGCCCTGCGGAGCTGCTATATGTGGTAATAAGTAATAAATTACTCTTCCTTACCGTAGTTTAATGTTCCCTAACATGGGAAGTGTCTCAACCGGAGCACCCACGCTTTTGTTCACCGCCCTGCCGGGCTGTTACATAATGGTTGATAAGTAATAAACTACCTTTCCTTGGAGTAATGTAATGTTCCCTAATATGGGAGGTGTCTCAACCGGAGTACCCACGCCTTAGCATATTGCACTGTTAGGCTTAATGGCAGATTACAATAATAAATCAATCGTAGTTCATTATCTCCTGTTGAAGTTTCCTAAAATGGGAGGTGGGTAGACTGGCGCACCGTAGCCAGTTTATGTTGTCACTTATTCTTTAGTCCTTTAGATCAGTGGTCCTTAAATATCCTTCCGGGCTGGTATACATATAGTGACTATGCACAAAAGGAATATGATGGTCCCTGCAATGGGACGCATCTGCTACGTCAGCGCTACCGCCTTACTCGAAGAAGACCTTGATTTCTGCAATGGAAAGCGTCTGCTACTGCATGCCCTACCGCCTTAGTCGAAGGAGAGATCTTGGTCCCTACAATGGGAGGCGTCTGCTGATGCAACGCTACCGCCTTAGTTGAAAACGATCTTGGTTCCTGCAATGGGAGGCATCTGGTACTGTAGCGCTACCGCCTTAGTCGAAAACGATCTTGGTCCCTGAAATGGCAGGCGTCTGCTACTGCAGCGCTACCGCCGCAGTCGAAAACGATCTTCGTCTCTGCAATGGGAAGCGTTTGCTACTGCAGCGCTACCGCCTTAGTCAAAGGAGAGATCTTGGTTCCTACAAAGATTTTTATCTAGCAAATAAGAATCTAAAATAAAAAGTAGGTGTTAGAGTCACTTTTAATGGCAATTCTGAATCGCCATAGGCGGTTCAAGAAAACGTACAGTAGTAGGTCGGATTAGCAGAAAACTTGATTTAAAAGAACCGACACTAATAATTTCCGGACGAAACTTTATTCAATACATATGTTAGTCTAAATGTGTAGGAGAACCGTAGAACTCAAAATACAATTATTACAAATATTGGCGTGAAAATATAATTATTAGCGCAAATAGTAAGCCTCTCACTTTGAATTTTGGAGATAATATCAACAAATTACAAACAAACGCGATTTTATAGCGATAAAGGCATGAAAAACAAAAATATGGTTTTCTGTCGATGAGAGCACACAATTTCTGGGTACTTTCCACTGAATATGAATCTGCCATAAAAAATAGGCCTCGCACGTTGAATTTCAGATATAACATAAAAAACGAGAATATGATTTCTCTCGCGATGAGACTATTCAATTTGTATATATTTCGATCCGCTGAAGCCGAATCTGCTATAAAGAATCGGCCTCTTTCCTTAAATTTCAAAAATAACATCTAAAATTTATAAAAACTGGTTTTTATAACGATAAAGGATTTCACAAAATTGAATATGATTTCTCTCAAATTTAACAGTACGGCAGGCTGAGTGCGACTATAAAGATATTTTCTGCTCTCAAAATTTATTGGAGAGAAAATCGCGTTTCCCAGAATGAAAACCGGGACACTTTCCAATTAAGGGTGAAATGTTCAATGTAGACAAAGAATTGCTCGAGTTTTATTAAAAAAAATGTAGATAGTAAAGTTAGACCTACATAGGAAAGGTGAACAAACTGTTCACATTGCCAAACTGGCAACACTTGCACAATTGTCGCCTGTATGCCTTCAACACGAAAGACGCTGCGTTCCTCAACCATTGCTTTCGTCATATGAAATCTGTTCGATGGAAATGCCACACAAGTGGGGACGATAAGAACGCGCCGTGTCTGCTAAGACACCGAGTGCTATTTTGTTTTCGTGCAGACGAATGGGGCTTTTCGTGACATATAACATAATCGGCGAACCGAAGTCGAAGTATTCTTCCAATTGACGCTCTCTGAGCGACTATTGCGACTGATTTGATTTACGCTTACGTACGAGGTTTGTTTTCGTAGAAAGGTGTAAATCGTCGTGTTTCATATTAACGCGTATATCGCAATAGTCTGGTTTCTATGCCTCTTCAATTTAAATTCTCCGTTACGCGGTGAGTGAATTGTTGGGTATTGCCTGTAAGTCCAGTTTTGTGATCAGAAGTTTTATCGAGTATAATCTCATCAAAGAAAAGTACAGTGGTTCGAACGAACTACATAAAGGATTTCATCTAAAGCCGCTTTACATCTTTTTGTTTTTTTAATCTTATCTTTTCCCTTTTCACAATTCAGCAATAGTCTGCCATCATATTCACGCTTCCGTTTCCATGAAATATTTTGCCTTGCTTTTCACTGAAATACCATACGTTTAACGGAAATTCATCTAGGATTGAATGACAAAAATAAAGTTTCAAATTCATTAAGCACCCACAGTTTTTGAAATTTTCTACCGTATTTTCTATGATGCGTCTGTAGTTTTCATCTTATTTCCCAAAAACGATATCTTTAAAGCTCCATCAGGCCGCCTTCTCTGCATCATTTATATGTTCGACAAACTTTTCATCTGTAAACATTTCATTCTCGAGAGCATGGCTAAATTCCTTCATTAATCCATGTCTGATGTGCAGAGAAGGTAAAAGGACTTTAGATTACGATCTACAAGAGGAGAATTGACATGGAGCTGTCTGTAAACAATATAGAAATACTGAAGTTCAAAGAGAATGTCTTGCTATGGAACTCGAATTAGTGTCGGGAATATAAAGTGAAGAAGACGAGCGTGAAGAAGAAGTAAGTTCGGAGAGTGAAGAGGAATATATTCCTAACGATTCAGAGCCAGCAAGACAGATCTCACAAGCTGCACTCAATGATATGAACCACGCGGGACTATCAGTAGGGTCTGGAAAGTAACGAAGAAGCTGAAGGGTTCAGTCTAAACTAATTCAAAACGCAATCCTGCGAACAGCGGAGATTGGAAAATAGATTAAGGCACACAGCTCCATCCCCAAGCAGCGGAAGAAAAATAATAAAGGAGCGAAATAGCAGAATGTCAGCAAATCCAGCACCTGACTCCTCGATCTAAGTCGTAATCGAGCACATCGATGCTGGGACAGAGGGAGTCGAAGAAAGGGAGGCTCTCCAAATCACACTGGAATCGGTCAGCCCAGTTGCTTGGTCATTAATGGAGTTGACGAAGCTAATGGCACGCAAGATGGTAGAGACTTTCCAGCCCGGAATGGAGGGCTTCCGTTTCCGGGAGAAGTAGGTATAGCAGCGAGAACCATAAGACGGCTCGTGCGTCCATAAGCCGCACTGCAATGCATGCAGCACACATGACGAAAGGTGCCACGCGAAGCACCCTTCGGGATCCGTGATGTGTCACGTCTTCAAAAAAGCAATAAGAGTCAAAAAGCAACAATAACTTCGTCGCTCTCTTAAAGTTGGATTCCTCGGATTGGAGTCCCCCGATGGAAAACAATAGCAGACCTGACAGCCCATGTGGGTATTTCTGGTTCGATAGTTGCATGGGATTTTAATACGAAAGCATTCGAGTGAGGGTTGGAGAACTCGGATTTTGAAGGACAAACCCGGTTGTTTGCATGGCCTCCAGGCTGAGCTTGATGGGAGTTAACATACACTGGGTTACCATATTTAGAAGGACAGTGTACAGGAAGACCATAATCGATATCTCCCAGGTCTCCGAAGACCTGTCTGCATACGTACATGACTGGCGAGTGATTTATGGCCGGCGATCATCACTACATCAATTTTCACGTTCGTGGTCTATTTCGAGTCATACATAACGATGCGCAGCGACTTCCTTGTAGAATGTCAATAAGATCGAAAGAGAAGCTTTCTACACCTTATCAAAGTAGATCGGCTTCGCGGCAGATCCCTGATTTTCGATGACGGCTTCGGATCGAGTCGAAGCTGTCGTCGAGGTCACGGTGTGATTGATGGATGTGCCTACAAGGAAAAGGTGTTGAAAAAGAAACCCAGAATCAAAGACTCTACTTACTGGTGGACAATCGTGATCGCCGATTTTCAGCGTAATTTTATGAAGCAATGTCGAAGGAATGGCAGCACGGATGCCCTGGTGCAGTCGAGTTACAGTAATGTCAAAAGAGAACTCCGACGGGCCAATAGATCCAAGTAACATCAATAATAGGATCTAGACAATGATTAGGGATTAGGATGTAAGATTGTGTAATGTCAATACTTTCGTTTCAAGCCACAATCTTTAATTTTCTTAAATGCTTAATTATGAATTTAATCCTGAATATTAATTTCTTGGTGTGACGGTTTGTGTACTAATAGGAGGTCATGGGCGTCCACATGATTATTTTCAGGGGGAGGCAAAATTAAATATGCGACTATATGTTAATGGAAGTTACATAGGCTAATAAATATACACTGTCGGGCCAGGGGGGGGGGGGCAACTACCCCCTCTTGCCCCTCCCTGTGGGCGCCCTTGAGAGAGGTGGGTCCATCGAGACATCGGCTACTGTATGACAGTGTGAAAATTTTAGTAAACCTGCCAGGATATTCAATGTGATTGATGTAACACTAAGTGAAGGAATCCGATTAAACTGTCACATGGCATCAAAATATATTGGTAATAATAGTAATGACAAATAGTTAATTTTACCTGAACATGTGCGATCTTCAACACGAAAAATTTCTGGTAGAAAAAGAGCTAGGAGTGCAATATTATGTGACAGTCTTGTTATGAAAGAAATATGCGATTAGTTAAAAGCTAAAAATATAATGAAGGAAAATGCGAAGCAAAAGAATGGAAATGTAAGTCTGAAGGAAAAACCATGAAAAAGGAAAATGTGCAACTGAAGACTAAAACAAAGACTGCGGAAAAAAGGTGAAATATAAAAATTCGAAACAGAAGACATTTATGACGACTCCCACAAAGAAAATTAAATAAGAAAATGTCCAACAGAAGACTGAAATGAAGACTGTAAGAATGAGGATTAAGAAAGAAAAGTAGAATAGAAGACTTTTAAGTCTTTACCGTACAGTAACGACAAGAAAATTTTACAAAGTGGCAAGAAGTTTGTACGAGTTTATAAATCCTTAAATGCATTAAATAATGATTTTAAATGAATAATATTTTAATACTTGTTAAGTAAGGAATATATTTTTATATTTAATCAGTCTAGTCTTGATTTGTTAACTGCAGGTTGAAATATAACTTAATAAACGATAAATTTGTGATATCCCTGAAATCGCAAATCTTTCACTTGTCACGATGGATCCCATTATTTTACTCGCATATCACAGTTTAACCTTTATTTTAGACATGTCACAAACAACCCCGCTGTATGGCTCCATGGACCCATATATTAAAAAAATATTTTCTTCGCTATAAACAAATTTAGCAATATTTATTGTCAACTGCTTTTACTATACACTATACAAATATTTTTAAAACTTTTATAATCGATTTCTCAAGGGATTCACCTCTCTCCTAAAGAAGGAAAAATATAAATATGTAAAAAATATACAAATCGAGCTTGGATATATGGTAAGCTACATAGTAAGATTCATACAAAATCTGAGAAGACAAGGTTTTGAGTGTTATCGTCACTGATTTCTTAATATATGGAACTGACGGTAACGAAAATATTCAATAAATATATAATTTTTTTTATATGTTTCTCTATTTACTTTTTGAAAGATTAGTTTACAATTCTTTGAACTAAGTTAAAATCTACATTTAAAACATATGAATACATATAAGACAGTCTTCCGTGGTCTTACTGACAAGTCCACACGGAAGATCTAGACGAAACGTATCTTTTAGTATGAAAAGAATAATAACAAGAGACATTTATTGAATATTTTTGTTACCATCAGAGGGAACCTGATTTTCAAAACTTAAATGTCATTTTAATTAAAGATATACTGTCCCATATCTTAAGAAATCAGTGTCGATAACACTCAAAATGTTGAATTCTCACATTTTTTACGAATTTATATGCTTAAGTGCTTGGAAATTACTGTTTTCTTTACACACTATAAAAAATTAAAAAATAAGTCTTGGTAAGTAACGGTCCTTTGACTTAATAACCAGGATGAAATGGCGATTAAAATACTTTTATTACGTTTCGGCCACACTAAAATGGGCCCTCTTTAGAAAAAAATGTATTCATAATTAAAAATTGGAAAACTATCATTCTGCTAGTTTGAAATGAAAAACTTCTAATCACATTCATCGTCCAAACGCATGGAAGAAGTGAACGAGTCATTGTGAAACTCTAATTAACTCGCCCACTAATTTCCACCGTGTATTTGTAATGTCGGCTGGTGGCCGAAACGGAACAAAAGTATTTTAATCACCATACTTCGTGGTTAATAAGTCAAAAGACCGTTAATTACGAAGACTTATTTTTTAATTTTTTATTTACAGGAAAGCGCTCATGAAACTGAAATAATTTTTTTTTTGCAAAAATTACATAAACTACATTGTACTAATAGAAACCCAAATCTTGAACAACGAGGACGATTTCTCACTGCGCTCAAGACAAATGGGTCTATCTCGGTTTAACTGTTTATCCAAACATTATTATTCAGATTACAAAATCCGTTTATGGCATCCTTCCCATGGCGACATTTCACCTAGTTGCTCACGATATAAGCATTGAGTTTAAAATAAAATTCTTTTAGGTTAATTATTAAAAAAACTTTAAAGTCTCAATGTAAGTTCTCATTTGATATAATATTCCTTTAATGAATCTCGCAAATTGGAATTCTATAATATTTATCATTGAATGTAAGAGACATTTTATGCCAGCGTAATATGATAAAATCGTATTTTTAAACAATTCTACAATTATTTCGAATAATTCACAGCCATATAAAACTGCCGATTCGCGTTACAAAATCATTTAGTTGCTGGCTTTGGAAAATGTAAATACAAAGTTGCATAAAAATGTGGAATCTGTCTGTTGAACTTGTCACCATTAACATCGAAATGGCTCTGGTGTTTGACATTTGTGCGTTGTGCAACTTTTATTAGTCTATAATTATGAATGAGTGTTTTCCACCTACGCTATTCTCTTATGACTATTATTACTATTTTAAAACCTCTATTCTTCTTCGACTTAAAGAAGCACCTATATCATTTGCAATGATACCTATATTGTAATGCACGCAATAGCCATGTACTGGGTTTCCATTTACAAATTTACTATAATGTTGCCACATTTGTATAGGCTTGCACCATGTACTTTGGAAATTTGAACTATCGGCGAGTAATTAACTAATTTACGTACATAATTACATATAAATGTAAATTCGACATTCCTTTACTTGCTCTATATCATTCATTACAATATATATATATATATATATATAATATATATATATATATATATATATATTATGGTTGTTGCAATAGCGCATGAGAGATATACCACGAGGAAGATTTTTTTTTTTTTAAAGCCGATGGCACAAAAATTAATTTTCTGGAAGGTATGGTTCCTTTGTAAATTGAATCTTAAAGTTTATTTATTTTAGGGCCATCCTCATCAACGAGACAATTGGTGAACATGTGCACGTCGAACACGTAGTCCGGTGACAGTTGAAAACCCAAATCAATATTGCCGGGAAGGATGTTTTGAAACAGTCAGATGTTTTTATTCGAATAACTGGACGCTTGCGGATGACATTAAAATCATCAAACGTTTCGAACATTCGGTAAAAACATAAAACATCAAATGATCAATGTTGGCAATGACGATGCAATGCAATTAACAAGCTGACCTCGGTAAACAGTAAAAAATAATGCTAGTACATCTTAAACCATAATAATTCCTTTTTTCATCGTTCAAAAATAATCACAAAGGCTTGTGTAATTTTTGTTGATCTAAAGTTAGGAGAAGTAATGAAAAATTCTTAATGAAACAGATTATCTTCATTTATGTGTAGGTTAATGCAGTAATAATATTATTATTCAATACTTATAATATTGCATCATCAATGCCAATATTGATCATTTAAAGTTTTATGTTTTTACCGAATGTTCGAAAATTCTGATGATTTTAACGTCATCCGCAAGCGTCCAGTTATTCAAATAAAAACATCTGACTGTTTCGAAACATCCTTTCCGGCAATATCGATTTGGGTTTTCAACTCTTACCGGACCACGTGTTCGATGTGAAACAGTCGACATTCACATATTCACCAATTGTCTCGTTTGGAGAGGATGCCCCTAAAATAAATAAACTTTAAAATTCAATTTACAAGGAAACCATACCTTGCTGAAAATTAATTTTTGCGCCATCGGTTTCAGAAAAAAAAATCTTCCTCATGGTATATCTCTCATGCGCTATTGCAACAGCACCCTTTATATATATATATATTTGTGTGTGTGTGTGCGTGTGTGCGTGTGAGCGTGTGCGTGCGTGCCTGTGTGTGTGTGTGTGTGTGCGTGCGTGTGTGTGTGTGTGTGTGTGTGTGTGTGTGTGTGCGTGCGTGCGCGCGCGCGCGCGCGCGTGTGTGTGTATGTGTGTGTGTGTGTCTGTGTGTGTGTGTGTGTGTGTGTGTGTGTGTGTGTGTGTGTGTGTGTGTGTGTGTGTGTGTGTGTGTGTGTGTGTGTGTGTGTGTGTGTGTCGCCAAGATTCATTTTATTGTAATAGTGAAGTGTGCAAAGGATTTTCGCTGAAATGATTACAAATGACTGCAGAACAATATTATAGAATCCAATTTGATGAACAAAAATTTGTTCGAAATAGTGTTCGAACACATTTATTAGTGTTCTTTTAACAATATACAGATGTCAAAAATAAGGTTCACTTATTACCGCTTCTTAGTGTAGTCTATAACCTCTCTTTTTGTTCATTGAAAAATATTTTAAGACATTCATTATTATTTATTAGATATTAAGCAATTAATTTGTCTTGAAATTGTATTTATGTAATTGACATTCGTGTATTTGTAATGAGTTTCTTATAAATAAACCATGAATTTTATGTATGGTGTAGTAAACATTTTTTCACTGGGATTCTATAATATTTTTCAAATATCTCTATGTTCATAACGAATCTATTCAATACAATGCAATTTGCTACCGTATTGAGCATTTTACAAGATTTGATTTTGAATTGTTGTGTTATAATTTAAATAATTATTGTTATGAAATAGTATCGATAAGTTGGTGGGCAAGTGAAAACGAAAAAATTCTAAATTATAAAGTTATGTGACTTTGGCTATTATTACAATATGACGAATATGTAGTATCAATAACCTTAAAAATATAAAACCGTATTTGATCTAGGATTATGGAACTGATTTATCTTGATTAGTTGCCATTAGTCGATCGCTGCACGGCTGGTATCAACGAGTCACGTTTAGTTCCATAAATTTTGCCTGCTTTCCGCGCCATATTGCCCAACATTTCCACAGAAGTTTTGTGTGCCGATCTTAAAGATAGCGCCCACTCCTTTAAACTTATTTCATCCTGTAGAAAATGAAGCTCCCATTAATCTCTGTTCGATTATGTTATTACTGCGCTTTTCTTTAAGGAAAACATTGCATTAAATAATGTAAAGTGATATTCATTACAAAGATAAAGATTAATATGTAACATATCAGCGAAAGTTTGTAAGAAATGCATTAGCATAAAGGTAAAGAATAAAAAAAAAGAAACTATTCCCGCCTTATTTAACTAAATCTAGAAACCAGGCCCGCGTCGGGTCAGGCTGCAAAGCAGCTTTAGCTGTGACTCGCTCTTTGTACTCTTTTAGTGATACAATAAAGACATTATTTTTTTTTACGGAGGGGGGAAATGCATTAGGCACCATAGGGGGTTGAAGATATTGTGTAACTCCCCGTGTGTCGGACTCCCTCACCTTTGATGTTAACGGCAAGGTTTACCGCCTAAAACCCTAACCTCCCTTGGCCCTCCAGAATCCACGTGTGCAGTCTGCAGCAGAAAAGTGGCTCCGATATCCATGCCCTCCGCTGCAGACTGCACCGGGCCATATCGTTTGCAACTGTAACCACTCCCTCTACCATTGGGTAAGTGGTTACAGGATCTCGTGTGACCTCAGTAGATGGAGAGATCCCAGTAGCACTGCTTTCTGCATTCGGCCTGCGATGGAATTTGCATGTTCTTGACAGGCCGGAATGCTTTTGATGTTTTGGAGGAAAGTTGGTCCCATTCCTCCCAGCACTACAATTATCAGCACGACGAGCTTGATTTTGAACCCTCGATACATCTCTAACAGGAGTTCCTGATATTTCATCCGTTTTTTATCCTCTTTGCTGACTATATTTGTTTCGGCTGGCGCAGAAAACTCGATGACGAAGAAGGATTTGTCATCGAAATCAATAAGGACGATGTCAGGCTTATTGGCTGATATTTGCCTGCTCGTCGGGAATGAGTAATTCCAGTATATTCGGCACGACTCATTCCCGACTACGGATTCAATATCAGTGGAGACGTACGGCAAAACTGGAGTTGCATCAATACCATAAGTGCTGCGAAGATGGTAATACAGCACTCAAAGAGCCGCATTGTGACGTTCGATGTATGCTGAAACTGCATATATTGGGCATGCTGCCAAAAGATGCATTAGTGTCTCAGCGTGACATCTACACAATCTAAAAAGCGTACTCTGTACCGCCTGGTGTAAGACGTTCTGGCGAGACGCTAAGGTATTGATGACCCCATCCTGGCATGCGAAGATAAAACCCTCGGTTTCGGATTTCAAGCCGGCTGATCTTAAGAACGAAAAGGTCATCTCTGCCGACAAACCATGGTGTTGTACATTTCGAAAGAATTGTCCATGCAATGGCTTGTCGATATGCCTTCCCTCCAACATACGGAGTTCTTCCTTCCATATGTTAGCCCTGAGACGCACTGGGCACAGATTGATGACTGATTCAGCTTCCTGTGCACGACTACGTCCCACGTTGAAAACCAGACCGAGGTTTCGCGCCGCTCGTTCCGCCGCGTTGTATGAAGCATCATCAGGGGATCCTCCGTTCGATTAATCACGTCGCAAGCTGTCTCGAGGACCAATCGGTCATGCATACACGCCAGGCTTAAAAGGCCACGACCTCCCATATTTCGGGCAAATACAGTCGTTCCACGGAAGATCTTGGATGCAAACTGCGTTGCATACAAATCATTTTCCATGTGCTTCGGTCAAGATCCCTTAGCTCGTCAACGTTCCACTTCAGTGCTCCAAATGAATGGAGTACTGGTGATACGACCAACATATTGGTGGCTGCCACCTTATTTCTCCCGGTCAATTCTGATGAGGAGAATGCTCCGGTATTTCTTAATGATGGTGGTTTTAGCAGCCTGCACATCCTGGACATGCCTTTGAGGTACGCGTAGGCATCTTCGGCGCTAAGGTGGCGGATGACATTTCCGTTGACGAGCTCCATATCGTTGTTATGGGAGCCTGACCTTCCTCTGTGCAAATGAATGACTGCACACTTGTCCAATCCGAATTCCATACCGATATCTCTCGAGTATGTGAGGGCGATGTTCAGAGATCGATGTAATTGATCCTCGCCTGATGCGTATAATTTAAGATCGTCCATATAGAAAAGATGGGTGATCTTATGTACACGTTCACCAGGCGGTCCACACATGTACCCTTGAGATTTCCGGAGAGCAACGGATAGAGGCAATAGTGAGATGCAGAAGAGCAGAGGACTCAGAGAATCTCATTGATAGACACCTCTTTGGAATTGAACAAGTCTAGACATGGTTCGACGCTTGCCCGATGTCATGACAAAGCGTGTTTTCCAAAGAGCCATCAGGTCTTCTACAATTCTCACTATGTTTGGGTGGACATGGAGGCATTTGAGCAACAAACTTAAAAGCTCGTGCGATGTTGAGTCATACGCCTTCACGTAATCCAGCCAGGCTATCGACAGGTTACGCTTGTACTGGACTGCGTCCTGACAAACACACCTGTCGATAAGCAAGTTGACCATGCAGCCGGACACACCTATTTTGCAGCCTCGTTGTTCTACTATCTGTTGCCACACCGGTTTCACGGATTTCTCAATATGTACGTTCAAGATGTTAGTAAACAATTTGTATAACGTATTGAGACACGTGATCGGTCTATGGTTTTTCGGATCGGACAAGTCTCCCGATTTTGGGATCAGTGTCGATCGGCCCTCCACCAGCCAGTGCAGAATGGGTTGGTCTCCATTTATATAAGAGGTGAATATTCGGGCTAGGTGTTGATGGACAGAAGTGAACTTCTTCCACCAATAGTTGTTAATTCCATCCCAGCCCGGCGAGGAGAAATTCCTCGCTCCTGTGATGGCATTTTTCAGCTCTAATGCACTGACGGGTGAGCAATCTTCACTTTGTTGTGTGACTTCGTCGCACAACTCGGTGAAGATTTCAATACCTGGAGTGTTTGCATTAAGCCTAGATGTTTCCTCGTAGATGCTCCCCCAGAATTCCTCAACTGCGGTCATCGACGGAAACTCTCTTGAGGCTGTGATACGATGTTTGAAGAGGTTGGAAGGATTCGTCCAAAATATTGCATTTTGTCGAATTCCATCCTCCCGTTTTTGCAGCCTCTTTTTGGCATCCGCCAAAACCCCAATTTTATCCGCCAAATGTTGCTTGATGTTGAGCAACTTCAGCTTGATCAGTGTGTGATAGTACGTCCGCAGTTGTTGTGCGAACTTCTTGACTTTAGCCGTAAATGAACGGCTAGGTGTTAAATAGTCGATCACACACTGAATTCGGGAAGCGAGTTTCCGTGTCAGTCGAATCTTACCGTTCAATTGAGGCATGCGTTTTGTAATCTGCCGACTCCCCGATATCTGTGTCAGATTTCGCGGAGTCACCAGATCACTTGCAGCCTCGTAAACGGCACAATTGACTTGCCACAGGTCGCAGTCATCTGGAAGAGCATCCAGAAGTAGGCCATTTGCTCTGTCTATTTCTCGTTGTTTTGGCAAAACACGAGTGTCGTGCTTTCATAAGGTGGAGCATCTCTCTCAGCACCGCGTACGGGCTCAGTTGTATCCGCCTCAGATAGGCCACATAATCTCTCTGTTGTTGTTGAGAAAAGCGATCTGCCAGTTCGGGATGCATTACTGCAAACCGACTATGCATTCGCGCCATGTAGCCTCTCTGTTGCGGACAGCTCTCCTCGTAGCAGCGCATTAGATCTTGCCTGAGATGCTCCGTCCACTGAAATCGTCCGTGGGAACGTAAAGATCGTTGTCCCGGGACACCCGTTCGGCCCCTCCGCCTCGGGACTGGGCTGCATCCGAAGCAGCCCGATGGTCAGGAGCCCTGCGCGTCATTCTATGAGTAACCGCATTTAAAACCAGAAGTAGGGTGCACTGTAAAAAAAATTTGAGGAATTGTACCACATTCTGTGTGGGCTCGATTTTTACCAACATACACTGCAGAAAATTCCCTAAGAGTAAAAAAATCACCAACAAAAGTGAAATGTTCCCGTCCAATTATGGAATATTACAAATATGTAGTAATAAATTGCGAATCGTAGGAGATTTACCATTGCATTGTAAAAGTCATACTGGATTGAGATTTGCAGGTTATGGAAATGTTTCTCAAGGTAGGAAATTTCCAAGGTATAGTAAAATTCATATGGAAGGTAAATTTCACAGGTTATGGGAGATATCTTCAGCAATAGCAGTAAATTAACAAAAATTGGTAAAAAGTATTTATTTTAAGTTTTTGACCCTATCAGGTAATCGAAAATATTGAAATTAAAATTCTTTTCTTGCAATAAATAAACGCAACAAAATTACTGAAATTGATTACAAGATCGATACTATTATTTCAAAAATCGATAATTTCCTATTAATTAATACGTACTTTAGATTATCGTTTCTTATATTCCCAGGTGGCATAAAACAGACCTGATAATGCGGTGTTCACATGTAACTGTCATTGGATACTAGGAATCAATAACAGAGGAAAGTTGTCTTGCAATTTTTTTGTTTATTTATAAATGTACTTACAATGTCATATGCTTAAAAATAAAAACAATTTTCTGGTTAAATTTAAAAATAATAAAGTCGATACATATCAGTCTGATCGTAAGCAACATGAAACTTGAATAATCGCTAGAAAATTTGTCCCAATTTCGGATTTGAATCTTATCCGTATCTGTCGATACAGAAATATCGGTGCCTTAGAATTATTGAAAACTTCAAGATTGTAGTTAGTCATCAGCATCATGTTATTATCTTCTTCGATGTGTAGTAAGTGTCTCTCCGAAAAGTATCTGATTAAAAATAAACAAATTTGGTATAAAACATATATGTATATACATGCATACCGAATAGTTCGAAGGCCTATAACTCACCTAACTGAGGTTACGCCCAAGTCCCTGGACTATCGATTGAATGATCCTTTGGGGATGGTTCTGGAACTTTATAAATGACCTGGAATCATTGTGGTTTAGTCACATTAGTCACACAGTGCTGTAAGTGTAAAAAATAACGATCATAATATTGGCATTGACTTACTTCAAGTTTATTTGGTAGTATTTGAGTTAAATATCATTAATTTCTTATACAAAGTAATCACTTTATTTTTGTCCACTTCTGATGCTCGTAATTTCTCTTTGCACATTATATTGCATAGGTACATTTCAATTAATACTAATGTACATGAATTTGTTTTCGGATATACTCTATTAAAAACGAAGTAGAAGCTTAACAATAATTGCAGGCTTTCAATGAAATCATAGCATTGAATACATTTTTTATTTTCCATTGAAACCCAATATTCTGTATGAGTATCTAAAGAAATGAAGAATATTATTATACCATTAACAAGACATGTATATACATATTAATCGTCAGGATATGCACTACAAACATTTTGTTTAAAACTTAAATCGGTTGTACGTTAAAAGATTTTTTTTCAGTCGATTACAAATTTTTTCACAAAAGTGGCTTTATTGGATTTGTGATTGTAGTTAAAAATGTGAACAAAATTTCAAAAGTTTTCAGTAAGATCAAAATTCGTTCAGGTTATGCTAACCCAATACGTTCCCTGAGGGGTAACGTTTACGTATAGTTTATTGTTTTGAAATTTTTCAAATTATGAATATTGTTTGAGGTTCTGCATCTGAATTTTGATCCTACAGGATCGCTTTTCTAAAAATCAATAATTAAATACATTAAATTAAAATAACTCACTATTGTACAACACACAGGGATAATGAAGGGAGGATATATCACTGTCCTCGTCATTTTCCTGAAAATGTTAAGTTGTTCTTATGCATCATCAAAACTATGAACATTACAAACTAGTGAAAAACTAATACTTACCGAATGTGGAACAAACAATGTTAGGTGATTTTCCTTAAATTGTTTGCAGACAGCTGTCATGGCTTCAAAGTGTTTTTTATTATTTGAGATCTCATCTTTTTGGGTAATAAAAGCTTTTAATACACCATAAGTAAAAATTGCATCCAAATTCTTTTCAAACCTTTTCCTACAAGTATCTATCGAGTGTCCAGTTAATTTTTCAAAATGCCACATAAGAACTTCTTTTTGCATGAGAATTGGCCATTCTTGGTATATTTCGTGTTTTTTTTTCTTTCGTCTTTCGACACTCGGAATTTTCTTAATATTATTTAAAAATTCTCGCTGTGTTGCAAATGTAACATTTAATTTGTCAAGCACATCTGTCCATACTTCTGGATAATCTTCAGCCTCAACTTCATCCAGTTTAATAGAAGCCAGCTCCTCTTTTTTTTTCTACAGTTTTCTTGGTTTCGTTCTCTGGAATTGAATCTGGTTGCCAAGAAATGCATCCTGCTTGAAATTTCTTTGCCGTTTTCCTCATCTTTAATGGAATCTGCAAATTATGAGCAAGCGACTGCCTTTTGTGGGGCCTGTTCAGGTAATTATTGTGCTCACGTAACTTTAGAAATGTTACATTGTAACCGTTATCAAAGCGGGATCCGTCCTCATTTCGGTCTTCGAATGTTTGTGGAAAATCTGTTACTAATTGAAGAGCAACTCTTTTCAAAGCAGTCACAGGTATATGTTTGTCGAACAGCCGCATATCATTAATTACTGCATGGATTACATTAGTCGTCACTGAATCACTTCTGGATCCATCATTTAGTTCCGATAATGCATCTCCTGGAATGGATGTCCAAGGAAAATAGTAACTGTCAAAGCCACTGAATGTCTCTTTTCTTTTCTGCAAATAATCCGAAATAGAAATTTTTGATGAAGTACATTCAACTACATTCTCGTTTTCTACAGGAGGATTATTCTCATTTTCTAAAGAAAGATTATTTTCATTTTCTGAAGGAGGGTTATTCTCTTTTTCAGAATCTTCATTATTTGACGAGCTTTCAATTTTCTCTTGAATATTCTGAGGTGGAACAACTGTGATTGGATTAGTATTCTCATTTTCCATATTTGATGAAATTTCTTTTAAATGACTAGCGATAGGGATGTCACCTAACATGCAACCAGAATTGCAAGGTTCTAATATGTAATCTGAACTTCTCTCATTTGTAACAAGTTCTTTTACTTGGTCCTTCGATATCCACTGTTCGGAATTTTCTAACAGAGTGAATATCTTGTTTTCTGTAATGAAAATGTACAGACTTTCCTCATCGTCGACTTCGGTTCCATCCTCTTCAAGAACAATTTTGGTTCCTGATTTTTTAAATTTCTTACTCGCTTCGTTAATAAAATCGTAAATAAAGTTTTGTACAAAAATTGCTTTTTTTATTTCACGATTTGCTGACCATATCTTTGTTATAAACATCTGAAAGAATGACAAATTATTTTTAAAGGGATGGTATACCCACAAATCAACTCTATGTTATACACCTTCAAAAAATTTGAAACAATTATTTCATTATCAATTTTTGACAAGGAAATCATCGTGTTAAAATAAAAAGTGTAAAAATTTTGTTTCACCCATTAATTTTAGTAGGAAGAAAAATTGGTTTTTAGAAAAAATACAATTACATTTTTCTAAATTAATTTACAAAACATTCTGTTCAGTGCACTAAAATAAGACTTTGATCTAATTTGAATTTTCTTTATGAAAATTAGAATGCACATGATAGACAACTTACCCTACTGCGATTATTTATGCGTATGACTCCAGAGGGTCATATTTAGGGATGAAAACTGGTATGGACATTATTTTGAATTCTAGGAACGGATCAGGACACAATAATGAGGAGTAATTAAATGTCATTAGCGTACTAGTGTCACAACATGTTTCTGTATCGGTGTCAGTGACTTCGTATACTCCAACGTCAGAATTATAATGCAACTCTATCAGAAATCCAATAAAAGTTATATCTGTGCCTTTGTCATTGATGGCTATGAATTTTATTTTACAAAGTTTGTAATTATCAACATCATTTTTGCCCACACACACTGACATCCCATTTTTGTAAGTAATTCCTCGGTAACAAATTTCTTCGCAAATATACTTTTTGTTTTCAGATTCGGGAAAGCAATTATTTATTACTTTTCGAACTTGTTCATTGTACAACTGTGGAACTTTTCTTTTTGCCATTTTTGGTATTTCAAGTAAATTATTTTTATCACCAAAAGCTGCCTGCTTTAATTGACGTTTTCTAGCCAAAGACTGTATGATATTTTTAAAGTTCATACTATGTTTAACGTCTATTTTGAAATCCCTATGGAGGCTTTCGAAGCGTAAGGTAAAGCAGTGTTTCAAAGGACCAAATCGAATCATTGCTATCGGATAATGAAATACGTAATCATGCTTTGGTCTGAGAGGAATTCCAGGGAAACATTGCATTCTTAAAGTTAAAAATTGATGTATTTCATTCTTTAATTCCGCTATTTGGCTCTGGCGCAGTGCGACTGCACATACGATGCTGCATATCCTACGTAAATGAAGAACCATTCCAAACAGGGTCATTATAACATTTTATGACTTCAGCGATCGCTACGGGTAGAATTAAAATAAACCTCCTAATTTGAGCAGCAGTCCCAGTTATTTTAGAAGTATTTGAACCACTTATTTTTATTTCTGGAAGAAACTGTGATGCATTATCACAGTGAATATCATTAACTCTAAAGTTAAGAAATATCAAGTCGAACCAATGGTTTTGGACGAAGTACCTGATTGCCAACCACAAGTCGGTAGGAGCAATTCCTTCAAAAATATCATGGGATATACAAGGAGGAAGACCAGGGTTTGCCACATGGTAATGTCGAAGTTGATTTAAAGGAGAATTTCCTTTTATGCCCATTGTAATCTTCCCCTTCTGACTTTCAGCCTCTTTTGCCAACTTATTGAAATTTTCAACAGTTCTGAACTGTCTTCGCTGAAAAGGATTTGATTGAAATGCAGAGTTAGTGATTTCGCAAATTCGACAAAAATGTTGTACTTTGCTAAAGTTTTCTGTAAAACCACCTATTTGGTGGCTTCCCAAATTGTCTCCCAACATAAACAACGACCAACGAATTTCGTCTCAACTCCATTTATACACACAGAGATTCCTTCATTTTCTAATTTTTGTAAGTCTTCAATCACTTGTTGCAACATTTTTTCCCATCCAAATCGTTTGACATATTTGTCAAAAAACAGTGCTACAAGTTTTATATTATCGACTTTTGATCTCAAGTATGGAGGAACGTTTCCCAAAATCATGTAAAGCCCAATGAGTTTGAATTTTCCTTTGGAGGCTCCGAGTGGATTGCAGACTTCGAAGGCGTCTTGGAATAAAATAACCTGCAGTGCGTTTTTATTGTTTCTAAAAAATTCGTTATTTTTGAAAACATATCCATCTTTGAAATCCGAAATAACTGTCTCATCATACTGAATAGTATTGGTATTCTGTAAATGTTGTTGAATTTCTTCTTTATGCACCATTAACTGTAAAGTCTCCAAAATTGGCACATAACTATAGAAGGAACCAGTCGCATCATCATTGTTGGTTCGTAATTCAATTTCTACGGGAAGAATTGCATTCATGTAGTTACTAAAAAATTTCTTTCTAGTGTGTGTGCTTCTTAAAGTACCATTCTTCGGGTTCAATGAATCAGTGAAACCAGAAAAACTGTCATCAAAAATTTTCATTACATTCTTTTTATCATTTTCTGTTAAAGACGATTGGTCAAGGCTGGTTATAAATTCAGCTTTACACATGGCGAATGCACTATATGTTTCCGTTACAAGATCTTGAATGCACGTTTCTGTTGCATGATGCTTTAATTGTACATTTAAAAGTAAATTAGACAGAATTTTCATACTAGGTTTTAAATCTGGTTTGCAAACACCATTATTGTTTGACGCTACATTACAATTAAGTACATGTTGTAATTCATCAAAAGAAAGAAACTGTTGATTGTTAGCATCATCTTCTGTGCTGCAAGTTGAATTTTCATCGCTTATTTCGTACCTGTATTGTACCAAATTCCAGTGTCTTCTAGTTACATGCACAGAATAAGCGTTTGCGTTATGAAATAGTTGCCCTGAATGCTTACACTCTCCAAAAGGACATACAATACCATGTGGGGACCTATCCAGGTGATCTTTCATGTATTTATTGATGCTTTGAATATTCGTAAAGGTAAGAGAACATTCATTTACCGAACAACTATAAACACTGTGACCTGCATCTTCATTCTTTTTTTCATTTGTATGAATGCGATACATATGCAAATTTAACTGTGCATACTTGCCAAAAGTTTTTCTGCATTTGAAATAGGGGCACAAAAATTTCACTTCGTTTTCATCACTATGCAGTAATTGATGCTTATTATAGAGGTATATCGTTTTTAACTGACAGTTACATATTGTACACTCGTACATTTTTAAGAAGGTATAATGTCATAAAAGGGATGATAGAATCGGAGAGTAGGATTGGAGAAGTGTTGTCAACTGACTTTGAACGCGTCGAAGAAGTGCACTTGAAATGAAATGATACATTTTAATCTATGAGCAAGGTCCGTATTTCTTAATGTAAAAAAAATCTGTACCTTGAGATTCGCAAATTGCACCTCAGAAAAAGATAAATGTCACTTTCAGCAGTGTGAAACGTTCACGCTCGTAATGAAACGTGGCTCAATTTCTACTCCAAGAGAACGAACTGTTAATGAGCAAGGAACTACTGTACTGAAAGATCAGTTATTAGCTGAAATGAAATAAAATGTACATTACCTAAATTGCAACTAATTTAGGCCATGACACACTACTCATTCAATTCATAAAATGCACTGTAAAAGGTCGTAATGAATTTTACGAACTTTTTGTAACTTCACGTGTGTAAAATCCCTATGTCTGACATCAGGATTTTACCACTTGAGATTATGAATTTTACGTTTCCTGTAAAATAACCACATACAAAGTCAATTTGCTCTGTAAGTGTTGGGAAATTACAACGCGCTGTGAAAGTCCTGTGCTGGACATGGGTTGTAAGGGTGAAAATGATAATATAATTTTACTATTCACTGGTAAAAAAGCAATATTTTTTGTGAAAATACCTGCCGGAACTGAACAAAAGCCTACGTTAAACGTAGTAATTTTACACGGTTCGCAGTGAAACCCCTATGTCCAGTATTGGTCATAAAATTGCCTACCCCGAATGTAAAATTCATAGCGATTTTTTACAGCATATGCCTGATAATTAAAATCGATACGAAACATGCATTAGTGCTCAGAAAACCTTTACCTTTTGACTTTCGAATCATTTTCTCCGGTTGATTGACGTCTATAATAGTATGTTCATCACTGCATAACTAATATTATGATACCACTGAATTACTAATAGCAGGCTTAGATTATCAGATTACTGGGATTACTGATTATTAATATCGAATATGTTCGCAGATCCACAATGTGCTCCATGTGCTCCAAGAGAACAATGGCGAGCTGCGACGTAGCGTCGAACATGGTGAAAATACATATATAGAGAAACTGTACATTCTATGTATTCGCCCTGTTAAGCTCCTCTGGTGGGTGAAATGGCCCCGCAGGGGACTTGTGGAAGAGAGCGGAGCGGGTTATCTCCGTCCACAATTTTATTGTGGAAGAGTGAGGGGTCGAAGTGCCCGAGCTCGAAGAGGAGCAATGCTTTTGAAAGATCCGCTTCTCTTAGCAAGTTTTGAGAATTGACGACCTCACGGACCCGATCGTTCGGCTGGTCTGTGCCGACGAATGCCTGATCGTGAAACGACTCGAGAGACCCACCGTACTGGGGAGCTAGGGTGCGGTGTCAAGCCCGTGCCGGCGGGTTCCACACGGGGGAGCGCTACGGCGTGCCGTGTCCGTGCAGGCAGTAACCGCAGAAAGGGTTGGCCTCTAGCGGGCCGTGGCAACGTTAGAAAGGTTCTCTGAACCAACAGAAGCATCAAGGCAGGCAGCTTGTTGCTAATAAATGTGGTAGCTGACTTGTTGTATATCTTTTTTAAGTGTGCACAACCAGCGGTGCTGGCGCATCACTAAAATTTGGCCCCATTCCCCCATGGGGGGGGGGGGGTGTTTTAAAGACACCTTAAATAACTGCACTCAGGTGGGTGAAATGGAACTAAAATAATAGGGTACACCTGGGGTACACATACAATACACTATTACGTTTTCCATCATTGTGTACCCAATTATTTTAGTTCAATTTACGCCACTTATATAGAGGATCTTAATAGGGCGAAGGCTATATACCTCATAGAAGACGGAAAGAATATTCCCTCTGTCGATAAAGTAGGAATTTGTACAAAAATGTTGTACCGGGAAGCCGTAGTGGTCCGCCGATAAGGTACGATTTTCATTAAAAAATGTAAATTAAAAATTATTTGAAAGACTTTTCAAAATTCCGGTCCCATTGCGCCTTACCTAACCATTATAGATAGTCATCTAAAAAATTTCAAAGACATTCGTTGGGAACTTACCGAAAATAACCAGATAAAAGGAAAAATCAGCTATTTCTGGAAATCTTCGGTCAGTTTTCAACGAATTTTTTCGATATTTTTTACATTAAGAACAAGTTAAATTAAACTATCTACATATACGGTTTAGAGTCCGATAATAGTCAATTTAGTAGTCGAAGGTTTGGTAGAGTGTAGACGATTCACTAGGGCCCGAATTTTGAAAAAATTGATTCAGTCATTTTTAATTTAAGTTTTTCAATGACAATTGCTACTTTATCGTAAGAACACTTTAGAACTCCCGTAAGCGGGGATTAATTGAGTATCGAGTTTTTCGATAAATGAATATATAAGTATATATATATATATATATATATATATATATATATATATATATATATATATATATATATACAGGGTCATCGAAAAGTATCGGACCCCCCTAATATCTTCAGTTAGAATGCACTTAGGAGAAAATGTCCAATAGCAAAGTTGTATGGTTTCAAGCGGGGAGTAAGATGATGACCTTGACTTTGACCTTGACCATATATTTTAGGTAAATAGAGAATGGCATTGGAAAACAAATTCGTTGTTGATAAAAGTATTTTAAAATACAAAACAACTTGCAGGATTGCTTATATAAATGGTGACCAATACCCATCATATTACATACTCCGTTTATATTAAATATGCAAGTTGTGTTGTTATTATCTTAATTTGCACAGAATTTTACACATGCTTGCAATTTTTCTTAATTCAATGTTAAAGTCTTTGAAGTGTGAATTGCGCCATTCATCAGTAATATTACTACATCTTATAACAGAATTTCACAAACATTTCAGATTTTTTCAATCCCACATTAATTTTACAGTTCTTTTTCGTGTCTTCAACACAGTCGGTAAGATAGCAACATACAATGTAGGCTCGATATTTACCCACATCTAATGGCGTAATATTACCGATATTCAATATTCGATACTGAATTTTACATATGCCTGTAAAATACCTAACCTCAATGTTGGATATTTCCTCTAGTGTATATGGGAATGTTACACAAAATTTCAAATGTAAAATTACCAGAACGTGGTAAACCTCATTTTCATTTTTTACAGTGTGGTTAGCCCTACCCCCCGTTATACTAGGGCGGGTAGTTAGCCCTTCGCCGTAGGCCTGTAAACCCGGCAGGGGGCCGTTTAATCGCCTTTTACGACAGGCAGGCATGCCCTGGAAGTATTCTTGATCCGTTCCCAGACGGATTTGGTCACTCAGATATTTTTTTTTTTTGACGGAGGGGGGAAATGCGTTGGGCACCATAGGGGGTTGAAGATGTTGGTTTACCCCCCGTCTGTCGGACTTCCTTGCCCATGGCGTTCGGGACAAGGTTTACCGACTAAAACCCTAACCTCCCTTTTAATTTTGTTACATTATACCGACACATCTTAAGAAGACTATGCCATTTGGCAGTTTCCCTGCCTTATTTTAAATAGGAAAAATTGAAATGAAATGATGTCTTCGTAAATGGTATCCATACATTTGACACATTTTATATTGAAACATAATCCGACTCCTTAAAAGATAAGGCTTATATCGCAATGTTGATTTTTCAATATTTATGTTCGTAATGATCTCTCACCTTTCAGATTATAATTTCAAAATAATAAAAACAATCTATAATTTTTTTGTAAATAATTCAGTAATGTTTTTGTCACGTTCAGCTCATTTAAGATACCATACATTTATAACAGCATATTTATCATTCCTAATGTTTCGTTATTTATAATATACTATTTGTTACGATAGACCATTCGTCCGATCGTGCTTGTAAAATTTATCTTATATTAATGTTATTTGATATACTAAGAGTGCAATTATTGAAAGAATACTTTTAGTGACTCATCAGTAAGGCACGTATTAATGCATCTGGTTTCGCATTACGGTCTAACCAATATTATATTCTGCAGTCGTAATCAGTGATAAGCTCTTTTCGGCTGGGAATCTGCGAATCATAGTAGATCACACGAGCGACCGTAGCCGGAGCCATCCCGTGAAATCGAGAAACTCAGCAGATTCCCAGGACGGAAAGTGCAACTTTTGTTAAATATAAGAAATTGATGTCCGCCGAAGTTGGGGTTTTGAGCGGACATTCAGACTCGAGATTCGGAGATTCGAACATGACAGCGATCGGTCGCACCGCGAGATCCACTGGCCGTTTGCTGGAACGTTGGTAAAACTAAGTGCGTGCCCCTTCATTCGCTCTAGGGCGCTCTTCGAGTGCTGGACGTCTACGTCGTTGTAAAGAGAGACAATAAAGCAACTATCCTTAATCAGATTTTCCCTTTTAATAGTCCAGCCGGTTCGTGCTCGGAGATCCGCCTATAATGGATCTCCTGGTGTCAGAAGCCTGAGTTCAGCTACACCGAAATTCCCCCTTACATAACATAAGGGCATTAATTCCAAATTCTAAAATCTTTTAAATTTTCAAAACACGCGTAATTTTGTGTAGTGTCTCACTATAGCCTCTTATATACATTAAAAACAGTGGAAATACGGTTTATGCCGTAAGAGATATTTTTTGTATAATATTAAATTCATTATAACAATAATTTATCAGGTGTAAGTATCCTCGACTTTTCGGTCGACTCCTGACCATCTTCAAGACGCTTGGGGAGCCGCGTGTCCGCGACTCAATTCTCGTTCAAGTTTTCGGAGTTGAAGAATTAAAAACATTGTTTCTAAAGAAGCAATGAAGTTTTTAGCGGAAATAGAACTTAAATTTAATTATTATACGATATTTTTTCTTGATCTCTAAAGACCGGTCACTCGCGGCATTGTTAGTAGGCAATAACGCGAGCCGTCTTGTTCTCTACATGGTGTAGAGCAAATACGCGCCACCCGTACCACATTGGATAACTCTGATGCACAATTTTCATTTAGAACATTTTTTATATAACCTTTATCTTTCACCAGCAGTCGGATTTGAAAGGGAAGAGAAATATTAAATGTAGAATACATATTTATATAATTTTTAATAAAACTTAATCCGTGTAATTTAATCTTAATGTAGCATATACCACAAACTATTGAGCTCCAATTTATCTATGGCGAAATTTGTTGACTCGTAATTACAATACCGCGTTAATTCGAATGAAAAGAATCGTGCGATTGACGTCTGCTTCACATTAGATCATTCTCGACGATTTTTGAGTTTTCGATTTGTGTCCATTTCGAGAGCGAATTACAATTTCCAACGAGCGTGGAATAGAACATCCGAATCATAATGAGTATTAATCAGAATTGGCGTACCGGGCGAGAAAACGGTAGCATAAAAATTGAAAAATAGTGAGAAGACGAAATTCGCCTATGTTCGCGATTGTCGAAAAGTTAAGCTCCGGAGTGTGGAGCCGCGTGTGTTAATTATAATAATTACATTGATTGTAGGTCTATAAAGTGGAGCTCCTCCCTGGTAAAAATAGCAGCGAGAACCAAGAGTTCTTAAAGAGGACGTAAAGGCTCAGGGAAGCGTACACAACGCTTCATTAAGCGTTCTGAAATAGTCCGCTTAAGATAATTTAAGCGAGCCAGGATCATGTATGTGAACTTACTTTGAACGTTATTAGAACGCTCTTAAGACGTCCAATTGTAACGTTAAAAGCGTTCATAGAGCGTCTACGGTGTGTTTGTATTCATCCGTATGTATATGTTCATCGGGAGTCCATAAAGCGTCCAGTCATCAGTTCAAAAACGTTTACAAAACGTTCTTAAAGCGATTTCAGAGCGCTGCATTCACCCGTACATAAAGCTTAAACAATAGAAGGAATTATTCTAGATATTTAATTTGATTTGTATTAATATTTATGTGAATGTTAGATATGTTATTAGGGATTATAGTTTTACAATTTCGCTCGCAAATAAATCTATGAACCTAAAAATAATTTACCCCGACCGAGAATCGAACCCCGGTCTGCCGTGTAACAAATTTGAGGTTTTTATACATATATTTATTTTTTTATATTAATATTTCTTTATATTCTTCTCACTGCATGGTTACTATTTGATTACAATCAACACGTGTACAATTATTATTTTTTCATTAAACACTTACTTACGTTCATTTCCGATGTTTCGCTGCATCCGTCCACACACACACACGGAATAATTTACGCGGCTATAATTATCATTAGTCATAAAACGAAACGAAATAAATTACGCGGCTAAATTTGAATTAGTCATAAAAGAACGAAATACATTACGCGAAGACACATACACATACACGTTATCAATCATTCATACATAACTAAATTGTCAATATGAAACGTCACTGAAATGCACAAAATATACACAAAATAAACACGTTACCGAACCGCGGGAGAGAAGGACTTTTCCTGTATTTGGTGGCTGTCTTGGTTCTTCCTTCCTTTGTCCGTTGTCTGGGGCCCCAGGTATTCTTGGGCCGGCCCTGGTGGATCCCGTCGACGTTCCCTCGATTGACGGTCGAAGTCCGCGGTGGTGAAGCGAGCGACTTCCTCCTCGGCGCCTCTTGGAATCCGCCGCTGGTCGTTCCGTACCTTCGACGAATATCGAGGGGAGAAGAAATGCGGCAGATTATTTGTTCACTCACAATAAGATGTTAAAAGGAAATTGGAGTCGCTCACCTCGGACTTCTACCAGCGGGCCGAAGTCGATGGAATCCACGTGAAACAATTTCCGGCACCGGATCAATTTCTGCTGATCCGTCGTCGGCACCCTGGATCCTGGAGATGGCTGCGATGGCTGTCGACTTCCTGTGACGTGCCGGATCATCCGATACCGGGAAGGAAGAGAGCGAGTTCTACCCTGGAACCCGCTTATATATCCCGTCGAACTTCAATTGGAGCGACCGCCTCAACTTTTTACTTGGAACGGGACGGGAACTGTCAGTCATTTAAATGTCATTTACGCGTTTGAATTGACAGCCCGCCCCGTTCGTTCAAAATTCCCGCGGCGCTCCTTCCCTGCGGTCAACTGTAATACTACCGCGCTACATCTTTCAATCGTTGGTGCGCGGCGGTCGCTTTCGTTTCTGCGCGCCGGTCGAAACTCGGGTTACGCTAGTTTCACTAATGGCGGCACACAGTCATCACGGTCGCGCACGTGTTTTTCTTTATTTACAGTTTCCTTCTCTCCCGGCCTTCTCTCCTTGTACATTATTTATGGATGCACGATCGTCCCGTTACATCCGTTTACTACGCTAACTTCTTAACCACTACCGCGTAAACAAGAGTAACTTATACTCAAACGTAGAAGACATGTTGATAAATGCGTGTGTAGTTCAAACGAAAACTTTAACATTTCTTTAAAGAGGTTATTTATTTACGCAAACTATTTATAGAGTTGTTTTTCTCGTACAATATATATAAATGTTATTCAATTTCAATTGTACTTAATTAATTTCGGCATTTCTGTATAAGAAATAAAGGTATTTTAAATATTATTTTCATAGTTATTAGCCATTTACGAATAGGTTAAATAACCATTTTAAAGAAATTTATATAATATTCATTTTAACGAGGTTGATTAAAATATGTTACGAATACTTTTTTCCATGTAGGTTTCTAAAGGTATGAGCCTCTGCCAAATAAGATTAAGAATTATTAAGGGCCCTCGCGCGTACCGAGGCGGTCCCGCCCGTGACGTCAGAGGCGTGGAAAAAAGCGAGAAAACTTTGCGCCGTGAAATTGGCGATTTTCGAGGTATTTTCGATTTTTTTTGCAGAAATCGGTTTCTCGTGTCGAGGAATAGCGATTAAAGTAGTATGGAAAAGATTGTTAGCTTATAAATAGGAAAAATAAAGCATCAAACTTTCACAGCGGCCATCTCTTTGCCCTTTAATAGGAAAACGACGATCGACATCAGACCTTCTCTTTCTGGGTTGTTCTGCACACTCTCGCTTCGAGACTGTCTCACTTGCTCGGAATACTAAGACACTCGCTCCCTCCCCCTCTCTCTCTCTCTCTCTCTCTCTGCTTCCGTACGAGAGTGCAGGCGACTAGGCGTGCGTTGTCGTTACGAAAAATTCATGCATTTACGAAAGTGGCCGGGGAACAAAGATCCGAAAATCAACACACCGACAGGCCAAAATTTCTATAAACATGGCTCCAGCGTGATTTTCTTCCCATTGGCTTTGGAAATTTGGCAAAAAGAAAGCAAATTAAAATCCGTTAGACTCATGCAATATCGAAAGTTTAGCCTTTCGGGGTTTTGGTTTTCGCAACTTTGTTTCCCGGCTGCGAAAATTGCACGATTTTTAAAAAATATGGATGCTTTTTAGAAAGTAACATATCGATAACTGCAGATGGCGAGATGCAATAAGTCATACAATAGAGATTGGAAGGGTTACTCTTTAATTGTCAGAGGATAAAAAGCGAGAAAACTTCTAGTCAATTCATCGCAGATCGAATAACTTTTTTGATACACGTGTCCGTAAAGTAGACACTTTACGGGCTCCTTCCTTTTAGTCCGTAGAGTGTGATTTTACGAATTGATCTCTGCACTTTACGGACTAAAAACAGTCGGCAAAGTGCCTATTTTTGCGAACAGTGTATCAAAAAATAGTGCTCGAACCTCGGCCGTAAAATTTTACGACAGCGGTTTGGAGAGTGTGCGATGAATTGTATCTGAGGTTAGAATTTTGGCAACTCGTTTATCGTAGTGAAAAAGACAATTCATTGCTTTTTTCGTCATTCGTAATTTACTAACAATGAGAACTGACCAACCAACAGACAGCTGTATCTCTAAAGTGTAATTTAACTATAATATAATAGTTTAACGTAGTGACATAAGTTACATTTTTTTTCGTGTATACTCAGATACAATCTCCACTCGGTCCGCAAAATTGAACTTTATGGCCTAGGAACGAAAAGTGCAATTATGCACGACTTTTCGGTGCGTAAAGTAAAATAATTGGGAAAGTAAAGCTCACATGCGTCCAAAACTGTTTTTTTTTTCAATAAATTAAACCTGATGTTGTGGTCTATGCGAACAAATTAGATGTCATTTGCGCAATATTTCTTTTATTCAGTTTTCCTAACTTTGTTTCCGACACCAGACACTCGGCCTGTACAATTCAGAAAATTTGCGATAAATTTTTAAAAATATCGAATTTCACGACAGATGGCAAAGAGGAGAGATTTTTCGCAAAAATTGAGGATCAAGCTGTTTTTGTTTTTTCCACTTTATATTATGGCGTATGCGAACAAATAATCTTTGTTGTCCAACTTATTTTTTTTTTGACACCGGATACTCGGGCGGTACAATGACATTTTTTGAAAAAAAAATAGCATGTCAGATGTTATTTTGTTTAAAAAAAAATGAGGATAAAACTGTTCTTTTTTCAACGACTAACCTACAAATACGTATTTTTGAAGACCATACCCAGAAAGCAGCCTCACTACGGCGAAATGCGGAAATGTGGAACAATGCAACCACACGCATTCATCCAAACACGCACGTAACAGAAAAAGTAAACTTTGTAATTGTATTCCAGAGAGATTAATGTTATCATATATCAGTCAAGTTATATATATATACGAAAAAAATTAATCGCTGTTGTGTAAATTATTTTTTTTTCTCGCGCGCGCGCACACACACACACACACACACACACACACACACACCCGCCGGAGTCTTGCTGGTTCCTTCTAACGGGCGCGTCCACAGGTGGCGGATCGGGGAATGCTGGTAAAAGGTATTGGAGAAATAAAATACCCGACGCGGACCAAAGAAATAGCTAGGGGAAGGAACCCCGAACAATAAACCAAGTATGGAAGATCAGCTGCAGATAAAAGCTTACGGTGCAGGTGTCGGATCCCCAGTACCGGCGTCGGGTACGAGTGAGCAAGCGGGCTCTCCGGCGTCGTTATCAGGCAACCGCAGTGTTGTTGCGGTTGGTCAATCGGCCCCAACAGCATTAAATGTTACAAGTGACACTCTGTCAGGAAAGGCGCACAAGACTGTAAGTTTCGAGCGCCTGGAAGAAAAACTTCAGCTCCTTGTGGAATTTATCTAGGAAAAGAAAAATCTCCACAAGGAGCTAAAGAATATGGCCAAAGGCACACTGCGTGCCTTTAGCCATTACGCCAAGGCACGAGAAAGTTCGGGGGCTTCGCAGGCGTCGGTCACCTGCCAGGACGGGGCGAGCCAAACGTCGCCCCTATTCCGTAAGCCCCCCGAACGTCCAGAGCGTAAAGGACTCTCGCTGCTGAAGTTGCCAGCGACAAAACGGGTCAGGGCTGGGTTACGGTGATCAGAAACGGCCTAAAGAAGAAGGCGAAGCAGCAGCAACAACAACCGCACCAGCATCAGCAGCAACAACATCCGCAGCAGCATCAGCAGCAACAACGACGGTAGCAGCAGCAGCAGCAGCAACAACATCAGCAGCAGCAGCGAACGGATGTCGGCAAGCAACACAGGGGGAAGCCGGAATCAAAAGCCGGCCTCCGACCCTTCCGCCCCGATGCCATCAAGATCAAGGCAGTGGACGGTGCGTCATATGTCGACATGCTGAAGACCATAAAAACTGCGCCAGAACTGCGAAAGTTAGGAGAAAGGGTGACCGCCATCAGGCGGACGAAAGCAGACGAACTGCTCATAGAGCTTGCAACGCCTGGCGTGTGCACCTAAGACCTCCAAGCAGCGGCCACGTCTATCCTAAAAGGGACAGCTATCGTACAGGCACTGTCCCATAAGGAAGCCATCACCATCAAGGACATGGACGAGGCCACAACTCGGGAGGAGGTGGCACAGGCCATCATTGAGATGACTTCACCGGAAGCAGTGACCCCTGAGAATATCAAGCTCAGGGGAGCATATAGCGGAACCCAGGCGGCCAATATCTTGCTTCCCGTCGCAGTAGCAAACACACTGCTGCAAAATGGGAAGCTTAAAATTGGCTGGGTTAATTGCCGGGTTCGACTGCGCGAAGGACCCCCGCGAGTGCCCCGTGCCACGAGAGCGGACATCTGGCAAGGGGTTGTAAGAGCGGAGTCGATCGCTCGACGCAGTGCTTCCGGTTTGGCAAGGAGGGCCACAAGATTGAGGACTGCGTAGCCAAACATCGCGCAACGCAGGAGGTTGGAGCACAGACCAACAATGGCTAAGGTGCTCCAAGATATCGCCGTCATCAGCGAGGCTTACCGGGATCTTTGTAAACCGAGCTGGGTGAAGGATTCCACCAGCAAGGCGGCCATCTGGGTGTGTGGGAATCTCCACATATCCAATAAGATGTCCGACCCCCTGCCCAGCTTCACCTGGGTGGAGGTGGCTGGTATAAGACTATACAGTTGCTACCTCCCTCCCAGTCTTACCATCGTCGAGTTCCAAGGATCCCTGAGTCCATCGTCGCCAGTGCAAGAACCTCCCGACTCCCATTAGTGATCGGGGGGGACTTCAATGCATGGGCGACGGAATGGGGTAGCGCGAAGACCAACCATCGAGGATATGCCCTCATTGAGGCCTTCTCGTTACTGGAGTTGGAGATCGCTAACACGGGGGAAAGCCGACCTACTCCAAGGCCGGCAAATGCTCCGCAGTCGACCTGACCTTCGTCGACCCGAAATTGATGGAGGAAGGGTTGGGCTGGAAAGTTAGCGACCGATACACGGGCAGTGACCATCAAGCCTTTGTGTACCAGCTCCAACTGACCGGCAGAGCAGCAGGAAAGGTGCAGAGCGCAAGCAAAGTGAGATGGGCACCGGCCACCTTCGATCGGGAAATGTTCCTCTACAGCCTGGAACAGACGAAGGTGGAGGGAACAGCAGAGGAGAGAGTCCGATGCCTCTCCCGAGCCATAAGAGCGGCTTGCGATGCCTCTATGGCCGTGAAGTCAAATCCTCGCGGCCGACCCCCAGTTTACTGGTGGAACGAGGAAATCGCAGATATCCGTCGAGAGTGACTATGAAAGAAAGAGAAAGAGGCTCAAGATTGCCATCAAGGCCACGAAAAGAAAGTGCTGGCAGGACTTTTGTGAGGAGGTGGACCGCGATCCCTGGGGGCGACCGTTTAAAACGGTCATGAACAAGATCAAGCCCAGGGGACCCAACGCACCATCTTGTCCATCCTTCCTTAACAAAGCCCTTGACAAAGTCGTCGGCCATTTATTCCCAGAGCAGCGGGAATGGCCGATTGGCACTGGCCTGATGGCAAATGCTGGTGCAGCCGAGCCGCCAGATGTTACCAAAGCCGAAGTAAAGATGGCTGCTAAGAAGATCTCCACCCGTAAGGCCCCAGGAGTGGATGGGGTACCTGGAATGGCAGTGAAGATCTCACATTGACATTCAGTGCTTGCCTGAAGGAAGGATGCTTCCAGGCGCAGTGGAAGGAACAGAGGTTGGTGCTGCTGTCTAAGGGAAACAAACCCCCGGACGACCCATCCTCATTCCGACCGCTCTGCATGCTTGACATCTCCGGGAAGCTATATGAGAGGGTTATCTGTGCCAGACTGGAAGCAACCAGTTCGGATTTCGGAAGGGGCGCTCAACCATCGATGCAATCGGCCGAGTGAAAGCAATAGCCATAGATGCCATCAGTGGCAGCCGAAACACCAGGTGCATGTGTGCCATCATTGCCCTGGATATTCGGAACGCATTCAATTCGGCCAGGTGGGATTGTATCATGCAGGCACTCGAAGATCTGAAGGTGCCTCTCTACCTAAGAGAAGCCATCTCAAGCTACCTAACAGACCGAACCCTGTATTATGACATCGATGACGGCAGGCACTCCTACAACATCACGGGAGGCGTGCCACAGAGTTCGGTTCTGGGACCGATGTCCATGGTAGCTTTCTCAGACGACCTTGTACTAATCGTCGTCGCGAAGACCATCGACGAGGTGCAATTTAGCGGAGATGAAGCTATCGAGGTAGTAGCTAGGTGGTTGAGCAACCATGAGTTAGATCTAGCGGCTGAGAAGACGGAGGCGGTGCTCATCTCTCGAACGAAGAAAAGGGTATACGCCACCTTCACGGTGGAAGATACGCAGATCAGGACGGTGGACACTATTAGATATCTTGGAGTCACTCTAGATGTGCGGCTGTCGTTCAAACAACACCTGATGAACGCAGGCGCAAAGGCTTCCAAAGTGGCTCGTACACTCTCCAGCATCATGCCCAATATGGGGGGGGGGGGGCGAAACAGCCGCGACGGTCCCTCCTTTCATCGGTAGTAAGGTCCGTTATTCGTTACGGGGCACCGATATGGGCTGATGCCATGAACATACATAAGAGCTACGGAGCCACCTGTCGGCGGGCTTATAGAACAGCCGCCCTAAGAGTGGCCCGTGCCTACCGTTCTGTATCGGACATCGCTCTCTCGGTGATCGCGGGACTGCCTCCCATAGACCTTCTTGTTACTGAGAGGGCAGCAGTACACCGCGAAGGCAGGTGTACAAGGCAGGACATCGCCGACCAGGAGCTGAACCACGACAAATGGTCCATGAGGACCATAGAAGAGTGGCAAAAGATTCAGCGGATTCGGGGCGGTGGACCCACTGCGTCATCCCAGATGTAGCAAAGTGGACGGGCAGACAACACGGATACACTACCTTTCATCTTACCCAGGTGCTAACCGGGCACGGCTGCTTTCGCAGCTACTTACATCGTTTCCGCATTTACCAAAGCGCGGTGTGCCTGGCATGCCCTGGTGTCGATGAAGACGTGGCCCATGTCCTCTTCCACTGCCCGAGATTTGCAGCGGAACGGGAACAGTTCCGGATCTCGGGAGGAGGACCACTAACACCTGAGGGCTTTGGGGAATGTCTGCTCGCCTCACAGGAGGGATGGGACGCGGTGGTCATCATCGCCACCTCCATCATCGATAGGCTGAATGCCTTCAGAAGAGAAGAAGAAGGAAGAGGCAACAACATCGCCCAGACCTGAAGAGCCAAAACATCGGCGGTGGACCTTCTGAGGCATATACTGCCCCCTCGAAATAATGCCTTCCGGCGGTTTCCGAGGGGGGAATCAGTCTAAGCGGAGGTGGTTTTAGCTGGTACGAGCCCCGCACTGCTGCTGGCGCCGGCCGGCAGGGATGGCTGGTAGAGCTTTCCATCGTCGCTTCGGAAAAACACACACACACGCACAAACACACACACACACACACACACACACACACACACACACACACACACACACACACACACACACACACACACACACACACACACACACACACACACACACACGCACGCACGCACGCACGCACGCACGCACGCACGCACGCACGCACACACACACGCGCGCACGCGCGCACACGCACACACACCAACACGCACGCACGCACGCACGCAAGTTTATATTACAGCACAAGGATATTACAGCAAACAAGATTTATACGTTGGTGTACGTAACAAATATTGCTTCGTCTGTTCCAGAGCTGAACAGTGAAACCAAGTTCCTAAGGCTCATACATGCTACAAAAACTGGACAGTAATAAGAGCTCATCAGCTATGGAAGCCGATGTCATTGTAGAAGGTTTGAAATGCAGCATTGAATAGCACAGTCTTATATACGAATTCCTAGTTACAGATGGCGACAGCAATGTATTTAAAAGTATTCAGCAATACGATCCTTATCCTGACATACCAGTTAAAAAAATCGAATGTTTTAATCATCTTCTTAGAAACTTGTGTCAAAAATTGAAGCAAGTCGGGAAAGGAAGGATCCGCTTGGGAAAGTGGCGTACAATTATTGAAACATAGTTTTGCACGGGTAAAGTTAATGAAGATGCAATTAATTATGTACCGGAGATGGAAAATAAAGGGTTGTTTGGAGAAGTTGAAGAGTGTTTTACGCGTGTAACCCAACATTGTGGAAATTTACTAAAAGGCTGTAATAATATCATAGCAGAATCGTGCAATAGCTTTGTTGCTAAGCTCGCAGGAGGAAAACGAATAAATTGGGGCCTGAAAGGGTCTTATCAGCTGAGATGTCTGGTGCGGTTATCCATTTTAATTCTCAGCAATGCACGACAAGCGTTATTAAAGCTATGAAAAAATCGGAAACGAAAATCGTGGAAAGATTAGAAAAACGACGAAAAATGTGTAATACTGCGAACAGAGTATAAGCAAACACGCGGAAGATTTTTAGACATAAAAGAAAAGTTGTTAAAGCAAAGAAGACACCGAAACTAAAAAATGAACATTACGGTTCTTTTTGTCCAGCCCCAGATCTAAGTGAGGAAGAGTATAGTGCTCAACAAGCAATTTTTAAGGAGAAGCTGAAGCATTGGCAAAACAATACACAAATTGAAATTCAAACAAGAAAACAAAGCGAGTGTGAATTAGGCACGTAATGCGTCGAAAATTATTAACGTCGTCTTTTTGGTCGTGTTTGCCAGTTCCGGGAAAGCACTTCTTGTGCCAACTTGGTAAAACAAATTGTTTATCCATCCATACAAAACGGAAAGGCAATTGAGTACGGAAAAGCGAACGAAAGCAAGGTACGGAAACAATTTGCAACGCACAGCGATGAAAAGGTAACTGAATGTGGAATGTTTATAGATAAAACCATTCCATTTTTAGCAGCTACTCCAGATGGTTTAGTAGATAATGACGGCATTATAGAAATTAAATGCCCGTACACAGCACTTAATTTAATAGTTGATGACGCAATTGCAAGTAAAGTTGGTTAATTACATTGCGTTTTCAAAAATGTAACTACAGTTGATAAGAATCACTCGTATTATTATCAAATGCAAGGCCAAATGCACATAGCTGACAAGAAATTCTGCATGTTGATTGTTTGGACTCCACTTCAAATGAAAGTAATTAGAATCGACTGAGATGACGCATTCTGGTCTAGTCAAATGGAACCAAATTTAACCAAGTTTTACGAAAATTGCATTCTTCCGGAAATAATCGATGGAAGACATAAGAGAAACATTGAGATTAGAGAACCAAATTACATAATCGAAGCTCAGAAAAAAAGAAATGAGAGAAAACAACGAACATGTAAAGTTGTTACCAATCTCGGAAACATTGATTTACGTACGACCGAATTTTATATGCAAAATATTGGGCATGATTATCCGGTCGCGCAATACTCATACGATGTGTCTAATGAAATTGGTAAACTGCATCACTCTTTGTGGTCTTCACAATATCTGACATTAACAGGACTCAGTTGGATTGATGGTTCCGTAATAGATAGTTTTATGATTGCTAATACGACGAAGTTCTGGAAAGACGTGAGTTTAATACTCACTGAACAAACAACTTTTATTATTGGAGACCATTGCGATTCAAACCAATCAAGCGAATGGGTAATGTTTAACGTTAAGATTGAGTTTACTAAGACAGTATTTTTACGTTATTGTTTTGGGTGATATTGGTGTTTGTTAGTTCTTAATACAGAAAATGAAACGATCATGCACCTAAATCCGATGACCCAAGGTGAAAGTGGATGCCGCGCAACAACGGCTTTCAGAAAGTATTTACAAGACTGCCTGACATACAAGAGTAACAATTTGTGTTATAAAAATTGGAAAGTAATCACCTGCGTTAACAAACAGACCCATTCAGCGTGATTCATTCAATTGTGGTTTATTTGTTATGCATTACATGAATTGCATTGCAACAGGCAACTGGGTGAATGGAAATAGTTTTGATCCGAATACCTACCGAAGTCATGTAGCTAACTTCCTTATTCGTACATCCGATCCTATGGGCAGTGTGTGTATTTACTGCTTCGATAACCAAGGAAATGAACACATTATTTATTCAGTATGTCAAAGATAAGCTCATAAACGTTGTCTGTTACGAGTTGGTAATACATAGGATGGTAATGATGACGGTTATATTTGTCTCTTATGTAGCACAGACAAGTGTTGAAGCATTCCATGAGAAATGAAATTCATTTGGGCACTATGCAGGAAAGAAATGAATCTAAATAAATATAACAAGATATATGTTATATCCCTACGCGGACAGGATCACAGACAGATTATTCTGTGTTACTATGTCGCGAAAAGGCGAGAGTCGCCGCAAAGGCCAAAGTCGCCGCAAAGGCGAAAGTCGCCGTAACCCCGTAAATACTGCAAGTAACAATAATTGTAGAGAGCTTCCAATTCAAATTAAATACCTTCTGTGTTTTTCGGTATTTTTTTTTTCTTTATATTTTGGCCAGGTCCTAATAAAATTCACTGCCACTGGACTACTGCACTACAATGCATTAAAAAACATTCCAATTTTGAAGCCCTTTTAATACATTTTCGTATATTTTCGGGACAGTAACATTTCATTCAGATGCATTGAAAAGTATGTAATCTTTGAATACTTTGTAATGCAGTGTAGTATATTTTGTGCACAAAAATTTGACTTCAGAAGCATTGAAATTTTGAATATTTCTAAATGCATTTTGGAACACTGGGTAGGAAAACAATGTTAAATTATCGTCCCATGCCGAATTTGACAACACTGTTATATACGTTCCTTAATCAAACATTCCTTTATTTTATACATCGCAATATATGCACATTCTCTGCTAATTATTCCCGGTTATCATATATCCTTGTTATAACTGAATTATATGAGAGCGATTAAGGTCCCATGCGAGTACATAAAAACAATGCCATTTCATTATGAAACATCGATGCATTGCATTTACACCCATATTTTTATCATCTATTTTGGATGGTGCCATACCAATTCCAGTGACGAAACATCATCATAATCAGACATGTCTATTTCGAATAATACCTACTAATCATATTCTACAAAAGAATTGAAATGTTAAAAGAGAAAAACAACAATGTTACTGAATTGAGGTGTGGATTGAATAATTTTACCGGGCTTTTAAAACGATCTATAATAGTAACAAATAATAAAAATGTGTACCCTTTCAGGAGATGTCACATCGCAGATATTCGTAATACCTGCTGACAACAGACTTACGCAATTTCTGCAATTTTAAGAATGGTAAATGTACAAGAATGTGAAAAATGTGATTACACATTTCTGTATTTATTTTATAAACGAATAAACGTGAATGTTCTTTTACAAAGTACGAGCTACATTACCTACTTTCATCTATGGAAGATATTGAACCGAGTGCCATGGGATGCTTCAGGAAAGAAAACGATCCTGCGAAACTTCCACTGAAATTATCTGCTGAGGTGGATCTTTGCGGAAAATTGTTTACTGTAATTGGTTGCAAGTGTACTGAAAGAAGTTGTCTACAAAAAATCAAGGTGATTAAAAAGTAAATGATAAATATTCTGTAATTCTTGCAGAATGGCTTTCATGGGCTTTCAGAGGTTCCGCCACACACTGTTATGGTCAGAAGCAGATCAGTGTACGCACCATTCCTCGAAACAATAACTACATGTATAATATTGTAAGCTCAGTTTGTAGTAAATCTTTCTTTCTTTTCTGACTCTTTCGTAAGTGAAATGTTCTTTGATTGTTCTTGTATTGTATGTCAGATTTAATTGGTGTTAAATAAATTAGACAGTTGACGTTTTGGTCATTTGTTTTGACCCTCTTCAGAATATATTTCTGTATATAACAAAAAATTACAAAATAATATATATTATAGTGGCAAAATTACAATAATAAAAAACTTTTTTGATATTTCTGAAAAACTTGTGAGTATTTTTTGTTTACGGTTTTATTGGGATTTTGAATTTGATTAATTTTGTTTCTACTTACCTGTAGTAAATTATTGTGTTGTTATTGTTTGTGAGCCGGTTTTGAATTTTGGAACTGTAAAAAAAATTATTTTATTGAGTTTTCACTCAGTAAGCAGAAAGTTGAAAAAAGACAAAAAAAAAAGAAGTAAAAATTATCACTGTAGTTTTTAGAGAAAAAAAAGAGTTTTGTGTGAATATTCACGCACTTATTCTTCTATTGTATAAAGGGAGACTGAAAAGTTTTTCAGATTACATAATATTCTGTGTACATTTAGTTGTCGTTCTATTTACATTCATTGTTTTGATTTTTGAACTTGAAGTAGAAGTATATATGTGTCCGGTAAGTAAAATCAAAATTATGTCCTGTATTAATTCTATGTGTTGTAAGTCCTGTATATTTCTCTTCGTTTAAATAGATGCTATGTTTATGTTCGGTTATTCTGTTTTTTAAAAGTCTGCCTGTTTCACCTATATAGACTCCATCGCAGTTATTGCAGTTAATTTCGTATACTACGTCTTTTTGATGTAATTTATCTGTTTTATCTTTGAACGGTATAATACCACCAATATTTGTGTTCGTTGGTTTGAATACTACTCTAATATCGTTATTTCTGAAATTACTTCTTATATTCTGTGAGGTATTTTTGAAATATGGAATGCTAATGGTTTTGATATATTTTTTGTCGTTTGATTTTGTATCAAGGGTGTTGTATATATACATTTTGTAGACTCTTTTTCTGAAACATTCATTAATTATGTATATGGGGGATCCGTTTTCTGTTAATATTTGTTTAACTAGTTTTAGATTTCTTTCGCTATATTTAATATGTGATAATCTTAATGCTCTGTCGATTAATCCGAAAGCTACTCCTATTTTGTAATGTAATGGGTGGTTTGAATGGAAATTTAAATATCTGCCAGAAAATGTATTTTTATGGTACCAGTCTGTAATTAAGGTATTTCTATCGTTTATAATGAGTAAATCTAAAAAACTAATTCTTTTGTTGTCTTCTTTTTCTATGGTAAAGGTAATTTTATTTTGAAAACCTTTGATTTTGTGTAAGCTATTGAAAATGGGTAAAATTACATCTAAAAATTCATTTGGAACAATTGTTAAAATGTCATCAACGTATCTGTGGTAAAAAGGAAGTTTGCACGGTAATTTTTGTATAAGAATGTTTTCTATGAAATCCATTAGTAAATCAGCTGCTATTGGTGATAATAGCCCATTGGTAAGACCATTGGTAATCCGTATTTTTGTTTATAGTTTTTCCCTTGGAATTGAAAATATCGAGATTTAAAAATGATGTCTAGTCCTTCAAGAAAATTCAGTTTGTGGTATATTTGTGTGTTCTTTAATTTCGTTCCATTTGTTTTTTAGAATTAATTTTACTATGTCTGTTGAGACGTTGGTAAATAATGAGACTACATCTAATGAAATTAATGTGTGATTTTCAGGAATTTTGAAGTTGTTTATTTTATTATGTAAATCCTAGCTGTCTTTAACTCTTTTTGATATCGTTTTTGTAAGAGTAGAAATAATTTCAGTATAAAAAGCAGATAATTTGTAAGTAGGTGAATTTATTGTTGAGATAATGATATGTAATGGGTTGTTTTGTTTGTGTATTTTAGGTAATCCGTAAGCTTTGGATATGGTTGAGCTATATGTTTTTAGTTTTTTGGCTAGATTTTCGGTTATATATTTTTTGGTTTGGAGCTTTTTGACGAAATCATTAACTACCCGTATAGAAAAAATCAACGGTAATCTAACGTAATTCACCGTACGATTTTGACACATTTCGGTACGTCTGTATAGAATTATGTACGGTGAGGTACGTTTACGTACGTTCGCGTACGATTTGGTTACGATTCGAACATTTTGTACACCATTGTACAGAAACGTACGCAAACATACGCGAACGTACACAAACGTACGCAAACGTACACAAAATTGCTAAAACATACTGAAACATGCGGAGATGTACAGCATTGTACACTATAGATGTCAAACAACCATTCGTAATAAAATATTTTCTTACAAAAACGTCCGGAATCATATGAATATGTACTGAAACGTACGCAGACGTACGCAAACGTACGCAATTGTACGGATATATGCAGCCATGTATAGAAATGTACGAGATTTTGGAACTATTTACAGGAACGTGCCCGACTGCACGAATATTGAATATCCCAGATAGGTGCCGTTTTTCTTCCGTTATTTTTTTTCGATTTATTGTCCAAAATTTTTCACGTAATTTTGGAGAAAAATGACCCAAACCAATTCTTCTACATTGGACAAATATTCCAAAAAGTTGTCGCGTTTTGTAGGGATATTTATACATTTTTTCATATTTTTCGGGCATTTTTTACAATTACAAGGTTATTAAAAAAAAATCACGAAAAATTTGTGTAATCTTTTCTTCGATAAACTATTTGCATCAAAGTCGGCAATTGTTCACGGATTGCGGTCAAATTGGCTTGGAATGCCCAACATATATTTTTTTAAATATACATTGTAAATGATGCACGTAATGAAGAATAAAATGAACAATATACAGAACTGAAAGGAATGCTTTTTTTATTTATATCACTTATGTCATACAAAATATCTTTATTGGAATAATAACAAAATTTTAAATTAGTTGATACATTTTGCAGTAGTTGCTTTGCTCAAAGAACCTATGAATAGATGATTGTTGATGGTTAAACGAACTTACCGGTAAGTGAAGTTCGACCATAATTATATGAGTAGCTTGTTCGAAGATATTAATTATGTAGTTTACGGAAGATAAAACCGACGCGTGCCGGCGGCTATAGCGCTCGTTTCAAATTACAACCAATCACACGCGAGAAGGATCGTGTCTCAAACTAACCAATCACGAACGATAACGGTACTGTAGACTTGGCGACTCGGTATACGTGTCCACACTCTACATTCCCGCACGCATTTTAAGCTATATCAGTAACGGGGCAATTTGCGCACGATAATAGGAAAAACTAATTGGATTCTATGAATTATTTTCGGAGCTTACATGTGCTCCTCTAGCATAATTCACGATGATGCACATTAGCCATACGTTCGCGTACGTTTACGTACGTTTAGCAATATTCTTTGATGCATTTTTTTCTCGTAAGTGACGTTTCTACAGGATTCTACAGGATACTGTACCTTTGCACACTTTCACAATGATATAGCGGGGCCCGTGAAATCACGCGACGGTCGGGCTTCTTACGCAAGACGGGAGGCCAACACAAAAAAAAACAAATCCGCAATGAAACGCCGCACTACCCGCACATAAAAAAACGGTCCACTGTACGCGAAGTCGCGATTTCCTCCGAGAGGTTACACAAGTCTTGAGGGGGGAGGGGGAGGGGGGATTTAGGTCTAAACTCACCGAGACCTAGGATGGCGTCGATCCCTTTTTATGGGCCGTCGGCGATCGTGACGAGGTTGAATCCACTAGACAGGTAGAAATAATTTCAGTATAAAAAGCAGATAATTTGTAAGTAGGTGAATTTATTGTTGAGATAATGACAAACAAAACCAACACAAACAAAACAATCCATTACGTATCATTATCTCAACACAAACAAAAAACCCGTTACGTATCATTATCTCAACAATAAATTCACCTACTTACAAATTATCTGCTTTTTATACTGACATTATTTCTGCTCTTACAAAAACGATATCAAAAAGAGTTAAAGACAGCTGGGATTTACATAATAAAATTCTTCAAATAAACAACTTCAAAATTCCTGAAAATCACACATTAATTTCATTAGATGTAGTCTCATTATTTACCAACGTCTCAACAGACATAGTAAAATTAATTAAACAAAAATATAAATTATACAATACCATCTACAAAAATATTACAACAACAGAAATACAAACAACAAAATCAAAATTCAAAACAACTGGTTTGTAAATCTCGCGGATATAGAAATTCCAAAAGAAATTGTCAACATAATTGGACTAGGTCAAAAACATTCTTTTCAAAATCAAAACTCCTTCCCAATACCAGAATTCATCGCTTCTATAGAAGAAGGAATCTACAACATAAAAGATGAAATGGACAACGAAGGAAACATTGTTACCGACAATAAAAATCTTACGCGTAACCAATGTATATTGTGACGAGGCGTCACCGATCGACCCCTCCTGGCAGTAGCGGAGCCGTGCGGAGTGCCCTCCGTAAAAATTCGCTTTATTTCTCTATAAATGAACTGTCTCGGATCATGTTTCCATCCGTCGGTCAGGCAGGCTGCGGTATTATCGACTTCCTTTTGGCTCGATGGCGCGTCCATGATGGCGATTCTTCCGCCCCAACCACGACGCTCGAGCCCCATCTACCGGCGTACTCGCCGCAGCGTGAACCCACCCACACCGTTCGGGATGTGATACCGCCACGTTGCAGTCGGCTATGCCGCCCATTGGTTTTTGTCACGTTGCCCTTCTTCCCGGGTGCCACTATCACACCCGGGTGCACGAAGAGTAGTAGGGCGCATTCTTGCCCCCTATTCCCGTGTTCCATCATCTTTCGTCAGTGGGGGAGCTTTTTCCCTCACTCGACGTCGTGGATATAATCGCTCTGTCTCGCCCTCGCTCTCTATGGGCCTCGCCTAAATAGCCATGAGACGATAAGGACTGGCCCCTCTCTTTTCCCCTTTTCTGCCCCCCCCCCCTTTTTGGCCCGGTGCTGAGATTTTCGCCGGGTGTCCGGCGCTGTTATCACGAAGAGACATTTCGCATCCGGCCTTCCGAGCGAACATTTTCAAAAGCGTCGAGAAAACGAAGAAGAAAAGCTTCTACGGAACGGTGTGCCTCGCGCGTCTCGTGCCTAAAAGTGCCGTGAAATTTTCGTGTGGAGATACGGTGTGGACGGTGACAGGTGCTATCGGTGACCGAAGACTTGACGTTCGCCGTTGACGGAGGCAGTCACCGCGGAAGGAGACCTGGACCCTCGCCAACTGTCCGCGGGTCGTATTGAGACGGGTCGCGTGCTTCAGGACCCTGTCTAGTGCATTCAACCTCGTCACGATCGCCGACGGCCCATAAAAAGGGATAGACGCCATCCTAGGTCTCCTAAAACCTAAACCCCCCCCCCCCCCAAGACTTGCGTAACCTCTCGGAGGAAATCGCGACTTCGCGTACAGTGGACCGTTTTTTGTGTGCGGGTAGTGCGGCGTTTCATTGCGGATTTGTTTTTTTTTGTGTTGGCCTCCTGTCTTGCGTAAGAAGCCCGACAGTCGCGTGATTTCACGGGCCCCGCTATATCATTGTCTGCGTTAAAATTTGTAAAATAACATGGTTTTCTTTTATGGGGCAAATATATAATTCCTTCAGTACACGTTTGATTTTTGTGATTTTTATTTGCGCGACCTTCCTTTGCGTCCATTTACTGGGTGGAACGGCCTTACAAATGGCATCCCGAAACAAAAATCGTTTTTTTTCGAGAAATTTGTCAATCGGTCGGGTTTGCTGGAGTTTGAGTGCTGCGAAGTATTTTTGGCGATAGTTTGATGAATTTTGCGACATTTTTGTTAAATTTGTTATCTCGCAGATTCGGAACTTCCGGTCACGGGTTACCCGGAAAATCGTGCCTCCTTTCTTATGATAATTTAGTAATAAGTATATGAATAGTTTTAAGAATATTTAGTTAGATAATTTGAATGTGTTCCCCGTCTTTCTTTCCCGTTCCCCGCCGGTTCACCGGACTTTCCCTTTTCTTTTCGACTTGCGTGTAACATTGTTGGAGATTCAGGTACTGAGAATTTCCAATTTGCTACTTTTGAGTCTTATAAGGAAATTGTTTTTTTTTGTAAGTTGCTTTTTAAAAAAAGGTAACAGTTGAAAATAGTTGTCTTTTTTAAGTATTATTTTCAACGTAGTTGTTTTTCAAGTGTAATTTTCAATATAGTTGTCTTTCAAATATTATTTACGACATAGTTGTTTGTTTACTCGCGCAACTATACCTTATTCAAATTCTCTTATCGATACCGATTAGTAACTTTGTTTTTCTTTTCAAAACTTTTCCTTTGAAAAGCGTATTTTGAAAATTGGCATATAAATTTTCAAAATCATCGGGACTATTCGAAACATAAAGGTAGCAATAATCCCGCTAATAGGGACTATTGTTACATTTCGGGAACCGATTCAAAATACGCTAATCGGTTGTTTCCACTTTCCTCCCTCTTTTCCCTGAACTCTCATTGTTTTAGAATCATTTTGTTGTTTATTTTTAGGTGCTTGCATTTTCCCCACTCCCGGTCCTGTATCATCCCCGCATTTGGTCCCTGTTTGTACCATAATATAAATTGGTCCCAAATATTTGCTAAGTTTAGTTTTCAGGTGTCAGTGTAGCGTCCGAAAAAACTTCGAGTGCGACATACAAACGCCTATTTCCTTTTTTTTTGTCTCGTCCCGAGAGTATGATAAGAAAATCATATAGTCGGTCGAAAGTCTCTCCGGATTCCGAGTTGCCTAAACGGCTGACGCGACGTAGAAAATCGTGTCACTCCGAACCCGGAGATTTTCAGGCTTTAAAGGACTTGCCGTTTCATTTTTTTTGCTTTTTATTTTGCGTTCGTTCTTCTTATCCTTTTGTTTTTCCCTTCTCCCCTTTTCGGGTTTGCTTGCGTTTTCTCTATTTTACCATTCCCCTCTCGTACTCGTGTGCCGTACAATGGACCCCTACCGCACATCGCCTATTCCCCCTCCATTCTCTCCTGTTCCCATCTCAACCGTGATAACCCCTACGACCACGTCGGTCAGTGTTGCCATCACCTTCGCTTCGCCATCCTCCACCTCCGTCGTAACGTACGTGTCTCCGTCGAACGTTGCAGTTGGGCGTGTAGCCAATGCGGCACAGATCGACGCGATTCGGAGAGAAATCGACGCCATTTTTGACCTCCGTGACCTCATCGGTACGTGTGACCGGGCAGAAATCCAGATTTCCGGCCCGATGGAAGCCATACGTGACAGGCTAGTGCGACACACACTGTTGCAGAGATTTCCTGACACCGAGGTCGACTGGGACCCAATAATTGACGGGAGGGGCGATAGCCCCCCGTTCACGTTACAGCTGTCCAATAATAGGGAGCCTTTTGAACGGGTCATTCAATGCTACCCAATCCCGATACCCCGGCCATGTAGCCCAAAACCCTAATCCGCGCCTTGAAGCATTCGCGTTTCCCCAGACCCAACTTCCTTCTGACCAATCGCGCGCGTTCTATCGCGACCCCCTCACCTTCGCAGAAGGAACTGCCGATTTTTGAACCACGGGGTCAATTCCCCCCTCAGGGGATTTCGACGGAAGTAATGCACCCTTCGCTGACCCTAGTGCAACCGATGCCCCCTCAGCGCTGGGTGACGTCCTCCCTAAATCGCAAAATACATCCTCGCATCGTGTTCCCCTGACAAATCCTTTTGGTCCCCAACTTACATCCTCATCCCTTCCCCCTACGGATCCTCGCCCAACCGAGGTGAGCAATTCCCGTTCCCAATCCACTTACCACCCTCAAACTCAACCATTATACCCATCCTACCTTCCACCACCCCCACGATCGAATCAACCACCCCCTCAACGATCTCACCCTCCATACCCCCACCTCCCGCCTCCATTAGGCCGCATCGCCAATCCCAACCGTCCCAACCCCCTCAACACTCTCAAACTTTACAACCCTTTCAATCCTCTCATACCTCTCAGCCCCGATCATCAGACTCCTTTCACTCCCAACTACCCGAATTCCCGTATTTTCAACCACAACCCCCTTCTCATCCATATCAACCCTATACACCCTACCCCCCACCTACAACTTTTCCCTATCCTCAACCACCTTACATTCCCTACCCCCACCAGTCCACTTTCGCCTACCCTCCAATCCAATATGCCACCTGTCCCCAACCTCCCCCTCATCCCCATCCACAAACCTCCCACTTCCCTTTCTCCACGGCAACCAGTGAGTCGAACACTTGGCCCCCTCCAGGCCAAACCTTAGTAGCCAATCCAACCCCTTTGCCCCGGCCGTACATTTCCAACCTGGGGCCAGCACTCGTGTTGGTTCCCTTCACCCTCCCAATAACCCCTTGTTCATTCCGAACTGGTCGCAATCCGGAATTCGTTGGGGCAAATCCCCCATCGAACATTGGAGGACTCACGGGCCCCGATTTTCAGGTGAGGATAGTGAGGATGCCGAAGATTTCCTCACCAAACTCATCGAATATAGCACCAGTCGCGACCTTGACGAAGACGACCTACTTCGAGCTGTCCCGGAGGCTTCCAAGGGCGCTGCCCTGGCCTGGTACCGGGTAGAGCGCCATAGCTGGAATACGTACCCCGGTTTCATACGGTACTTCCGTAATGCTTATGGACACCGAAGCCCAGAGGCTAGCATCAAGAGAGAGATCGCCCTTCGCACGCAGGGTCCCGACGAACCGGTGCGCGAATATATCGTGGCGTTACGAAGTATGTTCCGGCTGCTCTCGTTGCCCCCGTCAGTCGACGAATAAAATCTTGGCCCTGGCATCGCGAAACATATCCGTCGGGAGGAGGTTTCCGATTTCGTTGACCTGTTATGACTGGGACGGCAGGTAGAAAACGTCGCGACCCAAGAGAAGGCATACAAGCCCCCACCCCCGGCTGCGCAGTCGGCGTACCCAGAGTTCGCCTATTCGCCAAAGGCGTGCAAGCCGAAGGAAAGGTTAGCGGCCGCGTCTCACGCCTCATCGGTTGTCGAGAAAAAGTGCTCACGCTCGAACTCCCCCCCCCCCCAATAAATACCCCGCTTATGGAGACCAGGAGGCCACTCCCTCCGCCGCGACAACCCCCCACCCCTACCCTAGTCCCGCAAACACCAACCCCTAGACTGCGAATTCAAATGCTGTCGGAAGTAGCGCCTAAGAATCGCCCCACTCCCGCGAACAACACGTCCCCCACCAGCACCGCGGTCCGCTGTTTCAATTGCAAACAAACAGGACATGTGTACCGCGAGTGCTCACACCCCCTCGGGTACTTCTGCAGAGTCTGCGGTTACCCAGGGCGTGATAGTAATAATTGCCCCGTTTGCGAGCGTAAGCGCTCTGGAAACTGCTAAAGGGGGGGACAGCATTCCCCAGGCCGCCCCCTGGACAGTAGCGGACCAAACCCCACCTCCCCCTCCGAATCTTTTGCGTCAGTAGAGCCCATAACTCCAACCCCGATATCACTACACGATGCGGATCCCCGTCCTTTCCTAACCTTGTCCATAAATGGAACACCGGTTCGGGCGCTCGTCGACACGGGAGCGACGAAATCATACCTAAGTTCGGTACAACTATGTCTCGTGGGTCCCTTTGTCAGGGATGCAGACGAGCAAGTTCGCGTCGCAGATGGGTCCCTAGTACCCCTTGCTGGGTTAGTTACTCTCTTCTTGACACTCGATGATCAAGTGGAGAATTTCGATATCAGGGTGGCCCCCCAGACATACGAATGTGTCCTTGGAGTGGATTTCCTACGCACGTTCGGTATCAGGATGGACCTGGATAATAATTCCTGGAGCAGCCGTAGGGGCGTCGCCCATTTCTTCACCGAACGGAACGTGTCTGTGGACGCACAAACGATTTTCGATTGTGTGGGGTTGATCGCTCCCTCCCAGGAGGCCCATCCCCGTCTACAGCGACTCCTAGCCCGCTTTTATCCTCCCGGACGTTCCCCCTCCTTGGGCCCACCTCACCCAACACAGGATTGATGTACAAAATCATCCTCCTATCCGCCAAAAAGCCCGCCTACTTTCCCCCTGTATGCTCAGGGTCGCTCAAGATGCAACTGATGACATGCTCCGGGAAGGTGTCATCGAGCGTGCTGAAAGTCCCTGGATGAGCCACCCCGCCATCGTGCGTAAGTCCAACGGGACTTTTCGGTTCTGCGTGGATTTCCGCGATGTAAACAAGATCACGCGAAAGGACGCCTACCCCCTCCCCTCCATGGACCGGATTCTGGCTGGGCTGAGTCGTGCTCGTTGCATCACAACACTCGACCTTAGCCAGGCCTATTTCCAGGTGCATGTCGAGCCCCGGAGTCGGGCGATTACAGCGTTCGCTGTCCCGGGCCGTGGCCTCTTCCAGTTTCGCCGAATGCCATTCGGGCTGACGAATGCGCCTGCCACGTTCCAGCGCGAGCGCCTGGTGGACCGCTTCATCGATCCGGCATGGCAGCCCCATGTATTTGCGTTTCTCGATGATATTATCATCGCGACGGACGACGAGGAGGAGCACTTCCACTGTCTGAGTCTTGTCCTAGCGGCACTACGGGATGCCGGACTGGAACTCAACTTCGAGAAGACTGAATTCTTCCGCGATGAAGTCAAGTACCTGGGCTTCGTCCTCAATCGGGAGGGGTTGAAGACCGACCCCGACAAAACTGCCCCGATTTTAGAATTTCCGCCCCCCCCCCCACTAATCTGAAACAGCTGCGTCGCTTTTTGGGAATGGTGGGATGGTATTCCCGTTTTCTCCCCAATTTCTCCCGAGATCGCGTTCCCCTAACTAGATTACTCACGAAAGGCACCCCATCGTCCTGGGACGATGATGCGCTGATTTATGTCACATGACCACCGCGACTGGGACGTGCACCTTCCTCAATTGGCGTTCGCCATGAACACCGCCGTCCAATCGTCTACTCAGATGACCCCTTCCTTTTTAAACTACGGCCGCAATCCAGTCCCTACTCGAAACCTCCGTAAGGAGATCCCCCAACCCCCCACTCTCTTCCCACTGACCCGACGTTCTGGAATGACCGGGTGAAACGGTTGCCGTTGATCCACGACAATTTGGTTCATCGAAATCTGGAATTGGCAGCGAAACGCCAAGCCAGATTACCGTTTATTTTCCCACCCGCCCACCACTAGTGTTGGGCGCGGACGGGTAACAAATGTTTGCCCAGAAGGAGAGACCTATCTGGGCAAATAAAAAAAACAGGGGGGGGGGTAACTAGAAACCCCCCTGTCCGCGCTATGACGGTAATCTGTCCGCCGATGGCCATTCGAAGGGATATTATCTCTCGGCGTTCCATCGGCTAGACGGGACGGTTGTCGGGCACGCCCACCTCCGTCTAACATTGAAAAATAAATAATATAGTTTGTCGGCCGCGGTTGTTTGGAAAGAATCCCTCGCTTCCGCGGCCGACACGTCATGGTATTAAAAACTTTTCGCAGGGGTTAATTAACCCCTGCACGTTGCTTTATTGTAAAATATTATTAGGGTCGCTGGTAGGATTCGGGTTATATGGCCCAAGACCGTCCAGCGACCCTCGTCAGCCGGGGGAGGTTAATATTTCTGCGCATCCCCTGGTTCAGTATTAAAATGTTTCGCCGGCACAGGAGTTTTGCTATATCTATGCCTGTGCCGGCTTGTCAAAGGGCTTCTCGGCCAAGCAGCAAAACAGGGACAGAAAATGGACAAAACAGCACAAAAAAAAAAAAAAAAAAAGGAAAGAAAAAGAAAACTTATTCTCCTCGTGTTGGGGGCGGGTGCATATCCCCGCCAACTGTAGACCGTGACCGTGCGCCAGTGCTTGTGGTGTTATACTAGCGCACGCCCGAGACATGCTGGACATAGATGTCCCGGGACCATCGAATGGTGTCATTAACCATCAGCCGCTTCATCATCGCTGCGTATCTCGCATTTATTGTGAGGCGACCGATCACTCTCTCGTTGGCGGGGTCCCAAGAGCCGAGGGCACCGACGACGAAGGCGTCCACCGTGACCTCATAACCGCTCCGCCGGAGGTTCTCTGCAAGGGGCTCGTACTTGGCCAGTTTCCGAGTCCTTGCTTCATCGAACGCGATGTTGCGGTTCTCGAACGGGACGGTCACGTCGATCACGGTGATCCTCCTTCCTATCTCGTCACGGATGACGAGGTCGGGACGGAGGTTCGCCACTTCACCCTCGCTCCCGGTAGACACACGGCACCGCCTACACCAACCCCCCCACATACCGCTCACCCACCCCCCTCTCGTCCCAAACCTTCTCGTCGAGCCACCCCTGCTCGCGGTGGACGCACGGCACCGCCTATCCCAGCCCCTCTACATACCCATCGCCCTACCCCTCTCGTGCTGGATCTTCCCGTCGCGTCTCACCAGCGCACGGTAGACGCCCGGCACCGCCATTCCTCATGTCTCTGAGGATCCCCGCAGAGATCCGGCGAAAATTTTCCCACATCCCCCCTCTCATGGGGACTCCGGTCCCCCGCCCCCAACTCTCTCGTTGGGTGGACTACCCAATCGAACGACCCATAACCCCACTTCGTGTCACTCCTCTTGCCCTGTCGCCGCGAGTCACCTGTGCTGCGGACAACCGCGCTCGACTACGGCGACCACCCCTCCCCGCCGGAACCCTTGCCCCCTCCGCCCACCGCCACTAATGGGCTCTCCCATTACCCCGTCGCTGTGTTACCCCTCGGGAATCCCCAGACACCGTCGGGAGTTGCATTCCATGAGGTTGCACAACCCACCGACGGGAACCCCACCAATCCCCCCGCTTCTGGGTGTAGCGGCTTTGACTCCCTCCCGGTGCCTCCCGCGGACCGCTGGCTCCAGAACAATGGGGCGAGACATCACACCCTTCCGCCTCCGAGCCTCCGCACGTCCGTTGAGATCCCGGACGGTATCAGGGAGCTAATGGCCCACCCAGAACAGGGTCCCGGTCTGACCATCAATATCTACCTATGGTAGCCCTCCCTTTCTTTTTGTTTTTTTTTTGTTTGTTCCTGTTTTCTTTTGATGCCCTCCCGTCTTGGTATCATTGTTAGGTCATTTTATTTTTTTTGTTTTGTTTTGTCTTGCTGCACTTTTCCTCCCGTCTTCCCCCACCCGTACTTCCATTTTTTTTTATCATTATCTTTCTTCTTACCCCCTTGCCACATCGTTATAAAACCTCTACCTCCTGTTCCCTCCCCGGCCCTTTTCCCCGTCGCGCGCCACGAAGAGGAACCAACGCTCCGTAATGGAAGTTCCGAGCCTGAACCTAGGCCTGGAGGCATTTCATTTTCCCAGGGACGAAGGAAGCGTACCCCGTCGAATGTGTAAGTGGATTATTCGTGGATTATTCGTGGGCGTTATTTTTTTTTTGCGTGACAATGTGACCCGAGTTCGTCCGGAGACGTACTCGAGTCAGGCCCGGAGATTTGTGACGAGGCGTCACCGATCGACCCCTCCCAGCAGTAGCGGAGCCGTGCGGAGTGTCCTCCGCAAAAATTCGCTGTATTTCTCTATAAATGAACTGTCTTGTATCATGTTTCCATCCGTCGGTCAGGCAGGCTGCGGTATTATCGACTTCATTTTGGCTCGATGGCGCGTACATGATGCGCGCTTCTTCCGCCCCAACCACGACGCTCGAGCCCCATCTACCGACGTACTCGCCGCAGCGTGAACGCACCCACACCGTTCGGGATTTGATACCGCCACGTTGCAGTCGGCTATGCCGTCAATTGGTTTTTGTCACGTTGCCCTTCTTCCCGGGTGCCACTATCACACCCGGGTACACGAAGAGTAGTAGGGCGCATTCTTGCCCCCCTATTCCCGTGGCCCCTCTCTTTTCCCCTTTTCTGCCCCCCCCCCCTTTTTGGCCCGGTGCTGGTTTGAACATTTTCAAAAGCGTCGAGAAAACGAAGAAGAAAAGCTTCTACGGAACGGTGTGCCTCGCGCGTCTCGTGCCTAAAAGTGCCGTGAAATTTTCGTGTGGAGATACGGTGTGGACGGTGACAGGTGCTATCGGTGACCGAAGACTTGACGTTTGCCGTTGACGGAGGCAGTCACCGCGGAAGGAGACCTGGACCCTCGCCAACTGTCCGCGGGTCATATTGAGACGGGTCGCGTGCTTCAGGACCCTGTCTAGTGGATTCAACCTCGTCACGATCGCCGACGGCCCATAAAAAGGGATCGACGCCATCTTAGGTCTCGGTGAGTTTAGACCTAACCCCCCCCCCCCCTCCCCTCAAGACTTGTGTAACCTCTCGGAGGAAATCGCGACTTCGCGTACAGTGGACCGTTTTTTTGTGTGCGGGTAGTGCGGCGTTTCATTGCGTTTTGTTTTTTTTTTTGTGTTGGCCTCCGGTCTTGCGTAAGAAGCCCAACCGTCACGTGATTTCACGGGCCCCGCTATATCATTGTCTGCGTTAAAATTTGTAAAATAACATGGTTTACTTTTCTGGGGCAAATATATAATTGCTTCAGTACACGTTTGATTTTTGTGATTTTTATTTGCGCAACCTTCCTTTGCGTCCATTTACTGGGTGGAACTGTCTTACAATACACGACATAACAGATTTTTTAAAAAACGACAAACACACAACCACTATAGACAATACACCTAACTACAACAAAATAATACAAAAGTTTTCTAAAACCAACAAAGACGTATTCTTTACAAGAGCAGACAAAGGAAACGTGACGGTAGCAATGTCCAAAAAAGAATATATTAACAAAATGAACGAACTACTAATAGACACTACTATTTATGTGTGACACTACTACTAATACATATGAAACAAACAGTTACGAATATACAGCAACAACAGATAAGATAGTTAATGATTTCGTCAAAAAGCTCCAAACCAAAAAATATATAACCGAAAATCTAGCCAAAAAACTAAAAACATATAGCTCAACCATATCCAAAGCTTACGGATTACCTAAAATACACAAACAAAACAACCCATTACATATCATTATCTCAACAATAAATTCACCTACTTACAAATTATCTGCTTTTTATACTGAAATTATTTCTACTCTTACAATAACGATATCAAAAAGAGTCAAAGACAGCTAGGATTTACATAATAAAATAAACAACTTCAAAATTCCTGAAAATCCCATATTAATTTCATTAGATGTAGTCTCATTATTTACCAACGTCTCAACAAACATAGTAAAATTAATTCTAAAAAACAAATGGAACGAAATTACAGAACACACAAATATACCACACACACTACATATTTGTAGGTTAGTCGTTTAAAAAAAAAATAACAGTTTGATCCTCATTTTTTTTTATACAAAATAATATCTGACATGCTATTTTTTTTCAAAAAATGTCATTGTACAGACTGAGTGTCCGATGTCAGAAAAAAAATAAGTTAGACAAAAAAAATTATTTGTTCTCATACGCCATAATATAAAGTGGAAAAAATCGCGAATATCCCTCGGAAATCGCCAATTTCACGGCGCAAAGTTTTCACGCTTTTTTTCCTCGCCTCTGGCGTCATAGGCGGGACCGCTTCGGCATGCTCGAGAGCCCTTAAGAAGTAATTGTTGGTTTTCCATATTTCTTCGTTTACTGGGCTGCTGAATAATGCTCTGATGTCGCTAATGTTCTTCCGAGTCCCTGTTTATCCTTTTTCAGTTTTTCATACGTTTTCTGCTTTGTCATTAATTTGCTGTTTTTAAATTTATTTACAAATTCATATAAAAAAGCACTCAAACTATGGAAATCGAATTGATTTCGATAAGTAGGTAAAACTATTAGTAGACGATATCTAGAAATTCTCTGCATTACCATCTATCACGCGCAGTAATAGTCATATATGGGAAAATCCACAGAACTTTTGACTTTCATGTTATTTTAAGATTCACGTAAATAAGCTATACAGAAATATTTATAAAACATTACTATTTACTAAAAAGGCTATGTTTTTCAAGGTACAGTTTTTTGTTTTGCATGATACTTGATTAAAAAACCAAAGGAAACACGAAAGCTCATAAAATTTGAATAAACTGCTGAGTTCAAATCGTATTTTTTAAAATATTTTGTTCTGTAACTTTTGGAACGTGTATTCTTTTCATTTGAAAATCATGTGGTTGATTAATGGCACTTTATAAAAGCCAAAGATACTTGAAAAATAAGTGTGCCTTTCGATTAATAAGAATGACATGCGTCCAAAGTCGCGTGCAGTTAATTTATGAAAAATGGAATTTTCGTTAATTTCTAACAATAACTTTTGGAGCAAACAATATTATGGCTCCATACGTTGGGAATTTTTAATTGATATAATAAGTGACGTATTCCAAAGAATAAGGTGTGCCCTGTCTCATCTCAATTCTGTGCCTATTACAACCTATAGCCTTCGTGCGTAACTGTTGTTGAAAAATGACACTTTTGTCAGGCACACGAACTATACACAATTAAATGCCTCGATTATTGGAGTAATTTATTGTTTTAGGTGTCATAATAATACTCTAAACTTGTTCCAGAAATACAATACGATGTTCAGGGGTCAAACGAGACATGAAATTATCTCTTTATCTCACAAACTCCTTTCTTTACACGGAAAAATGCTGAAATTTGTTACGCGCGAGTTTTATTGGTAACTGATCATAAATGCGTTGACAAATATTAAAAATTGAAGATGGTAGATACAATATGGCGGACCAAATTCCTAAAAAGTTGCTTGAACCAGCTGAAACTGTGTATTCGGGGTCGCTCATCGATCGAGATTCGCTATAGCTTTGCTCCAGAAATAATGAAAATGTAACTTTGGGTAACTTTGGTTTTCATCACCCTTGCTTCATCTTTTCTGGTTAAAAATGAATAAATATGGTATTAATCACAACTTACGTTATACCTATTTAAAATATTTTTCCGGATTGCCGGGATTGTAATGCCTTAAATCGACTTAAATAAATGTTTGCTGCTAAAATTTGTATATTATGAACCTAAAAGCAAAAAGAAAGAAAACCCCCGAATACCCAAATTGAGCTTGGGTGAGTAACTTCTTAAACATTCGGTCTTCCATATTGAATTCGCCATCTTCATTTCTGAATATTTATTCACGGATTTGTGACCAGTAACTTAAAAAACCCCGAGTAACAAATTTCATCTGTTTTCCGCGTACAGAAATATGTTTGGTTCGAAGATATAATTTTAGGTCTCGTTTTACCTGACTGGGCTGGAATAATCCTTTAAAAGTCATAACGCGTCGTTTTTTCTACATTTCATATGTTTAGGAGTGGCCTCAGGTTGATTTTCAATGTGTGCCACCGAAAAAAATATATTTTTCTTAAAGGGTAAAGTTAAAATTTCTGTGGATTTACCCATATAAGACTATACAAAAATAGAAATAAAAACATATTCGATACATTTTTTATCATTTTTATCTTTATTTAGTGTTTTATTATACTTTATTTATCATTTAGTCCTTTTAGCATTGTTCTTTTCTTATTAACATTCAATCTCGCTAGATATCATCGTAATAAAGTATAAGTAGTTGCGCTTTATCCTTACGCAATTCATTGCGAGAATTCAACACCTTAATTATGTTATTTACAGAAAAAAAATCATGGTTGTCCGACGAAGACAAAAACAAATTCATTGGGCGCCAAAGTGTCCGAGTCGGTTTGAAATTTCGGTTGCTCGTTTATGAGCTTCGACCGGTATTCAGTATATATTTCTATTTACATTAAGATTACGACTTGCAGCAGTAACTTGTGGGAATGTATATCTTTTAATCGATTTCTGGGCGGTACGTTACACCTCCCCCCTTTTAAGATTTCTTCAAAATTTCATCTCGCACTTGCTAGTCCGAAATTATTAAATCCACTCCGAATCTTGTTCCAGGTTTTGTGCGCGATTTTCTCCAATGTTTTGGGGTCCAGGAACCCATTTAAACAGGGTGGCCGATTTATCTGAAGACATAGAAATATCTCGAGAACTATGCACAGAATCAAAAAAGGTGTGGGATGAAAGTTGTTCGACATGAAGGGGGGCAACCAGTGATAATGAAATCAACCCGCTCCTCCGCCCCTGTGGAAGGGGGAGGGAGGGACCCCCCATTTTTTATTGTAGATTTGGATTCCTCGGAAAAAGTGCACCAATTTGATCGACGAGTTTTTGCGTTTTGGTTCGATGATAAAAATGAAAATGTGTAAAATATCGTTACAAATTGAGAACATCACCAGAATTCGTTTCAGATCAAAGAAAGTAAAATGGTTGCCCAAAACATTTTTCAAGAGGAGCAAGGGAAGGACTAGACCGTGATTCCCATGGTCCGTGGATTGGTAGAGGTGGCCCCATTAATTGGCCGGCGAGGTCACCTGATATAACATCCTATACGTCGAATTTCTTCCTATGGGGTTACCTAAAAGGTAAGGTTTATGAACAAGTACCAACGACTCGTGAAAACATGGTGGAACGCCTTAGAACTGCTTGCGCAGAAATTTCCACAGATATGATACTATCCTGTATAAAGTCATTTGAAGAAAGAATAAATAAATGCATTGAAGTAGAAGGTCACCATTTCGAACACTTACTCAAGTAAGTGAACAGTGAGAAGCAAGGGGACTCACGTAAAACAAGCACCCCAAAGGAACAGAAAAATACTACGTCCACGTCGTTGTTCCTGGGTAACGCTAAATGTATTTTTTCCCGGCCTTGTTAGAATGACCGTATTCCATATCCGCTACGCGGGGCTAAAGTTGTCAATTCCGTCTGAGTACCCGGGAGCATGCACACTTCGTTCTCATTACTCCCGTGGGACGAAAAGTGCTGTCCGCGGGAGTAATGGATGCGGCCAGGAAAAAAATAGCGTATGCTTCACGAGAGGAATGCGCGCGCACCTCGTGAGAGGGCTGCCCTCGCTTCGCTCGCGCAGCAAACCTTCCACTCGAGGGTCACGCTCTTTCCTCCCTTAAAGCATAATGTACCATTTTTTACACACAACCAAATCCATGATTATTTTTCAGATAATTTCCATTGTAGCGGCTAGAAAACACATTACAAGAATAATATAAAGACAAAAATAAACGAACATTTCGTAGTGGTGGCATTGAATAGTATTTTTAAAATAAAATACGTCTACTATTATTTATCAGATGTGATGTGAATTCTGGAGACGTCGAATTTTAGGCATTTTTTACTTTCGCTTTTTGTCGACTACAGCGTCACCTGTGAACCACAATGTAATAGCTCCTAGGTCAAGTTGCTGTACTTTTTTCCGGAGAATCCAAATCTGTGTTACGTCCTACGTAACCTTCCAAATTTACAAATTAAGGGAATCCCTGAAACCACATAGAGAATACCATTATAGCGCCTTCAAGTCCCATGAACTACAAACCCAAAAAAAATCCGATGGTAAATCAAACACCTTTTCAAGTCTCGGACAAAGTCAATCCCTGCATTACCTACAAATAAAAAATTAAACCAAATCCAAAAATGATACGCATCTGACAATTTTCCTTTTTTTTTTACTATTAAGAAATAAACAATTTTAAAATCTAAACAATTTCTTTATTCATTATTATTTAAAAACTGTTCCATGACCTAAATCAAAGAGAAACTTCAAAATGCTACGTTCTAAAAAAAAGAACACGTATAAAGAGCCCACTGTCCTTCGACATTCCTAAAAGCAATAAAAATCACATACATACACACATACATACAAGTCGACCACACCCAACGCTTACGTCAACTCTAAAAATAAGAAAAAGAAATAAATACCATCCGTTTTTATTATAAAAAGAACCAACAAATTCCAGGGCAGCTTAAACAAATATGGATTCCATTTTTTGTTTAAAAAAAATAGAAAATACCACCGTTAATATTCATAGAATCTATAAAAATAAATATACATAAATGAACGGAAAAAGTAGAAAAATTGTTAATATAAAATTGCAAAAACGTGTTTACCCAATCAACATTTTTTTTACAGAAACAAATTTTAATTAACAAAATTTGTTACACCTTTTAATATTTTACAACAATCATTCTTTAAAAAAAAACAATTGCTATATAAATCCTACAATTTCCGTTCATTTTTGTATAAACTACCGCTAAAAATAGTACTAAATTATATAACTGAAACCAGCAGATTTCAGAACAGCTTAGAATACAATTTGTTTAAAAAAATAGAGAACACCACCGTTCATATTTGTAAAACATGTAAATATACATAAATAAACGGAGAAAGTAGAAGATTCATAATTTAAAATTGCAAAAATACATCTACAAAAAAATGTACAGTTTTACAGCAACAAATTTACTTTAACAAAATTGTTGCACTTTTTAGTATTTTACCAAAATCTTTTATTTCCATAACAATAGTTCTATAAATCCTACAACTTCCGTTCATTTTTGTATGAACTACTGATAAAATATCACAAAATTATCCAACATAAAAAATCAACAAAAATTAGTGTAAATAGTAACAATTGAAAACCGCCGCAAAATAGTAAAAAAATGTTCACGACTACTGTTGTAATAGGAAACCTCTCCTACCTATTAAAACCCGAAAATTTTCTTGGTGGGACACATAGTATAAATACCACCTTCAAATACTCAATCACTCTCTGTGTTCTACACTCTGTTCCTCGCCCTTGTTCCCTTCATCCTTGACTCTTTCTCTCGTCCAGTAGTCGTTCCGAGAGTTCGACATCCCATAGTCGTTCCGAGAGTTCGACATCCCAGCCACCCTAACCCCTTTTCTTTTTAAAAAAAGGGAGAAAAACAAAGCGGAGGTTTCCACCTGCCAGTTCGCCAGAAAAAAATATCCAGTCTTCGGATATCAATTCTCAGGCTTCCACCCGGCAGTTCGCCAGAAAATATCCAGTCTTCGGAGATCAATTCTCAGGCTTCCACCCGGCAGTTCGGCAGAAAATATTCAGTCTTTGAATATCGATTGACACCCCGTGGTCTTCAATCAAGAACTATCGTCGCGCAACCAAAGTAAGTATTCCTCCCTTACGATTACCTTTTCCCAATCCCTCCACATTCCTTTGCCCGTAAAGAGACGAAAGTTTGATTAGTGCTTCAGCACTAATCCCCCCTTAATTTTTTATTTATTTATTATTATTTTGTTTTTTGAGACGACAGTGCTGAGTCTCCCGTCAATATTTATATATATATATATATGTTTTGTGGTAATTTTGCGGACTTTTTTTTAAACAGATCGGTCATTTTGCGGACTTTTTGTCATTTCGCGGACCGTCCGCGAAAAGAAAGTATTTTTCTGGTCATTTCGAGGACTTTTTTTTTATACATGATGGGCATTATGCGGACCCTATGTTTTTGCTATAGGGAACATAATTTCGCACCAAACTTTAGGCACAACTAGGTCTAGGCGAGGTTTGGTAGGGTTGGGTTAGGATAGTTTTTAGCGGGGGGTCTGGGGGGCAGAGCCCCCCAGCGCACGCAGCCTAGTTAAGCTTGATAAGATCCAAATAGACCAAATTTAATTTTTCCCGAAGTCCGCAAAATGACCGATACATAGACGAGTTATATATAAAAAAATCGGGTCCGCGAAATGACCACATTACGTGTTTATATATATATATATATTCCTTCTTTTTTTTTGACTACAAGGGAGGACAGCACCGCAGGGAACATTTTTTTTATTCAGAGATTCAGGTCGCTCTTTTGCTAGCCCATGGCAGGCGAATAAGCGACACGAATCAGTAGGGAAATTAGGAACCATCCGCGGTTTTTTTTTTTGTTGTACTTTTTATTTTTCTATATTTTTTTTTTGTTTATTATTATTTACAGACAAAACAGCACATGTTCCATTTCCTTAGTCCCTTCCTTCAAATCACCGTTTCTGGTAACTAAAGATTTAATTCTTTTCCTTTGCAGTGGGACGAACTAAACCACGGACCTACTATAAAAACAGGAAACGAGCCCTAGAACGTGCCATCCGGGAAGCCGCCGCCGAATACGCCTCGTCCCCCAAAATAAATTTTCCAAAACCTCCACATAAATTTCCTGAAATACAGGAATACATACCGACTGCACCTCCCCGAGATCCCACTCTAGACCCTCCTCTCCCGACTTGCACCTTACCCTCACCAAGGGAATTATTCGCCCCCAATAAAAAATAAATTAATAAATTTGTAAACTCATTTGTTTTTTCTTCTAAATAAATTGTATTTTAAAATCGAGTTCAAATTATTGTGTTTTTTCCTAGTCACTTCATTTTCAGCGCAGCAGCCCCGTTCACCTTTATCCGAAGTCGACCTTTTGGTCGACTCGCCCTTTCCACGACCATCCTGGGATACACGTAAGTATCACTAGTCTGGACGTAACATCTGCAATAAAAATGGAGGTTCCTATTCAAGTTTTATTGTTTTTCCCCCACCCCACCCCCGGGGTTGGGGGAGGGGGTCAATTTCAATATTACTGGACGCCCCCCTTCGTGTCGAACAACTTTTATCCCACAGCTTTTTTGATTCTGTGCATAGTTCTCGAGATATTTCTATGTCTTCAGATAAGTCGGCCACCCTGTATAAACTCCATTCGTATCTTCTACTTTTTCTGCAGCTACTCGCACAATATGATTTATGATAGCGGGTTGTTTTGATGGTAACATAATACAGTCTCTTAGGTTGTCAAGATCTTAGGTAGTATACTACTACTACTGTATGTCCATGTTGGATTAGTTTTCGGTGTCATGGTGTGCGGTGCTTTGCTCTCTGTTAACGCAGGAAAGGTTTTGTACCAAAGACCCCCAGTTCGTACATTTGGGGGACAATGGTATTGCACGGTATTTAAAATCCTATTGTTTTGTGAAAGTGCGTCCTTGGAGTTCGAACCATTTAATTTTTTAAAAAACTGTTAGTTCCTTGAAACATTTTTGGGAAGTAGCTTGTTGAACTTCCATCGGTATGCATTTAATGAGCCTGATGGCTTCTCCGGTGATAATGGCTGTGTAACGGGCCCCCTTTTGTAGGTAAATGCGAATTCTTCGGGTTTAATGATGGCCAATGTTTGTGCATGACATAAAATTTCTTGTTCCAGATAACAGCGTTGCAATATAACATCTCGATATAAACAATTGATTTTATTTTGTATGCGTTTATCTACATATACGAATTTACTGTTTATATAGGTAAAAAGATCAAGACTTTGAGTTCTGGGCCTTTGTGGGTGATTGAAGAATTTGTTCTTCTGTACCTCAAGAATAAACAGTTTTGGATGTTCTGTTTTGATGAGAGAGTAACCACATAAGGTCTTGGATCCTCCTATAGTAAGGGCGAAGGTGATGTCTTCCGAGACCATGCTGTAAATAGTTTCTACAAAATTTTGCGATGAATCAGTTAGTTTGCTGACGAATTTTTCAAACAGAAGGCTATATTGGTCGAATTTACATGAATTTCTTGTTGCCAAATCCCAATAAGCGAAACTCCCACTAGAGTCTATACAGACTCCTGGACTAAGAGAATACCTGGTTCCTGTTAGCAATCAATTTGATTTTCCTGGAGGTGTGTATGTGCTTCAAAATCCGATATCGTGATTTTTATGCGAGCTTGAACGATGACGTCTTTCTGTTCGCGTGCGAGCGACACCTGTAGCTTGAAAATGCGTTTCTCGGCACTGGGTCGATTCCTATTTATCGTCGCTTCAATCAAAGGTTCGTTCATGATCCTCTTTTTCTGCGGTAGGACGCCCATCTATCGAGATATGTTTGCAAATCCCGGAACGCGGGAACACACGTCCGGCCTCTTAGTTCCGTTCTGTCTTTTGAACCAAGCGAACCTGCTTCGCCAACTCTAACGCAAAAAAGTGCTCTTTTCGTCCGTATAAAAGTGTAAATCGGTAAAATTACACGCAGTTACAACTGCTCGTGTTTCCGCGGACAGTGTGTAATTCGCCACAAATAAAGTAGCTCTGATACGGAAATATTATTCTATCTCTCTCCTCTCACGATTCCCGATCTTCGCCCAACAAGCCTGTATCCGAGTACTACGAGATCGGCCTGCCTGATTTCTCTACGCGGGTGAGGCAAGGACGCTATCATCCTACACTGACAGAGCAGCGTTCCATCAAGAGCCTCTTCCCACCTTCGCAGTGAAGCTTCACACGACTACACAAGCTCCTGACACGTACGTGTGCCGAATGCAGCGAGGAGATATCCACGCGACGTTCCTTTTCCAGTTGTGACCATTTTGGAGAATCCACCCCACCTCGCTGCATTGATACCTGACGTAAATACGTGATACGGATAACACAGGTGAGATCGAGCCGACGCTCATGGGTCACTTGCCGTCATTTTGACAAATTGCCCTCTCACCTCGGCTGCACATTCTAACACGTATTGTTTATGCGATATCATAGAATTCTATGATTTCGATTGCATTTTCGAACCCTTTTTCTTTTTTCTTTATTAATTAAAATTGTGTTAAAAAACTCGTGCATTGTACACAAAACAATTATACAGTGATTTTGAGTTATTTATTAATACTACTCAGTTTTACGCAATGACAGATCATGGCCCCCCCCCCCCATCTTTCGTGCTTCCGGCCACGTTCATTCGCGAAAATCGCCGTCTTTTTTGGCGCGCATGGTGACAATGCAACAATTGCAATTCTGCAGGTTAAGTCGAATTTGTACAACGATCGACGCGTTCAAGTCAGGCGCGTGTCCTACATTGTCTGCATGCGATAACTAATGTTGATCTGCATTCTAGGCTTGAAAAGTTATGGGAAATAGAGGAAATTCCAGTGACCGATCTGTGGTCCGAGGACGATACCCGATGCGAGCAGTATTTTGCCGACACGACACACCGTGATCAAACGGGTCGGTATCATGTGCGACTACGTTTCGAACGCGATCCTCCAGATCTCGGAGAATCCTTTACGCGTGCGAAGTTTTTATTTGAATCAGGCGAACGACGCCTAAAAAAGAACTCTATCTTATAGGCCGAATACGATAAATTCTTGCAAACATATCTAGATCTCGGTCATATGTCTCGTGTTTCGTAAGACTCTGCAGCTCCAAATTATTATCTTCCTCACCACGCAGTTGTGAAAGCGGCCTTCTCGACCACCAAGTAGCGGGTTGTTTTTAATGCGTCGAGCCCCAGCTCGAACTCTAAGTCACTCAATGACAATTTATTAACCGGACCTAAACTACAGCGGGACTTCGCTTCAATACTGTTACGTTGGCGAAAGCACCGATACGTGTGTTCTACAGACGTCGAAAAAATATTTCGACAAATTCGCGTACACCCAGACGACGCGAATTATCAATTAATACTTTGAAAATCACGCCACATTCCGTTCTCGAAATCTTTCGACTAGATACCGTAACCTACGGGACCAGTTCTGCACCGTACCTTGCTTTACGAGTGCTGTATCAACTCGCGTTTGATGAACAAGCCTCCTTTCCCGATGCTAGCCGGGAAATTCTGAACAATGTCTACGTCGATGACATTCTTTTTGGTAGCCCTACGCTACTTGAAACGAAGACTTTCCGCGATTAACTTATTGCCCTCACCCTCATCTAACTGTCCTGCGCTCTTGACGGACCTACCCAAGGATGTTTGCGACATAGCGCTCGATAAGGTGTTCTTAGACAATGCGTTCGTCAAAACGCTGGGCATCCTCTGCAGTCACTCCGCTGACGTATTTAGGTTTCAGCACGAAATTATCACGACCACCAAAACGTGGATCAAACGCTCAATGCTATCTTCTGTAGCCAAACTCTTCGTTGGATATCGCTTGTGCTCATCCAGGGCAAACTTTGGATCCAACAACTTTGGCTGTTGCACGTGGGATGGGACGATTCACTCCCAGAAAAGACTCTACACAAGTGCTGGGATTTCATCCACGGATTCAGGGATCTGAGTCAAATCTCCATTCCAATCTCAAATCCAATTCCGATTCGTGCCGATTCCAAGGAATGTCTTTACATCGATGGAATTGCCGATACCTCGGAGAAGGCTTATGGGGCCGTGATTTATATTGTCTTCCCGTTCAGTCAAACCTGCTTTCTTCTCGCGAGTATGACTAAGGTTGCTCCTGTAAAACGGCTAACGGTGTCACGTTTGGAGCTTTGTGCCGCCCTCCTCTTGGTTAAACTGCATAAATGGAACGTAGACTCCTTACAGCGCAGCTCCATACCAGTTATATCATGGACAGATTCATCTATAGTCCTTCAATGGCTTGAGAAACATCCTTCACTTCTCAAGACCTTCGTTGGCAACGTAGTTGCTCAAATTAAGGCTACGTTGTCCGATGTAGCTTGGCGACACGTCCCAACTACCGATAACCCAGCTGATTTGGACTCACGGGACATTACTTGCTCTGATTTAACATCAAATAAGTTGTGGTGGAGTGGGCCCACCTAGCTCACCATTGCCAGCTCGGAATGGCTAATACCGCCATTGTATCTAGAACGTGGGACAGATCAGGAGGAAAAGGAGCTCGTCGCTTTAACTACAAAGGTTACTACCTGGAACTTGTCCGACCGATATTCATCGTGGTTGCAACTTATACGTATTACTGCGTTAATATTTAAATTTAAACGCTTGACACACCGTAAAACGGAATTAGAATCGTCGAATCTCGCTGACAGACGCCAAGCAGAGTTACATTGGATTTGCAACATCCAAAAGGAGTGCTTCTCCTCGGATCTTCCTCGATTGCGGAAGTGTGCTATCCTATCAAAATCAAGTTGCCTTCGATCACTTGACCATTTTATTGACCAAGAAGGACTTATCCGCGTATGTGGTCGACTAGAAAACGCCCTGGTTTCTCGCGATTTTGCACATCCAGTGATCTTCGCGAAGCACAAATTATTGATGCTGCTCTTGCGCGATACCCACCTGCAAACGCTCCATGAAGGAACTCGCGTACTTGTACGCTCAATTGTCCACCACTGCACTGGTTGTGCCAGACAACGAGCCTTACTCGGTGCTCAAAAGATGGCTCCATTGCCACTGCCGCGCGTTCGACCATCTCGTCCGTTCACCCATACAGGCATCGACTTTGCAGGCCCTTTCTCACTAACGTATTTCGTTAGCCGCGGTCAACGAGCTCGTAAGTGCTATCTGGCACTTTTTGTATGTTTGGCAACTCGATCTGTATACCTCGAAGTGGTAGATGGTACAAACTTTTGGGGCGCAAGTCGTGAACTAAGCAGGAGGTTTCGAGAATCGCTACTCAATCCAAAGATCGAACGGTACATGGCCATGCGACAGATCGACAGGAAATTCATTCCGGCCTCTACTCTACACATAGGCGGTATGTGGGAAAGCGGAATACGCTCTGTAATATACAACCTCAAGAGAGTCGTAGGTACTCAAACACTCACTATTCTCGAATTCTCCACATTAATGTGCAAAATAGAGGCTTGTCTGAATTCTCGTCCTATCGCAAGCCTGTCCCACGAAGACGACGAGCTCCGTTATTTGACCCCTGGCCATTTCCTGATAGGTACCCCACTCCTTACGCCTCCAGAAATGTCCATCGTAGATATAGAACGCAATCGTCTCAAACGCTGGCAACTTGTGCAACAAATGTCCGGCAATTTTGGCGTCTCTGGCACAGAGACTACCTGCATACGCTACAAAAACGGCACAAATGGCATGACGAAAGACTTAATTTTCAGATAGACGATATCGTTCTCATCGAAAATGCCAACCTTCCCCCTACTTGGTGGTCGATGGGCAAGATAGTAGCGATTCGCCGGGGATCTTGTTATTAAGTTAACCTTGTTACTCAAATACTTATTATGGTTGCTATGATAGAGCTGAGTTTGCGACAGTTTTTTCGCCTTTCGTATTTCATACATGCGCTTGTTGTGGTTTTTCCGATTTTCTGCGTAACGAGGTCAGGTCTCCATTACTGGACAATCGTTTATAACAAAATAAAATAATTAACGGCTTAGATCTACCAATTGCATTAGATTTTAAAATGCCATAGTTTAGAAATTTCATAAACATTTCAAACACCTTCCGTCATAATCGCTCGGATAAACATTTAGACCTTGTCGAACTATTTATATTCTCAACTTGTAATGAAATTATCAACGAAAAAGGTAATAGAAAAGGGAAAGATAAAATTATATTCAATAACTATAAAGTTGATACAATTTCGATTTGACAGTTACTAGGAATAGAGTGGTATGTGAATATGATTTGTTAGCATGAATTATAATAAATCAAAAGAAAGAAAGGCAGTTAATATAAAAATATATAATATGTAAAAAAATATATATAGACATGCAAAAAAATATTCTAATAAATAAAAATTTAATAAATTTGGATTTTTATCGATTACAGCGCCACCTGTGAACCAAACTACAATAGCTATTAGGTCAAATTGGTGTACTTTTTTTCGGAGAATCCAAATCTGCAATAAAAAATGGGGGTTCCTATTTAAGTTTTATTGTTTTTCCCCCACCCCACCCCCAGTGGGTGGGGGAGGGGGTCAATATCTTTATCACTGGATGCCCTTCTTCGTGTCGAACAACTTTCATCCCACACCTTTTTTGATTCTGTGGATAGTTCTCGAGATATTTCTATGTCTTCAGATAAATCGGCCACCCTGTATGTATATTCAAATTTCCTATCGGTCGATAATTGGATTGGTTGTCAACTTTGAAGTCAAAATTTCCCAAATAAGGAAATTTTAGGTTGAAATTCAGAATCGCGCATAATTTGATGCCCACCATTAGCGTGTAGCATAACCTCTAAAATTCGCTAGTAACTAATTAATTTAATTCCACTGTTCTATTTCCTCTGTAAATGTAAATAAGACGTACCTTTTGCTCTACGAATTAAATAAAAAATGTTTCAAGGCGATGTAAGCGTAAAATAAAATTGCCGATTTTTTGACGGTAAGTTAATTATTCTTGTAAATTGCTTATTTTCACGGCGGCTTAATTCTTAACGGGGTAGCATAAAAGTCTGAACAGGAAATTTTCCGTCGCACGTAAATTTAACGTTATATCATGCTTAATTTCATTATGTGAAAACTGACATAATCTGTATATTTATTTCCTTTGCTTTGTATTCTGAAGAAAGCCGTAAAGTATTACTTACTGTACCGTGACATGAGTATATAAGGATACAGGTACACAGTCAGGCTTGCCACGCGCAAAGAAGAAAAGTTAGGAACAAAAGGAGTATGCATTTGGTCAGAATTAAATATTAACAATTTTCGCCCAGGTACAGGTCGATTTCATCAAGTTCAGACTACGACCTATTAGGAAAAATGCTCTGTATTACCAAATTTCGACCAAAGAATTACTTCGATTTTTTACCCGCTTACCGTAATTCGACTTCTATTTTAGGTAAATAAGATGTGGTCGAGAAAATTTCTCGCATCTGATGGAAGGTCGAAAAGAGGTCCTTTCACCCCATGTTGCTGATTGGGTATATGCAGATATTTATTAATATATATTTTCTTTTAATTTTTTATTTATTGCATGGAATTTAATATCCTGATTCACAGGTACAAATAAACAGCCGACGTTTTACTCGTCATATATTTATAAGAACGCTGTCACGCGCATTTCCGTAGTCATCAGGGCAAATAATTTACACAAACATAAAAACAAACGAAATAGATCCACGGCTAAACCGAATACGGAATAAATTACGCAGCTGAAAACGATACGAAATACATTACACGGTACCTATGTTAAAACAATTATCGCAATTGATGGCCATTACAACTTATACCTATTAATTACCACGCCGTAGGAGGGAAGGATTTTTCTTCATCGATGGTCTTCTTCCTTCTTGTTGGTGCTGATTCGGGGCCCCTGAAGAGCCCTTGGTCCGGCCCTGACTTCTTGGCGACCTTCCGGTTGAAGTTCCTGATAGTGTTGGCGAGCGTGTTTCCCCGGACGCCTTAACTGATTTACCGCCCCTGCGTTTCCTAGGCTTTCGCTGGATCTCGAAAGGAAAAACGGAACGGCAGAAAATGGTTTCAATGAGGATGAAAAACAGAGGAAAGCACACTCTCACCTGGAACTTCAACCTAGCAGGTTGAAGTCAACGAAGTAGACACGCTTGTTTTTATGTTTAATTCCTGCTTCAGTTTCCCTCCTTCTAGCGTGGATGACTCATGCCAGGATAGAAAAATTTATGGACAGTACTTATGTACTTATGTAATTTATGGACGCGTAGTATTCCTGAAGATGATCGAGACGGAGGGACTTCGTCACTTCCTGGTTGGGGTCAAGCAGAAAAGAGAGTGAGCTTCCGCGAGGACTCATTTTTATATGAAGGCCATGCTCCAATAAGCATAACCGAGTCACATTTTTATGGGGAAAACAACGAACCTGTCACTCATTCGAACGTCTTTCGCGAAATTCGAGTTGACAGCCCACCTCCTAGTTCAAATCATCCGCCGCGCGTGCTCCATGCGACGGGCAGGCGTATTTTCGTGTCTCCCCGGTGTCGCGCTTGGAGCATACTTGATTTTTGCTCGCCCAAAGGTTTCCGCGGAAACCCGCTATCGGTCGCGCATGCGCTTTTCGAATTCCCTCGTTGTATCAATTTTTCCTTCCCCCCTGACCTTCTCTCCTGCCGATTTGCGCTTTATAATAATCGTCCATTACACTTTTCTCAAGTCGAGCAATTTAAGTCGATATGGTTTAATAGTCTAGAGACGCGTGCACACAGTTTATCTTTCCCTATTTTCCCTTGACTTAATATGCCAACGATGGCATAACTACTAACGTCTGTGGTTAATAAAAACGGTTTATGAAAATCAGGATACTGCAAGTCTGGTTCTTCGCACAATTTTTCTCTTAGTATTTCGAATGCTTTTTGTTGGAGTTCGCCCCATTCAAAAGGGTTGTCCTTCTGTAATAGTTTAGTTAAAGGTTTAGATATATCAGAATATTTATCAATGAATCGTCTATAATAACCAGTGAGACCCAGGAATTCGCGGATATTTTTAACGTTCTTGGGACGTGGATAGTTTGAACTACTCCTAATTTTTTTGGCTCCGGTTTTGAACTTCTCTCGTAATGAGATGACCGAGGTATGTCACTTCGTGGCGAAGAAATTCAGATTTGTCAGGCTGTAAGCGTATGTTAACCTCTCTCAATCTATTTATTAGGTTGAGGTTTTTTTCTATGTTCTGATATAGTTTTTACACAAATAACTACATCGTCAAAGTATACAAAAAGCTCGAATCCTTTTAATCCTGTGAGGACCGCATTCATTAGGTTCATAAAAGTAGCTGGAGCATTTCGTAATGTAAAAGGTATGCGAACGAATTCCCAATGTCCATGTTCGATAGAAAGGCAGTCTTATGTCTAACTTTTTCACTCACACTAATTTGATGAAAACCTGATGTTAAAAGAAAGGTTGAAAAATATCGTGCTTCTCCTAATTAATCGAGAATGTCATTTATATTGCGCAAAGGATGATTTTTCCATTTAAAGCTGGGAAATCTAAAACAAGTTGCCATTTTTTATTCGAAACCCGTATCTTCTTGAATTTTAAGAATTTTTTTAGATTTTAATTTCAATTCGTTATGTTTCCGACGCCCTGCAGTTCTTTGACCTGCGGACTTTGTGATATTCGAGATAGTACTGATTTTATCTATTTTGTAAATTTCCAATTTTTGCGATATATATTTGTATTCTTCTTGGGTTGTGTTAACGATTGGTAAACAAGCTATTTTATTTGAATTACTAACTACAGCGTTTTTTAACATTATACCTTATTTTAATTTGAATAATTGTATATAACCTTCGCAATTTGTCATTTCATTAGTGAAAATTGGTACTACTTTTCTCGTTCGAGGAGGAATAATAAATTACATTTCATCTCTATAAAAAGGTATCTGTGATTCGCAGATCTCTAAACAATTTTGTTCCCAATTTAATTTGGCTTTATGTATGGAAAGGAAAGAAGTACTTATAATTCCGACTTGCTTAATTTGGAAATCATCGGGAACCAGGTGGAAATCAGAAAGTATGCCGAATATTACCAGGGTCGTTAACACTCAATGTTGGAAATAATTGGGTTGATATCCCTACTAAATGCAATATTGAGGTCGTGTCGATTTTTTTATTAATGAATCTTCGATCAGCAAATTTAGAAAATATACTGGTTCTGGCATGTTTATTTGAATTGCGGTCGAATCTTGTTGTAATGAAAGGTTTATTGATTGGGTTGTTTCCATTATTGATATGTCGGGTTTTTTGTGTTTCTACAGATAGTGGTTCTTGGAACATTGGTCGGGTAGGTTTAACGAAAGGTTGATTGTTTCTTCAAAATGGTTGTGGTTGCATATTCGGAATTAGTAGTGTAAGTTCGAGAAGGTAGGTTTCACTGTTAGTCGGTTGAGTAGTTGGGTTTTGATTGGTTAAGTGGAGTTAGTTGGGGCTGGGTTTCTTCAAACCTCCTCGAGAGGGAGGCCGCGGGAGTTCCCCGAGGTTTCTTGATTTGAGCATGGGGGTGCAAAGGCTCTATTTCGCGAGTAGCAGTTTTCAATTGCATTTATTGGCAGTGTGTCCAATCCTTTGGCAATACTGGCAGTTTTGACTGGATTCTCTTCAAAATTCGTGGACATTTATTCGCGACGTGTCACAAACATTTAGAAATTTGGCAAGTTTCTATGGAAAGACAATCTCCAGCGTGATGACCGGGTTGATTGCATAGTTGACATGAAAGAGAAGCTTGAGTCATTTTAACTGAAAAAAGATATCTACAATTATTTGTTTCATGTCCTGATATCTTACAGACCTGACAGAAGTTTAACTTTTACAATCTCGGGCTACGTAACCTGATTTGTTGGATAATTGACAAGCGGTTTGTCGTTATCTTTCCTGTTTACATTGTCTAGTTTCATGACTCATCTTCGAACAAATTTGACGTTGGGTTTGGGAAGCTTCTTGGCAATTTTTTGCTGTGTGTTCTGTCTTATCACATATTTGACATTTCGGCCGATAATCGCCATTTTTAGCGATATGTTTAGCGCTATTACAGATCTGACATTTAAATTTTGGATCGGAAATGACGACCGTCGACCACTAAGAGGCTGGGGGGGGGGATGTAAAGGGGAAGTAGAGAATAAGGGAGACCGCCGCCATTTTGAAAAATCTGCCGTATGCAATAAGGGAGACCCTACTGTATATAATTTTTATGCGGAGTTTCGGTGGGCGATGCGCCAATGTTAAGTTTGAAAAAGAGTTAAAGATTCTGTGTAGAATGCAGATTGATCTCGAGCTAGATCGGGGCTCCCATTTGAATCCGTTTTGAATGGATCAATATTAACATTATGTAAAGTGTCTGTCTTGTTAATGGTAACCTAGAACCTAATAATAATTCATTTTCATCTACGTATAACTATCTAGTTTTGCTTCGAGTGTTACGCGAGTTCTCGGACATTTGAATCGTTCTTTTGAAGAAAGAAAGTATTCAAGAGTTACAAAAATAGAGTGATCGATTTCAATGCTACAGAATTAAATCTATCACCGTCAAATTTTAGTTGATCAAATTGAGTTTATTAGTCGATATAATTAAGAAGTCGCAGGTTTAAGCGAGACTGATAAGAACGAAATTAAGATTCGTAACACATTTAAAATTATAAAAGTTGATTTATCGATAGTTCTTTTTCTTCTATTATAATTTATAAATTTTATAGTTTATTTATATTATTGCTCGTTTGTCAATAATCTTCCCGAATTTGTTCAAGGCAAAAAAAAAATCGCGTCTAACATTTTTTGTTTCTATCGGGTATTTTTTTAAAGATAGGGACTGGACTAAATAAAAATTCACGTAAATAATACATGTGTTTATTGCATTTTATAATTAATACCTGATTCTCTTTGGAAAAATGATATTGGTATACGACCTTTTAATTACGAGGTTTACTTCAATATAAATATTTTTTTATTCTTTTACCTTTCTCATTTATTTAATTGTATAATTCTTTATTTATATTATTGTTCTTTTGACAATAATCTTCCCGAATTTGTTCGAAGCTTGCCGTTTATTTACGAGGTTTACTTGATCTTTACTGTTGAAAATTCAACTATCGATAATTTTTAATATTTATTCTCTTTCATTAATCATTTTAGAATTTAAGAATCAACATACTTATATAATCTCTTTCTCAAGAATCCGCATTAACTCTGCTTTTATCTCCCTTTTTTCTCTCTATTCTTAGAAACTGAACATGTGTATCGTATACCAATATCATTTTTCCAAAGAGAATCAGGTATTAATTATAAAATGCAATAAACACATGTATTATTTATGTGAATTTTTATTTAGTCCAGTCCCTATCTTTAAAAAAATACCCGATAGAAACAAAAAATGTTAGACGCGATTTTTTTTTTGGTATGTAGGGGAGGGTTAGAAAAGCTTAACTTCACGTTTTCGACTCTGTTTGCTGCTTGCTTATTTTGCTAGAGTAAAAAATATGAAAAAATTGTATTTTCGCTATAACCCGAGTTCTATTAGGAATAGAAGCTTTACTAATAGCTCATTTCGAAGCTTATTTTTACGCTCTGTAAGTACTTCTTACAAAATATTAGCGAGAAATCAATAGTTTTTGAGATATCGAAAGCACAGGGTCAGCGCCAGCACGCCAGCCTCGATTCAGCCACGTATATACTAGGAAGCCAATCGCTTTCTCCGTTATATTCGACTTTAGTAAACTAAAGAGGCAACATAATATAGGTCTTTTGTATGCTTTTTCATGCTCCATACATTACGTTGCATGACATTTGGGAAATTAACGGTAGTGATCGAGTAATTGAAGCAGAAAATGAAAATTGCAGCATTTTCGTTCGGCTTTTGTACGTTTTTCACGCATGGTAGTGATTATCGCGGTATTTATATGATTGGTATTGAAGAATAAATATAAAATACATAAATTCGTTACGAGAATATCAAGCTCAAGGGAGCATATAGCGGAAACCAGGTGGATAATATCTTGCTTCCCGTCGCAGTGGCGAACATACTGTTTTACATTAACGTTTTTTCTATTGAGGACAGCGGTCGTGAATATCTTTGCTCTGTCTTAAGTTCGTGGAAATTGTGGTTGCGGTGGTTTAAAACTGCTCTAAGCTGTGCTGTGGAACATTTACTTCGTGGTGTGGACCCTCGATAATTGGAAGTGGTATTTTGCTGCCTAATTTAGTGCAAAGTGCAAATTAATTTTTGGAAAATTTTGGGCATTGCTTTGACTTGTTGACACGTGGTGCTCACGAGTGGATAGTACGCGCATGCGTAGAGACGTGCAAATCAATTACTCGTCGAAGCTCCTTGTATTTGCTCATGACGTCACTACTATCAGTGAGCCCGAAATTAACTGTATGTGTCAATTACACCTTCTTAACCAGCCGGTGAAGCATTTACGAGTTTACAGGTGTACCCCACTCTGCGCTGTACGCGCATCAAGGAAACGCGTACGGTTCACGCGTATCCCTTCTTCAATATTAATTCACCTCGACTATTCTTAACGCTATAGCATCTAAAATAAACATTCCTGGAATTGCACTCTTTCCCCTGTGCATTGAAAATATAATTACAGGTGTCAAGATACAACCGGCACTATTTGACAGGTTGCATATATTTATTCACAAAAATATCATTTTAAGCGTGGTCCGCTCTTAACTGAATAATATGAAGTCCTTGTGTGCAACATGCAAACGTGAAATTGATGAGGACCAGCAAGTTGAGTGTGGCATCTGTAAGTTGACATTTCACAAAGAGTGTTTGCCAGCTCGAAGTACTTTTGCTACTAATGATACGCTAATCTGTTGCGTTACAAGTGTAACTAAGGGCAAAAAACGTGCAGGCGAACCCATGTTAGCTCCACCTCGCTTACTAAGATCAGGTAGTCAATCATCCATCGATTCTGAAATTAGCGACTCAATTTCTGCGGCACCTGCTTGGTTCAAGGCGTATGTGGATAAACAAGAGCAACAGAACAAAATAACTAATGGTAAACTGGATAAGCTACTTAATATGCAAGACAAAGTGGACAGCATTGGGAAATCCATTAAAACTTTACAAATTTCATCGCGTAAACATGAGCTAGTTCGCTTTAGAATGGGATACGAAAATCGCAACTGCGACTTAATTATTTCTAATTATCCTACCAAACAAAACGAAAATCTGCGGACGATTACAATGCGCATTGCCCAGGTTTTAAATATAGCACTCGATGACCGGGATATCTTATATGCTATTCGTATGCATAAAAAATCGAATTCCAGCAATGCTACTACCTCCGTGGAAAATACGACACAACGTGGAGTGTCCGGAGAGTACGTTCGACCACCAACGATCATCATAAAATTTTCATCGCCGCACATTCGCACTAGTTTCCTTCACAGCATGAGAAATCGTAAAGTCATTAATACTACTGACATCGATCAAGCACTGCCAGCCACCAGATTCTTCATTTATGAGCACCTTCCATATGAAACTCTCCAACTTTTAAAACAATCACGGGATTTTCTTAAGGGTGACTCTAACAAATTTGTTTACATCTATCGTGGTATGGTATGTTACCGTGCATCTAGAGGCGCTCCAGTCTCTGAGATTGTGTCTCTCGGCGACTTAAAGGACATTAGCAAATGACGCCAACCCACATCGTCGGACAACACTTCACCGCAGCAGACTATTGTAACTTCTCCATCTTTATCAAATTCAAAACCCACTACTAATGTTGTTTGTAATTCATTAAGCTTATGTCACATCAATGTTCAATCTTTAAATGCAAAAAATAAATTTAACGAATTGCGAGATTATTTCGATCCACATTTTTTCATATGATATTGGTTTCGGAAACGTGGCTCAACCATAGTCTTGATGATAGATATTTTAATTTGGAAAATTACAATCTGGTTCGTAATGACAGAGATTCCGGCAAGGGAGGTGGCGTAGCTATGTATATTCACCAACTTTTTAAGTTTATGATTTTACTTACCTCTACGTCACAAGCATCAGCCGCGGCAGAATTTATTTTTGCCGAGATTTGCCGTGATGAGGACTTCAGAAACTTTAGTTGCCCACTTTTGCTCAATGATCTTGAAAATTGTGACTGGAGTGATTTCGCTGAACCAACGAGTAACAGTAATGATATTGACAAACTGTCGCGACTCATGTCTTCAAGGCTTTTATCTGATTTTGATATGCATGCGCCTTTAATAACTATCGTACCGAGACACAAACCTGCACCATGGGTTACTTCAGAACTAAGATCGTTGAGACATGAGCGCGATATAATCTTAAAAGCATATCGTAGAACACTTAACGCTCGGCTTAAAATACGTTTACTTGTACTTAATAAACAAAATAGAGATGCCTGGAGAGCAGGACGATCTCGCTATTACTATAACCGATTATCTGGTGTTACAACTACAGGAAGGATGTGGAAGGAACTACGAAATTTGGAGTTGATTCCTAAATCCAACAACCTTCCTTCCTTATATCCTCTGCTGATGAAATAAATAATTATCACGCCTCACTTACAGTGAATTATTGTGGTATTCAACAAAATTTTTTTAATCATACTCTAAATCAGGATTAAGATGAGAGCCTCCTGTATTTTACTAATGTAACGATATCTGACCTGGCAGAATGTATCGCATCTAGTAAATCTGAAGCCAAAGGTATCGACGGCATTCCGCACAGTCTTCTCATCAAATCTTTTTCAGCACTAGCACCCTATATGGTAGATCTAATTAACCTATCTTTTAGTACAGGAACATTCCCATCTGATTGGAAAAAATCCATCTTGATTCCCTTAAAAAAGGTTAAGACTCCCACTGGACCATCTGATTACCGATTGATTGCTGTTTTATGTGCCTTCTCTAAAATTGTTGAGAGATTAGTGTATAACAGGACTGTCAAATTTTTAAACGATTATAATTGGTTTGATACTCAACAGTCAGGCTTTCGTAAGGGATATAGCACTCTATAAATACTGCGAACTGCGCTTCTTAATGTCACGGACTACTGTCGCCAAGCAATTGATAATCGAATGATTATCATTATAATTTTAGTCGATTTCAGCAAGGCATTCGACCTTGTCGACCATAAACTTCTTCTTCGGAAAATGAAAATGGCGAACTTTTCTGCATTGGTGCTTGCGTGGTTTGCTTCATACTTAACTGGAAGAACCCAAGCAGTACTAGATAGTAATGGTGAGTTGTCATCGTGGAGGTCCACTAAAGCGGGAGTACCACAAGGGTCTGTTCTTGGACCCTTGCTTTTTTCTATGTTTATTAATGACCTCCCAGACGCACTTGAACATTCTCACCATATGATCTACGCTGATGACACGCAAATATTTCTTTGCTGCGATCCACATGAATTAACTTCAGCTGTTGCACGAATATCGGCGGATGCAGAAAGGTTTAGTGATTGGGCCCAAGAAAAGAGGCTAGTGATCAATTTTTCTAAAACAAAAGCCTTATTGGTAGGTAATCAATTTTACGTAAAAATGCTATACTCTAATTCCCTGCCTTCCATTAGAATTCGAGATTGCGAGATACCATGGGTACGATCTGCAAAAAACCTTGGCTTAATTGTTGATTCCACACTTTCATGGAATGATCATATTATTCACATTTCGAATCGAGTTTATTGTATACTTAGACAATTGAAAGTCAATCAAAACGCACTTCCCATGCGTCTTCGAGAGCAACTTGTATCTACGCTCATTATCCCGTATTTTGATTACTGCTCAGCGGTATATAACGACATCACTGTTTTCCTGAAAATAAAGGTTGAACGCCTGCTGAATGCCGCAATCCGCTTCATTTTTGGGCTTAGAATAGATGTTCACATTACTCCTTATCGACTGAAATTCGTTTGGTTAACTGCAGCATCTCGGAGGCTTTACTTTATTGGGGTAATTTTATTTAACTTGCTCCGCACAGGGTCTCCATCATATCTTCGATCGCAATACCTTATGCATAATAATTCAATAAGAAACCTACCACGTCCCACATCAAGTGATCTTATTATCCCGATCCATCGAATGACTACATTCTCGTGTTCCTTTCTTATTACATCATCAAGGCTATGGAATGCTTTGCCCAAATCAATTAAAGAGTGCTCGAGCACCAATGCGTTCAAATCTAAATTTTTCCGACTGCTCCTTAAATTGGATTCGGAGGGCACTGCACTCATCTCTATTTTAGTTTAAATCAATTTAATCTACCGAAATTTAAATGTATACGGCTTTATTTTATATTAGTTGTTAAGTTTAGGAAATTATGTAATTAATATCATAGAAAACAGTAGTTAATGTTTGAACTACAGTTAGTTTCTGAATCTACCGAAATTTGTTATTTCCGCATTCCTCAATGTATAAGTTACTAGTTCAGTTACATGCTGTTATATGCTTACTTACAAGAAATGTATATCACTAAATCCTAGTATTATCTATGTATCTACTTAGTTGGTTGGCCAGAGAGGTGAACTCCTAATGCCAAAGTGAATAAATAAATAAATAAATAAATAAATAAATAAATAAATACTGCTGCAAAAGGGGAAGCTTAAAATTGGCTGGGTTAAATGCCCGGTTCGACTGCGTGAAGGATCCCCGCGCTGCTACAGGTGCCAGGAGAGCGGACATCTGGCAAGAGATTGTAAGAACGCAGTCGATAGCTCGGCGCAGTGCTTCCGGTGTGGTCAGGAGGGCCACAAGATGGAGGACTACGTAGCCAAACATCGGGCATCGCAGGAGGTTGGAGCACCGACTAACAATGGCTAAGGTGCTCCAAATAAACCTCAATCATTGTGCGGTAGCCCAGGATCTGCTGTTCCAACTGGTCAAGGAGAAGAAGGCCGATAACGCCGTCATCATCGAGGCCTACCGGGATCTTTGTGAACCTATCTGGGTGAAGGATTCCACCAGCAAGGCAGCCATCTAGGTGTATGGGAATCTCCACATATCCAATAAGATGGCCGACCTCCTACCCAGCTTCATCTAGGTGGAGGTGGCTGGTATAAGAATATACAGTTGCTACCTCCCTCCCAGTCTTACCATCGTCGAGTTCCAAGGATCCCTGAGTCCATCGTTGCTACTGCAAGAACCTCCCTACTCCCATCGGCGATTGGGGGTTTCAATGCATGGGCGGCGGAATGGGGTAGCGCGAAGACCAACCATCGAGGATATGCTCTCATTGAGGCCTTCTCGTTGCTGGAGTTGGAGATCGCTAACACGGGGAGAAAGCCGACCTAATCCAAGGTCGACAAGTCCTTCGTAGTCGGGTTGGGCTGGAAAGATAGCGACCGATACACGGGCAGTGACCATCATGCCTTGGTGTACCATCTCCAACTGACCGGCAGAGCAGCAGGAAAGGTGCAGAGCGCAAGGACGGAGAGATGGGCACCGGCCACCTTCGATCGAGAGATATTCCTTTACAGCTTAGAACAGATGGGGGTGGAGGGGACAGCAGAGGAAAGAGCCCAACGCCTCACCCGAGCCTTAATAGCGGCCTGCGATGCCTCAATTACCTCTAAATAAAAACCGCGCCGGTTTACTGGTGGAACGAGGACATCGCAGCTATTCGTCGAGAGTGCCTTCGAGCTCGAAGGCTGCACCAGAGAGCAATTTATAAGCCCCGGTACTACCAACTGGCCGTGGACTATGAAAGGAAGAAGAAGAGGCTCAAGATTGCCATCAAGGCCGCAAAATGAAAGTGCTGGCAGGACTTTTGTGAGGAGGTGGACCGGGATCCCTGGGGGCGACCGTATAAAACGGTCATGAACAAGATCAAGCCCAGGGGACCGAACGCACCATCTTGTCCATCCTTCCTTAACAAAGTCGTCGGCCACCTCTTTCCAGAACAACGGAAACGTCCGATAGGCACTGGTCTGATGGCAATTGCTGGTGCAGCCGCACCGCCAGATGTTACCGAAGCTGAACTAAGGATGGCTGCTGAAAAGATTTCCATCCGTAAGGCCCCAGGAATGGATGGGGTACCTGGTATGGCAGTGAAGATCGCAGCGCTGAATGTCCCGACGATCTTCACAGCGACATTCAGCGCTTGTCTGACAAGGAGACGCTACGGAATGGTGCTCTCCGATTTTGTTGAAACTTGATCATAATGTAGCGTAGAGTACCTCTTTACTTCTCATTAAGCATCACGACCCCATACGCAGTCGTTTTCGAGAAAAACACGTTTTAAGATTTTACGCTGACGTCTTACACAGTCTTATAAACACCGAACGAAAAAACAACACGAAGTCGCGTTGGCTCAGGTGCTAGCGCGTTTGCTTCGTAATTCGAAGGTTGTGCGTTCGAATCTAGACATAGGTAATTTAATTTTTTCCCCTTTATTTTTCATAATTTGTTACAAACTATTAAAAATGATAAAAACTGTGAATTTTAAATATTTTTATAGTTTTTAAAATATTATATTGTAGGAAAAATATATTTTCTTTTATTCCTTCATAATATTCTTAATGAGTGTTGATAGTGATAAGATCATTTTAATTAACATACTTATTATTATTATTTTTTTTTTTTGACGGAGGGGGGAAATGCATTAGGCACCATAAGGGGTTGAAGATGTTGTGTAACCCCCCGTGTGTCGGACTCCCTCACCTTTGATGTTAACGGCAAGGTTTACCGACTAAAACCCTAACCTCCCTTGGCCCTCCAGAATCCACGTGTGCAGCCTGCAGCAGAAAAGTGGCTACGATATCCATCTCCTCCGCTGCAGACTGCACTGGGCCATTTCGTTTGCAACTGTAACCACTCCCTCTACCATCGGGTAAGTGGTTACAGGATCTCGTGTGACCTCAGTAGACGGAGAGATCCCAGCAACACTGCTTTCTGCATTCGGCCTGCAATGGAATTTGCATGTTCTCGACAGGCCGGAATGCTTTTGATGTTTTGGAGAAAGATTGGTCTCATTCCTCCCAGCACTCCAATTATCAACACGACGAACTTGATTTTGAATCCTCGATACAGCTTGCGAATCTCGAACAGGAGAACAGAAAACTCGATGACGAAGATGGATTTGTCATCGAAGTCAATAAGGGCGATCTCAGGCTTATTGGCTGATATTTGCCTGCTCGTCTGGAATGAGTAATTCCAGTATATTCGGCACGACTCATTCCCGACTACGGATTCAATATCAGTGGGGACGTACGGCAAAACTGGGGTTGCATCAATACCATAAGTGCTGCGAAGATGGTAATACAGCACTCGAAGAGCCGCATTGTGACGTTCGATGTATGCTGAAACTGCATATATTGGGCATGCTGCCAAAAGATGCATTAATGTCTCAGCATGACATCTACACAATATACAAAGCGTACTCTGTACCGTCTGGTATAAGATGTTCTGGCGATACGCTAAGGTATTGATGACCCCATCCTGGCATGCGAAGATAAAACCCTCGGTCTCGGATTTCAAACCGGCTGATCTTAAGAACGAGAAGGTCATCTCTGCCGACAAGCCAAGTTGTTGGACATTTCGAAAGAATTCTCCATGCAATGGCTTGTCGATATGCCTTCCCTCCAACATACGAAGTTGTCCTTTCCGTATGTTAGCCCTGAGACGCACTGGGCACAGATTGATGATTGATTCAGCCTCCTGTGCACCACTACGTCCCACGTTGAAAACCAGACCGAGGTTTCGCGCCGGTCGTTTCGCCGCGTTGTATAAAAACGCCCCCTTCCCCTGAATTTCATGCTAATGAACTAGCATCATCAGGGGATCCTCCGTTCAATTAATCACGTCGCAAGCTGTCTCGAGGACTAATCGGTCATGCATACACTCCATGCTTAAAAGGCCACGACCTCCCATATTTCGGGGAAATACATTCGTTCCACGGAAGATCTTGGATGCAAACTGCGTTGCATACAAATCATCTTCCGTGTGCTTTGGTCAAGATCCCTTAGTTCGTTAACGCTCCACTTCAGTGCTCCAAAAGAATACAGCACTGGTTATACGGCCAACATATTCGTGGCTGCCACCTTATTTCTCCCGGTCAATTCTGATGACCAAATCTGACGAAGAATGCGCCGGTATTTCTTAATGATGGTGGTTTTAGCAGCCTGCATCCGCTAAGGTGGCGGATGACATTTCCGTTGACGAGCTCCATATCGTTGTTATGGGAGCCTGACCTTCCTCTGTGCAAATGAACGACTGCACACTTGTCCAATCCGAATTCCATGCCGATATCTCTCGAGTATGTGAGGTCGATGTTCAGAGATCGAAGTAGTTGATCCTCGTCTGATGCGTATAATTTAAGATCGTCCATATAGATGAGATGGATGATCTTATGTACACGTTCACCAGGCGGTCCACACATGTACCCTTGAGATTTCCGGAGAGCAACGGATAGAGGCAGTAGTGAGATGCAGAAAAGCAGAGGACTCAGAGAATCTCCCTAATAGACACCTTTTTGGAAATGAACCAGTCTACACATGGTTCGACGCTTGCCCGATGTCATGACAAAGCGTGTCTTCCAAAGAGGCATCAGGTCTTCTACAATTCTCACTATGTTTGGGTGGACATGGACGCGTTTGAGCAACAAGCTTAAAAGCTCGTGCGATGTTGAGTCATACGCCTTCATGTAATCCAGCCAGGCTATCGACAGGTTACGCTTGTACTGGACTACGTCCTGACAAACACACCTGATGATAAGCAAGTTGTCCTTGCAGTCGGATACACCCATTTTGGAGCCTCGTTGTTCTACTATCCGTTGCCACACCGGTTTCACGGATTTCTCATTACGTTCGTTCAAGATGTTAGTGAACAATTTGTATAAGGTATTGAGACACGTGATCGGTCTATGGTTTGTCGCATCGGACAAGTCTCCCGATTTTGGGATCAGTGTCGTTCGGCCCTCCACCAGCTAGTGCGGAATGGGTTGGTCTCCATTTATATAAGAGGTGAACATCCGGGCTAGGTGTTGATGGACAGAAGTAAACTTCTTCCACCAATAGTTGCTAATTCCATCCCAGCCCGGCGAGGAGAAATTCCTCGCTCCTGTGGTGGCATTTTTCACCTCTAATGCACTGACGGGTGGGCAATCTTCACTTTGTTGTGTGACTTCATCGCACAACTCGGTGAAGTTTTCAATACCTGGAGTGTTTGTATTAAGCCTAGATGTTTTCTCGTAGATGCTCCCCCAGAATTCCTCAACGGAGGCCATCGACGGAAACTCGCTTGAGACTGCGATACGATGTTTCAAGAGGTTGGAAGGATTCGTCCAAAATATTGAGTTTTGTCGAATTCCATCTACCCGTCTTTGCAGCCTCTTTTTGGCATCGGCCAGAACCCGAATTTTATCCGCTAAACGTGGCTTGATGTTGAGCAACTTTAGCTTGTTCAGTGTGTGATAGTACGTCCGCAGTTGTTGTGCGAACTTCTTGTCTTTAGCATTAAATGAACGGCCAGATGTTAAATAGTCGATCACACACTGAATTCGGGAAGCGAGTTTCCGTGTCAGTCGAATCTTACCGTGCAATCGAGACATGCGTTTTGTAATCTGCCGACTCCCCGATATCTGTGTTAGATTTCGCGGAATCACCAGATCACTTGCAGCCTCGTAAACGGCACAATTGACCTGCCACAGGTCGCAGTCTTCTGGAAGAGCATCCAGAAGTAGGCTATTTGCTCTGTCTAATTCTCGTTGTTTAGGCAAAATTTTCGTTGTCAAATTTTTCCTAAACACGAGTGTCGTGCTTTCATAATGTGGAGCATCTCTCTCAGCACCGCGTACGGGCTCAGTTGTTATTGCCCGCACATCCGGTACCGGTTGACAGCTGGGAACAACGAAACATGTCCGCCTCAGATAGGCCACATAATCTCTCAGTTGTTGGGGAGAAAAGCGATCTGCCAGTTCGGGATGCATTACTGAAAACCGACTATGCATTCGCGCCATGTAGCCCCTCTGTTGCGGACAGCTCTCCTCGTAGCAGCGCATTAGATCTTGCCTCAGATCCTCCGTCCAGTGAAATCGTCCGTGGGCATTCGTTGGTCGTTGTCCCGGGACACCTGTTTCGGCTCCTCCACCTCGGGACTGGGCTGCATCCGAAGCAGCCCGATGGTCAGGAGCCCTGTGCGTTGCATTGCTTGTAACCGCAAATACAGAGAGTAGGGTGGTTAGCCCTACTCCCCGTTGTTATGCCTCTCTCGTTTGTCTCTTACCTCGCCATCCACTGGGGTTGGTTACCCAATCTCTGGCAAGGTTGCTAAGAGTCCAGGGCCCACCTGCTTTAATAAGCACACGTGGAGGTGAGACTAGACCATTTGGGAAGATAGGCTAAGATGCAGCTTTTTGCATTGCCGTATTGTGTTACGCATCATTCCCTTTGGGCCCCTAATTATAATTAAGATAAGATCATTTTAATTGACATAATTATTATTATTATTATGACTATTATTATTGCTATTATTGTTAGTACTATTGACTACTAATAATTTCAATTCACCATTCACTATAATATGCAAATAAAAATATACGTTATTGTAGCATACCCATATGAGAAACTTCTACATTTATTATTTAATTTTCTGGAACTACAATACAATTTCCATAGTGATACTTGTAAAAACATTGACACAACAACAAACAACAACAATTGGTGAAACAACGGGCACATCTTATGAACGCGAAGATTCCATAGTGGCACGATTTTTCAACCCTTTGAGCTGAATGCAAACTTCATTCACATTCATACAAATTTCTCTCTTTTCTGATAGCTGTCACGCACACCAAGCATAATATTGTAATATGTTTTTAAACACGGGCGACGACAGTAGATGTACAATTGAATGGCTTTTCAACCAATCTTCGCCTTACGTAATTTCCCGATTTTGCTCGATCAAATGCGAGAAATTCCGCCATTTTTAAATAAAATTATTAAAAGTTTCTTATATGAATATGCTATAATAATCCCGATTTTTATTTTCATATTATAGTGAATGATGAATTGAAATTATTAGTAGACAATAGTAATAATAATAATAGTAATAATAACAATAATAAGAGGCTGCTGAGAAGATGGGCCCAAAGGGAATGATGCGTAACACAATGCGGCTATGCAAAAAGCTGCATATTAGACTATCTTCCCAAATGGCCTACTCTCACCTCCACGTTGCTTATTAAAGCCGGTGGGCCCTGGACTCTTAGCAACCTTGCCAGAGATTGGGTAACCAACCCCAGTGGATGGCGAGGTAAGAGACAAACGAGGGAGGCATAACAATGGAGAGTAGGGCTAACCACCCTACTCCTTGTATTTGCGCTTACTATGAATAGAACGCGCAGGGCTCCTGACCATTGGATTGCTTCGGATGCAGCCCAGTCCCGAGGAGGAGGATCCGAAACGGGTGTCACAGGACCACAACCCCAACATACCCACGGACGATTTCAGTGGACGGAGGATCTCAGGCAAGATCGGATGCGCTGCTACGAGGAGAGCTTTCCGCAACAGCGAGGCTACATGGCGCGAATGCATAGTCGGTTCGCAGTAATGCATGCCGTACTGACAGATCGCTTTTCTGAACAACAACTGAGGGATTACGTGGCCTATCTGAGGCGGATAGGTTTCGTTGTTCCCAGCTGTCAACCGGTACCGGATGTGCGGGCCATAACAACTGAGCCCGTGCGCGGTGCTGGGAGAGATGCTCCACATTATGAAAGCACGACTCTCGTGTTTAGGCAAAATTTGACGACGAAAGTCTTATCTAAGCAACGAGAAATAGACAAAGCAAATAGCCTACTTCTGGATGCTCTTCCAGATGGCTGCGACCTGTGGCAAGTCAATTGTGCCGTTTACGAGGCTGCAAGTGATCTGGTGATTCCGCGAAATCTGACACTGATATCGGGGAGGAGGCTGATTACAAAACGCATGTCTCAATTGAACGGCAAGATTCGACTGACACGGAAACTCGCTTACCGAATTCAGTATGTGATCGAGTATTTAACATCTGGCCGTTCATTTACGGCTAAAGTCAAGAAGTTCGCACAACAACTGCGGACGTACTATCACACACTGAACAAGCTGAAGTTGCTCAACATCAAGTAACGTTTGGCGGATAAAATTCGGGTTTTGGCGGATGCCAAAAAGAGGCTGCAAAGACGGGTAGATGGAATTCGACAAAACTCAATATTTTGGACGAATCCTTCCAACCTCTTGAAACATCGTATCGCAGTCTCAAGCGAGTTTCCGTCGATGGCCTCCGTTGAGGAATTCTGGGGGATCGTCTACGAGAAAACATCTGGGCTTAATACAAACACTCCAGGTATTGAAAACTTCACCGAGTTGTGCGATGAAGTCACACAACAAAGTGAAGATTGCCCACCCGTCAGTGCATTAGAGGTGAAAAATGCCACCACAGGAGCGAGGAATTTCTCCTCGCCGGGCTGGGATGGAATTAGCAACTATTGGTGGAAGAAGTTTACTTCTGTCCATCAACACCTAGCACGGATGTTCACCTCTTATATAAATGGAGACCAACCCATTCCGCACTGGCTGGTGGAGGGCCGAACGACACTGATCCCAAAATAGGGAGACTTGTCCGATGCGACAAACCATAGACCGATTACGTGTCTCAATACCTTATACAAATTGTTCACTAACATCTTGAACGAACGTAATGAGAAATCCGTGAAACCGGTGTGGCAACGGATAGTAGAACAACGAGGCTGCAAAATGGGTGTATCCTACTGCAAGGACAACTTGCTTATCAACAGGTGTGTTTGTCAGGACGTAGTCTAGTACAAGCGTAACCTGTCGATAGCCTGGCTGGATTACATGAAGGCGTATGACTCAACATCGCACGAGCTTTTAAGCTTGTTGCTCAAACGCGTCCATGTTCACCCAAACATAGTGAGAATTGTAGAAGACCTGATGCCTCTTTGGAAGACACGCTTTGTCATGACATCGGGCAAGCGTCGAACCATGTGTAGACTGGTTCATTTCCAAAAAGGTGTCTATTAGGGAGATTCTCTGAGTCCTCTGCTTTTCTGCATCTCACTACTGCCTCTATCCGTTGCTCTCCGGAAATCTCAAGGGTACATGTGTGGACCGCCTGGTGAACGTGTACATAAGATCATCCATCTCATCTATATGGACGATCTTAAATTATACGCATCAGACGAGGATCAACTACTTCGATCTCTGAACATCGACCTCACATAATCGAGAGATATCGGCATGGAATTCGGATTGGACAAGTGTGCAGTCGTTCATTTGCACAGAGGAAGGTCAGGCTCCAATAACAACGATATGGAGCTCGTCAACGGAAATGTCACTCGCCACCTCAGCGCCGAAGAAGCTTACACATACCTGGGCGTACCTCAAAGGCATGTCCAGGATGTGCAGGCTGCTAAAGCCACCATCATTATGAAATACCGGCGCATTCTCCGTCAGATCTGGTCATCAGAATTGACCGCGAGAAATAAGGTGGCAGCCACGAATATGTTGGCCGTATCACCAGTGCTCTATTCATTTGGAGCACTGAATTGGAACGTTGACGAGCTAAGGGGTCTTGACCGAAACACACGGAAGATGATTTGTATGCAACGTACTTTGCATCCAAGAGCTTCCGCGGAACGACTGTATTTGCCCCGAAATATGGGAGGTCGTGGCCTTTTACGCCTGGAGTGTATGCATGACCGATTGATCCTCGAAACAGCTTGCGACGTGATTAATCGAACGGAGGAGCCCCAGATGATGCTGGTTCATCATCATAAAATTCAGGGGAAGGTGGCGTTTTTGTACATCGCGGCGGAACGAGCGGCGCGAAGCCTGGGTCCGGTTTTCAACGTTGGACGTAGTGGTGCACAGGAAGCTGAATCATTCATCAATATATGCCCAGTGCGTCTCAGGGCTAACATACGAAAAGAACAACTCCGTATGTTGGAGGGAAGGCATATCGACAAGCCATTGCATGGACAATTCTTTCGAAATGTCCAAGAACTTGGATTGTCGGCAGAGATGACCTTCTCGTTCTTAAGATCAGCCGGCTTGCAATCCGAGACCGAGGGTTTTTTTTATCTTCGCATGCCAGGATGGGGTATTCAATACCTTAGCGTATCGGCAGAACGTCTTACACCAGGCGGTACAGAGTACGCTTTGTAGATTGTGTAGATGTCATGTTGAGACACTAATCCATCTTTTGGCAACATGCCCAATATATGCAGTTTCAGCATACATCGAACGTCACAATGCAGCTCTTCGAATGCTGTATTACCATCTTCGCAGCACTTATGGTATTGATGTAACCCCAGTTTTACCGTACGTCCCCACTGATATTGAATCCGTAGTCGGGAATGAGTCTTGCCGAATATACTGGAATTACTCATTCCCGACGAGCAGGCAAATATCAGCCAACAAGCCTGACATCGTCCTTGTTGCCTTCGATGACAAATCCATCTTCGTCATCGAGTTCTCTGCACCAGCAGAGACAAATATAGTCAGCAAAGAGGACGAAAAACGGATGGAATATCGGGAACTCCTTTTCGAAATGCGCAAGCTATATCGGGGATTCAAAATGAAGCTCGTCGTGCTGATAATTGCAGTGCTGGGAGGAATGAGACCATCTTTCCTCGAAAACATCGAACGCATTCGGGCCTGCCGAGAACATGCAAATATGGCGAGAAATACAGGTCGAATAAAAAATAATAATTTTTATTGCAAATTTCGTTTGTTCAGAAAAAGTTACTTAAATTTTACCTTATTATTATAATCGTTTTAGTTGATACATGGCTCTGTAATCATCGAAATTAAATCTATGCTAAAGTGTTAAACTGGTTCAAACATTAAAAATTTAGTACGAGTTTCTTACAATAAGTGCAGTCGAATCACAAAATCCTTGGAGTCTCAATAAATAAAGTATGCGATCCCCCTGAAAAAGATTCATGAACGCAAGAACGTCGTTTTCGTTGAATGCGACCCACAGAATAAATATTCGAAATTTCTCATTACGTGTGATAGAACTTTCAAGTTTTTCACAACTATTTCGTACATTATCTCGTTGACCGATGGCAACATTCGTGTACTTCTTGATTACGGCTTTCTCGTAAAAGAAGTGCGTTTTGTTCGGAATATTCTAATTGGAAGATCGAGCAAGATTTATATTGAGTGTGACGCGAGTGATACGATAATACTGCGCTTTTCCGTACGACAATTTTACTTTTAACTTTCTAACATTATAATTTCTTCTTATTTTTTCTTTTTTTTTCGTTTTATCACTATTTACTCAAAATTTCTTTCCTTTTTTAGATTCTCCATTCTGTCTACTTGCTTTCGACATAAATTGTCTTTGACAGAAAAAGAGAATCGAAATACTTATTCTATGAGGATGTGGTGATAAAAAAAGATCATACGAACAAGTCGCCCAACAGTTTAATGATACCCATCCTGATCGTCTACCCATATCCAAATCAACTGTTTATAAAACTGTTTCTCGATTTCACGATACTGGCTCTGTCAAAGATCGTCCAAAATCGGGGAGACCAAAAACGGCTACAAACGAAGATAATAGTTTAGCAGTCTGTGCTTGTGTTATTGAGGAGGTCCATACTTCAGTTAGGAATATCGCGCAACAAACTGCTATCGGCAAATCGTCTGTTCATTATATACTACAAAATAAGTTTCATCCATATAAAATAAAATTTGTGCAAGAGCTTTCGGAAGACGATTTCTATCGCAGATTGGAATTTTGTGAGGAAATGATGAGACGGTGTAACGAAAATGAGTTTTTCAAGTTCTGGGTATGCTTCTCCGATGAAGCTACGTTTGAATTAAGTGAAGAATTTAATAGACACTATATGCGATATTGGTCAAACGAAAATCCTCATTGGATAAGAGATACCCACACACAACATCCACAGAAATGATTGATTGTACGCAGTCGATTGAACAACATTTTCCCCGGGCGTTGGATCGGCAGGAGATGTTCGATTGAGTGGCCACCAAGGTCACCGGATCCAACTATTCTGGATTATTTTTACTGGGGTTTTTTGAAGAACAAGGTGTACGAAACAAAGCCTATAGACATTGATGAGTTAACGAAAAGCATAATTCAATGTTCTAATTCGATATCTCAAGAAACGCTGCAATAAGTAAATGATAACTTCTATGCACGATTGGGATATTTTCAAGTTGCTGAAGGACATCCATCACATTCAGTAGTTGGCACAAGCTTAATAAAATACTAGAAATATTAAACCTAAAAAAATAAAAATCATTACTTTTAGATTCCGTAATTCCATGGCTTTTTCAATGAAGCAAAATTAAAATGCCAAATTATGTGAATTAAAAGTAAAAAAAAGTTTAAAAAATTTTGTTTAATAAAATAAAAAAAGAGATTCTCAAAATCATCCACCTCCTCGCGGTGAGAACCGGGAAACTTTGAAATAGTCAAAGGCAAAGGACGTCATTACAAATTTAAAAAACGGTATCGTCTATTGCAAGTTTGCAACTAACGAATTGCATTCAAATCCGAGTACATTTCAGAAAAATGATCCGACATTTTATTTCAGCCATTTTAAATTAATGAAATGTGTGTATACATGGGACATTCCGCGTTAACCGAACACTGCTCTGTCCACAATTAAAAACAACCAAAAAATACGAATGCGGGCTCATTTTACAGTATAAGGTCTATACTTTCGAATGCCGAGTACGGCAGTTGTCAAAACCTTCATTTGTTCCAAAGTAACTATATTAAGTTAGAGATTAAGTTTTAAAAGTCGATTATGACCGCTAAAAATTGATCGCAGCGCCATCTATGCCGGGTGTTTTGAATTCTTTGACTCCGAAGACCTTTATAAAAATAAGCCCACACTCGACCCATGTTGCCATTTAAGATATTCATCCCCCCTAGTGCCCCACGCCGGGTTGGAACCTCGCAGAAAAAATATATTTTTTGAAAAGTCGTTTTACGTGTTTCAGCGATTTTCGAAATATGTTTTCTTTGAAAAGTTACAGAACCGTTGCCATATTTTCGGACACCATGTATATCAAATGCGTAACATAGTGGGTGAGATGCGTAAAGTCAAAGTTTAAAAATGTTTATTGGGTGGAAATCCCAAAAAATGGTCGGTTATTTGTTTATAACAATTTTTTAAAACAATTTCAACAAATTTGACAAATTCAGAAAAAAATGTTTCGTAGTTTTTGGGTCATCTGGAGCAAAAAAGTTTTAAAAAATCGAATACTGATGGTTTTGAAAAATTATCACACCTATACCGTTACCTCGTTTTTATTCCATCATGGCTGCAAATTTTCTTCTACAACTATATTTAAAAAAATTCTATTTTGGCATTTTGTTTGTTTTCATAGTTGTTGACGCTATAACTTCCGGCGGTTTCGTGGTCCATTGCAGCTTGCATCAAGAGTTGCAAACAATGCAATTGTCAAACATTGCAAAAGAAATTATGAATGTAAGAATAAATGTGCAGAAAACAAAATAAAAAAACAATTTACCACAAATTCATTCTATTAAATAATAACTTGATAAACATATATTATTATACAAAATTGTTATAAACAATTGGATACTTTATAATTGTCCCGTCTGTGCTAGAGAATAAACTCGCACCAAAATATAAACGTTGTTTTCCGAAAATAAAAAAATTACTGCATAGTTTAACAATTGTTTTTTATAAACGAATTATCATAAATAATTGTTACAAACAATCGGCCACTTTATACTATACCATCCCAAAACGGCAGATTCATAGACTACAAATACGTGGATATATTTGTAGTATTCACGTGCGTCATAGGTATGTATATTTTGCATTAATGAAATTATTGCATATCGACACAGCGTCACCGCCGGAAGTCATCGCCTCAACAACTACAAAAACATAAATAAGATGCCAAAATAGATTTTTCCTTAAAATATAGTTATATAAGAAAAATGCAAGCCCAGATGGAATACAAAAAAGTTAACGGCATAGGTGTGGTAATTTTTCAAAAATAGCAAAATTCGATTTTTTAAAACTTTGTCTCGAAAAATTATCATCCTACATGAAAGTTCCTAAGAACTTTCGAGTTCAAAATGACAAACAATAAGTTACTATAAAAACTTTTTCGACGTAAAAAAACAAAATTGTAAAATTGTTTTAAAAAATTGTTATCAATCATTAACCGACCACTTTTGCGATTCCCAGCCAAAAAATTCGTGTTCAACTGCAAAAAATACATTAATGCACTTTAATGCGAGTATCATTCCGCAATTTTGTCAAAAATCATGTCGCGTGGTATATGTGTATATATTATATACATAAAATTCGAAACAGTCGCTCCAATATGGAAAGTCAGAGTTCAGGGATGTATTTTCTATGTATTTTGAAAGAAATTACGGAATGTCTTTCGCCGACTAAGTTACGAAATTTATGTGCATTATATATGGTGATTTCTCAGAAAAATGGTAAACTTTGTTCTCAGCCAGTAAAATTAATAATTTAACAGTAAATTTCGTAAAAAAAAATCTTTTTAATATTATCCACTAGTTTTCACCTTTCTTTAAAAATACATACTTTCATAATACCTGAAGCTGGGTATTTTATACCGTAAATAGGTCTTTACAAGTGCCCACTACATCAATTTATTTTCATATACTAGGAAATTTTTAATTTTTGATAACGACCATTATATAATAATAATTTATCACTATACCATCCTTATCACCTTCCTTTACGTATGAAAAAATCTTGATAAGGATACAATTCTAAATTTACGAATTTCATGTGCTTATACTTTTATACGAAAAATGAAAAAAGCAAAAAAAACATTGGAAAGTTGAAAAATCAGTAAATTTGGTTTAAAGTATTTGTGATATTTTATAAAAAAATATATAGAAAACTTTAAATCACTTGTTTTGATTTATTAAATATAATATCGACGGAATGGACATTAATACTATGTCGACAAAAATTAGTTTTTAAGATGCATAAAAAATTAGTTATTAAAGTTTAAGCTCAGTCGGCATTCTATTTGATCGATGTGAGTCAGAAAAAACAATATTATTGAAAAAAAAAAATTATTTCCGAACATAAATGCAAAAATTTTGTTTACTGGAAAGCTGTCCATTCTTTTGAGAATTAACCATATACAGAATGCAATTTGGTCTTTAAGAAACTGACCCCGTGTTCTGGATATCTAGAAGAATAAAACTAACCTGGTTAGAGCAAAGCAGAATCATATCTACATATTCACTTGTAATACTTTTGTACTTTTGCGGACTTCCTAACCCGACGACGTTCCGAAAAGTTCTGAAAAATCCGATCGTCACTTTTTCACATCTGAGTTCGATTTTTCAAACTCTCGAACCTTTAAATAGACTGCAACAACGTCATATTATACATCGATATTATACTATTCGAATTATAGTTAATTATATCCAGATCGTTACCATTTAGAATGGCTTTTTACATAAGTTTCCTAACAGGCCTGCTTCATTTTGAGAGGTACCCCCATTCGGGAGTGCAATGGCGTAGGGAAAACCACCTTCATGGGAAAAAACCTACGCCGGGTACCGCAGTCGGTAAAACATCGATTCTGTCCGTAACATTCTCCCCCCTGTACGAAGTCTACGGACTCGTACACCTCACTAGAATCGATGTTGTCATTACCCATTCAATTTATCATGGAAGTCTTCACACGTCATGCACTTTACATTTACATCTTTCAAACTCGCATGGTACAATCACATGATACCATCGTCATAACTCAGCAACCAAGTACAATCTCATGCTCATTCATTTCAAAATCGCTAATATCGTTACATATACTTTCGTCAATACAGCTTCCATTTCACATTCTTTTAAATTCAAACTTACGTCAATAACATGTGATACATCACAGCATAGTTAGCTCAAGGTTATCAGTAGTTACGTCCAAGTCAGTGAAAAAGACAAAGCAGGTCGATCACTAACTACTAAAATATTACTTAAATAATAGCAAAACAAAACCAAATTTAGTGATCTTAAGTAAAAACTAAAGAGCCCTTAAACCGTGCCAAAGGACGAGTGCTACCAAAGTAAGATGGTTGCAGACGCCTGTAACGCTTCTCAAATACTACCCATGACAAAACATGACGTTTTACTAACACCTATTTAACCCCTTGGCAGTCGATGTCTTCTATAGAAGACATGGCAAAAAGTAGCCCAGAGTGTCGATGTCTTCTATAGAAGACATGAAAGAAAATTCAATAAAAAATTTAATGAAGCTTACGATTTCTCCAAAGAAGTCCATATAGAGGTTTTGGAGGTTGCTGAACTCGAATATGATGTTCATTTTTACGGATTATAAACGGCTGACTTGATATGGCGGCTGCAAAATAAAGAAATATTTGTAAATTTTTACTACTTTACTTTTCGCAAAGATGTAAATTAATTGTTATTAATTGCCCTAAAAAATAGTACATGATAGTTTTGTTAATTCCTGAAGTATCTGCATATAAATCCGTTGTCAGATTTTCAAAATTCAAAATGGCGAATTTTCATTTCAACGGGTTCAGATTCGGCGGTTGGTTTCGGAATCACTGATCATGAATCCACAATCAGATTATCGATATATACATACTATTTATTAGTTGGAGATTCATTGATTAAAGAATAGCAAGACGAGTATCAATTATCCAGAGATGAAAAATGAAAAAGGCAAACGATTATATGGGCTATGTATTGTCTGTTACAAGCAAGGAATCCGAAAACAGGTTTGTTTTGTATGTGTGCAGTGCAACACCGCATTTCTGTGTGCTGCTCCATGCTTCAAAGAGTATCATCATCAGAAATTCTCAGATTATTCAGAAAAATTAAATAATAATCAGTTAAAAATCAATTGCCTTTTCAACAAAATTTAATAAAATAGATTTTCAATATAATAATAAGAAAAAAATAATAAAAATACAAAAAAAAAATTTTTTTAAATCTAAAAAAGGAAAAAAAAAGAAAAAAGATTATAAAAATAAAAAAAAAGTAAAAAAAGGAGTGTAAAATCCTACCGTAATCCTCCACGTGGTGCACTCTGGAGTTGTAAATTTCATGATAACGTATACTAGCGAATCACGGAGGTATGAAATTCATAACAAGTAGCACAGTGTCAATTTAGAAGTCCATATAGAGCCATATTGGATCCGCCATTTTGAATTTCGCAAATCTGACAACGGATTCGAAATCAGCACCCTAAAAAACTCCCGAGGTAGAAATTTCAGCCAGCTAGAATAAAAATTGGCATTTCTGTCCGCCATATTGGATTCGCCATTTTGAATTTCGCAAATCTGACAACGGATTCATAATCAGCGACCCCGCAAACCCCCGAAGTAAAAATTTCAGCCCGCTAGAATAAAAATTCGCATTACTGTCCGCCATCTTGAATCCGCGATTTTGAATTTCGCAAATCTGACAACGGATTCATAATCAGCGACCCCGCAAACCTCTGAAGTAAAAATTTCAGCCCGCTGGAATAAAAATTCGCATTACTGTTCGCCATATTGAATTCGTCATTTTGAATTTCGCAAATCTGACAACGAATTCGTGATCAGCGACCCAAAAAACAGCTGTACATGATGGCCCATAACATTTCGTTGGCCGGATCCCGCTCCGCACTTTTGGCCCATTTTCTGATTTCAGCCCACACTGCGAAGGGGTTAAGTCGGTGTTATTTCGATTATCTTTAAATGTACCAAATTATGTTCAAAACGGGTAAAATAAAACGTCGGATCAAGCTTTCAAAAACTAAAACTTCATTCCCTCGAAGCAGACGTCTCGGCGGCAATATCTTTAGAACGATTCGAACTGTTCGCAACAGTTTTGTTTCAACATTTATAAAGGCGCGATGTTCTTACGGACATCTAGAGAAAAATGATGTTAGTCAGAACACTTATCAAAGGCGCTGACTGGTATGTGATATTCAACAAACACGAAAGGATCGATATTTCGACTTAAATCGCTGAATTACAATGTAGAATGAAAAACTTCGCCAAACGTATTGTAAAGTGATTTTGACGTAATCGGATGCCTAATATACCGTTATCTAAGTTCACACTATCCTCACTTTTAATCATTAAAATTTACAATTATCGACTTAATAATTTGAGGTTCTATTTCTCTGTATATATGCACGTATTTATGTTTAAATCTTAATAAATCGAATTTAGAATTTAAAAATTTGTTCAAATTCTTATTCGTTATTAATATAGTGTTAGTTATTAAATCTGTAATTTGAATAAATTAATCTTCGTCAATATTAGTGAATTCAAAAAGAGCTTGCAGAACTAATTACATTTCAATTGCAAATCAATCAGTCACGTCCTATTTAATATTTAAAAATTAATCTCCAAGATAGATCTTCGCAATGATATTTAACTTTGAACCTTCATTTCTTAATTTAACGGACAAGACAACCGGAGAACATTCATAAAATCGCCTGCGATGTAGCGCGTCAATTATTTCGCGCCCGCCCTCACATGAGACTAATGGTTCCGGTATCAGAGATTTTTGAATTTCAATTACAAGTTCGAGCGTCATGACGGTCGACAAAACACGATCGCGCGTCTATCAGAGAAAATTGTCTCCAAATCAACTCGCTGCGACTATTTAGGGTTTATTTTCTTTAAAAGTAAGACGCGTAATAACTTGTTCATATTGTGTATATATATACAATATGACCAGTCGTTAACAACAACGATGATGTTATTTATAATAAATTCATGGGACTTCTTACAATTTGTTCATTGTGAAGCAAATTGAAAAGAACATCGTTTTCCCAGGGAAATGCTTCCTTAAATTTTGTAACTAAGAGAATCGGCCGTTACAGAATATTTTTTTAATAAAAAGAAGTCGTTTACAATGGATTGTAATGAAATTTCTGAGCGTCTACGTACGTACATTCGTCATGAGGGAACAGAGATCTCAGAGAAGGAATACAATCAAATTTGTTGTACATTTTTGAAAGGGGGATTTTGGTGAACTTTGTGTCGCACGTGTGACGTATACGGGAGACTGTAACCCCGGGTATATTGTCTTATATAAAGGACTGAAGTATTTCGGGAATTTTGGAGAGGACAGCGACCGGAACTCGGGAACGAGGACAGGAGGGACGACTTAGAGATGGCTGATCGAAATCGACCGTCAGGAGTCCCCCATGTACTGCGTCAAAGGATTCGAATTATCGGTCAAGATGTTTGCATGGGCGAATGTAAAGGGAACTTCAGCATGGTGAGCTATGCGTTTTTGCGATAGTGCTTTGAAATAATTTCAAAATATCCGAATTTTTTAATGTTTAATAACGCGCTCGCTTTGCGACTCCATTTCAATTCGTGACGCGTGATGTAGTTCTGTTGACTGACACAACGCTCCGCATTCGAATTCGAAAAATTTGATTCTTTGACAGATATATATATATATATATGTGTGTGTGTGTATTACAATCCATTGTAAACGACTTCTTTTTATTAAAAAAATATTCTGTAACGGCCGATTCTCTTAGTTACAAAATTTAAGGAAGCATTTCCCTGGGAAAACGATGTTCTTTTCAATTTGCTTCACAATGAACAAATTGTAAGAAGTCCCATGAATTTATTATAAATTACGTCATCATTGTTGTTAACGACTGGTGGAAGGGCTTTGAAATAAGATACATGATTTGATCGGCTGACTAATAATATCAATTTTTTATTCCGATCGATCGGCGACGATCCGATCGCGATGCGGACTTCCTAACCCGACGACGTTCCGAAACGTTCTGAAAAACCCGATCGTCACTTTTTCACATCTTAGTTGGATTTTTCAAACTCTCGAACCTTTAAATAGACTACAACGTCATATTATACATTGATATTATACTATTCGAATTGCAGTTAATTGTGCAAGGGCCTTTTACATAATCTAAGACATATAAAAATTCAGATATCTTTAGTGGGGTCCAACATCAAGCCATTTTGTGCGGGGACCTTTACATACATGCCAGATGAAGGATGTAAATGCCCAAGAGAGCTGTAAATTTACGTCATCTCAGAAAGACAGTATTCCAAACATCAAGGATCCAACAAATTTTAGGAAGAAACTTGTGGCAAATAATGCACTGCCATGGCTGCTGCATCAATTGTTATGTCAACCATAATAGCATCGAATACTTGGACCTCGAAAACAATTGATGACATTTTACAAATTAGAGATGATCTGTACCGTGTTGGTCTTAAATCCCGTGCAAATGTACCACACGGAGAAATAAACCAATATTTCTTGACAGCGACGGATGTTCACTCTACTGTTGCCATTTGTAATAAGATGTATAAGTTGGATATTGGTAAAATAATATTTGGCCACATTAAAAATGACTCAAATGAAGTAGGTCTTCCAAATCTGCGAACGTTGGTGAATCAAATACAAACCGCCGAGACGCGGGTATTTTAACGTGCAATATCGTATCAATTGCGTTGCTTACCGTCGGTGATATGCTGTGGATTTTTGACTATCACTCACGAGGGCTAGATGGTGAGGTTGTATCTGATGGAAAGGCATGAAAGGGAATTCTGAAACTAAAAATATCATCGATATATTGACGAAAAATTTTCTTACGTGTTGTGACAACAGCATTGGTCAGTACCAATGGATTATGTCGATTAAATAATAATCCAGCCGAAACTTTTAATTCTTTAGTCGCATAAGCTTCGGCAAAAGAAATTCGTATAACGTTCGCAGCCATAGTGCAGCCCTGGCCCGCAATACGGAAAAGATAAATTCGTAATTCATTGATGCGGGAAATAAATATTCAATACGTGGTGGTAACGACGTTGATGAGAAACGACGTCATAGTATTGAGCTAAGAAGGAAAAGAAAATCTGAAATGACGGAAAAACCAATACGTTATCATGAAAAACAACAGAGAGTTGATGAGTTCATCGCAACAACCGGATTTGGACGTTACGAATAACGAAACGTTTGAACGTTTAGTCAGTAATCATATTATACAGTTGACAACATATGCATTACAAGGAGAAGAAATCAAAAAACAGACAAGAACGCAAGGCAGTGCCAAAAATGGAAATCAATCAGACGCGATCTTCTTACTGCGTCACATTTTGGCAAAGTATGCAAAAAACGAATGGAGACTTCATGCGCTAACATCATACGATGCATTAGATATCCATCCGTTCTAACCTCACGCGCTGTTTGTGGGGTCTCAATAAGGAATCCGTAGCTATTGAGCAACTCAGATTTGGGGATATGAAATACAACGTTGCGGATTATTTATTGACGAATTCGCTTCTTGGTTAGGAGCTTCACCAGATGGCATAATTGGAGATGATGGTTTCGTCGAGATCAAATGCCCTTACTCTGCTAAAGACGAAGATATAGAATACGTCATTAAGTCTAAGAAGAGTCCCATTCATGCAGTATTCAAGTTTGATAAAGATCATGACTTTATAATGAATACTAACTATGATTATTTTTACCAAATACAAGGACAATTGCATATAACTGAAAGACAGTATTGTATATTTGCAATTGGACCACAGTAAATAGGATATTTATAAGGGTAGTGAAGGATGATATATTTGGAATCAACACATGCGAGAGAAGCTTGAGCAATTTTACTGGGATTGTATTATACCAGAAATTATTGACAGCCGTCACATTCGAAATATGCCTTTAAGAGAACCACATTATGTTCTGGAGGCTCAAAAAAAAGAAAATGCAATTTAAATGAATAAACATGCAAATGATATCAAAATTACATTCATACTCTATACTAAATTCATACTCTATACTAAATTCATACTCTTTGTATGAAGTTGATTTTCTGCATGAATATCAACGTTCGTATTCATGCACATTGATATGTATGCACGTACCTGAACAAATGGCCGTGTTTCGACAGGTGTATGTATAGCCAATATTTGTTACGAATTTTAGAGAGAAGATTCGGCAGTATACAGGGTGGTCGATTTATCTGAAGACATAGAAATATCTCGAGAACTTTGCACAGAACTAAAAAAGGTGCGGAATGAAAGTTGTTCGACACGAAGGCGGGCATCCAGTGATAATGAAATTGACCCCCTCCCCCACCCCCTGAGTGTGGGGTGGGGGAAAAACAATAAAACTTAAATAGGAACCCCCATTTTTTATTTCAGATTTGGATTCTCCGGAAAAAAGTACACCAATTTGACCTAGGAGCTATTACATTTTGATTCACAGGTGGCGCTGTAATCGATACAAATCCAAATTTATCTGAAGACATTGAAATACCTCGAGAACTATGCACAGAATCAAAAAAGGTGTGAGATGAAAGTTGTTCGACACGAAGGGGGGCATCCATTAATATTGAAATTAACCACCTCCCCCATCTCCTGGGGGTGCGGTGGGGGGGGGGGACAATAAAATTTAAATAGGAACCTCCATTTTTTATTGCAGATTTGGATTCTCCGGAAAAAAATACACCAACTTGACCTAGGAGCTATTACATTGTGGTTCTCAGGTGAAGCTGTAGTCGACAAAAAGCGAAAGTAAAAAATGCCTAAAATTCGACGTCTCCAGAATTCACATTACATCTGATAAATAATAGTGGACGTATTTTATTTTAAAAATACTATTCAATGCCACCACTACGAAATGTTCGTTTTTCTTTGACTTTATATTATTCCTGTAATGTGTTTTCTAGCCGCTACAATGGAAATTATCTGAAAAATAATCATGGATTTGGTTGTATGTCAAAAATAGCACATTATGCTTTAAGGGAGGAAAGAGCGTGATCTCCGAGGGCAGCCCTCTCACGAGGTGCGCGCGCATTCCTCTCGTGAAGCATACGCTAGTTTTTTTCTGGCCGCATCCATTACTCCCGCGGGCAGCACTTTTCGTCCCACGGGAGTAATGAGAACGAAGTGCGCATGCGCACGGGGCCTCAGACGGAATTGACAACTTTCGCCCCGCGTACTGATATGATATGGAATACGGTCATTCTAACAAAACCGTTTTTCTGTTCCCTTTGGGGTGCTTGTTTTACGTGAGTCCCCTTGCCTCTCACTGTTCACTTACTTCAGTAAGTGTTCGAAATGTTGACCTTCCACTTCAATGCATTTATTTATTCTTCCTTCAAATGACTTTATACAGGATAGTATCATATCTGCAAAAATTTTTGCGCAAGCAGTTCTAATGCGTTCCACCATACTTTCACGAGTGTTGGTACTTGTTCATAAACCTTACCTTTTAGGTAACCCTATAGGAAGAAATCCGATGTATAGGGTGTTAAATCAGGTGACCTTGCCGGCCAATTAATGGGGCCACCTCTACCAATCCACTGACAATTGGAATCACGGTCTAGTACTTCCTTGCTACTCTTGAAAAATGTGATGTGCAACCATTTTACTTTCTTTGATCTGAAACGAATTCTGGTGACATTCTCAATTTGTAACGATATTTTATACATTTTCATTTTTATCATCGAACCAAAACGCAAAAACTCGTCGATCAAATTGGTGCACTTTTTTCCGAGGAATCCAAATCTACAATAAAAAATGGGGGGTCCCTATTTAAGTTTTATTGTCCCCCCTCCCCCCTCCCACAGGGGGCGGGGGAGAGGGTTGATTTCATTATCATTGGATGCCCCCCTTCATGTTGGACAACTTTCATTCCCCACCTTTTTTGATTCTGTCCATAGTTCTCGAGATATTTCAATGTCTTCAGATAAATTTGGATTTTTATCGATTACATCGCCACCTGTGAAACAAAATGCAATATCTCCTAGGTCAAATTGGTGTACTTTTTTCCGGAGAATCCAAATCTGCAATAAAAAATGGGGGTTCCTATTTAAGTGTTATTGTTTTTCCCCCACCCCACCCCCAGGGAGTGGGGGAGGGGGTCAATTTCATTATCACTGGATGCCCCCCCCCCCCTTCGTGTCGAACAACTTTCATCCCACACCTTTTTTGATTCTGTGCATAGTTCTCGAGATATTTCTATGTCTTCAGATAAATCGGCCACCCTGTATACGCAAGTTTCGCCAAGAACATTTACAGGCGATAATCGGTTGTATATAAGCGAGTTTCGCCAGTATATAGGCGAGTTTTGCCACAAATTTATATATATTTATATATAATTGTGATTTCGAAAAGAAACGTGTGATATTTTAACATTAAATTGAAACTATACAAAGCTGTTAACGTAAAAAATGTACGAAACATATAATTGTTAAGTATAGGATACACTCATGAGTTATGATATCAATTTGTTGATGTTTAAGTCCCTGTCTGTACAAAACTAATAAACTTTAACAATAATTTGTTTATTTTAGTTTCTGTTTTAAAAAATTGAATAACTTTTATTACGTAAAAGAAGCGTCAATATTACATTCATAACTTACGACGTCAAGTATCACATTTTTTTGGAAATCACCTAATAGATAAGTTTCGCCCCGATTTGGCATTTTAATATACCAGGATTTTTAAACGTTAACGGTAAAACGACTATCACCATAGGTAATACAATAATACGAGAATTTTGTATGACAATGAGGTAAACGCACCAGCAGGTGAGTAATGGCGACCCTTAAATATTTCACATTTTGACAATTAGATTTGTATTAAAAAAGAAAACTAACCCTTTGCATTAGGTAAAAGTATGCTTATGAAAATATGTCTGATATTATTGCAATCTAATTTACAATTATTTACTTTCTTCAATCTTAAGGTTCCTGCGACATGAAGAGGAGAACGTCACAAAGTTGGGACTGTTGTTCCACATAACAGAATATGTCGATATGACAAAAGCGTGAAGGCACAACTTTTCTTGTAATATTGTTACGTCCAGCGTCGAACACAACGGAGTACAAATAATAAGAGAAAGAAGTTTTTAAAATTTATTATTCGTCCCTCTTACCTTGGAACGACCGGGATGGTGGAGAAATGGTGAAATAAAATATACAATTATTATTATCATTATTATAATTTATATTTTAGGTACATTACAAAATATTGGAAGATAGTATGATTTTTGGAAAGGATACTAGGGAATAATTGATTTGGGTTTCAATTAATTAACAAGAAAAAAAACGTGGTTAGATTGATACCTTAAAGTTGGTACCTTAACGAGGAAGCATCCAACTTCAAGTATTTGTTTCTAATAAAAAAAAAAAAGGAATAAGAAAAGAAGATCCCTTTTGTGTCAATACCTCGAGGTTGGTACCTTGACGACGAAGCGTCCAACCTCAAGCCTTTGAAATAGGATTGGTTTAAAAATCGAATGAATCGAACAAGTCTTTAACAAGACAACAAAATTAAGAATCGAACAAGTCTTTAACTCAATACCTCGAGGTTGGTACCTTGACGACGAAGCGTCCAACCTCAAGCCTTTGAATTTAGATGAAAGAATTTTGTTCAAATAATTAATTCAACACTCGAAGTTGGTACCTTAACTAGAAGCATCCAACCTCAAGTTTTTAAATTAATTTGGATTGTTCTATGGAATAAGGAAATGAGGAAACGGAAAAAGGAATTATCCCGGAAATCAAAAAATGATAAACAAAATTGTATAAATATAAGAAAAAGATTAAAATAAAACGAACCTTACAAATTGCTTACTAGTCAGAGATTATTTGGGTCCAACTTTAGCTTCGACTCTTCAAATTAACTTCAAACTGTCGACTCTCAGACTGTCGACTTTCGGACTAAACTTTCGGACTAAACTTTTTAACTAAACGTTTAACTAAACCTTTTAACTGAAACTTTTGAACTGTCGACTCTCAGACTGACTTTTGAAAATAGGTTTTCGTAAATCGTCACCTCGGTTAGAGATCTAGGACTTCTCCCTCTCTATGCTCATGAGATGAGAGTCAAAAATTGTCTATGTCAAGATTGGACGATAGAGAAAAAGGGGCAGGGCTTATGCCCGGAAAAGTGGGGAAAAGTGGATATGATGTATACTAAGTTCCCTTACAATACAATATTATAAACTTATATCTAAACGCAATAATAATAATTAGTAGCTAACATACAATAATAATATTACGTGGATTACATATTCGCAATTGATGATATATGCATCGCGCAATACTCCGATTACTTATTACTTATAATCATAATTAATACCGTTAAAAAGGTATTAAATTGAATAAGATATACTCCTAAACTTATTGACATAAATCTAATTGTACGCTGACAATGAATTTTATTAGTAACGCTTCTATAATTAATGGTTAATTGATTATAATAGTTGCAATGGTAATTGTTGCTATTACTAAAAGAAAAACAACGAGGACGCGACATCATTCGGGACAAAAATTATTTAGTCTCTTTAGTGTTCCACATGTATTCGACAACAGAAAGTGTTCTATCGGTATAAGATATTTTTAAGTTTATTATGGGATAATGCTCCGGCCGTTGGCTACGGCGGATCGTGTGATCGAAAACTGATCTACGAACAATCATAAATTTACACGAAACTCGAGAGGGTTCGCGGCATTTCTACTACGATGATGCTCGACATGTATCTCTCGGCCACATGTTGCAAGAAGCTTATCTTCTGGTTGTCGAATGTTGGAAAATAGTATATTTCCTTTTTTTTTTAATTTTATTAGTAACAGCTGTGCAAGCTAGAGAAAGATGAAACTCTGGGAAAACTAATTTTTGTTAGAACTAAAAACGTCCCACGTTACACCTCCCCCCTTTAAAATTGGTTTCGGGGTGAAAAGATTCTCAAGAAATCAATTCAAATATACAAAAGCTTAAGATATACTTAACAAATACCATTGTTGAAACTTGAATGCTTAAACGTATATTTTATATATAATCAAAATATTTCACAATTAAAATTTTCTTAGGTCTATTCGGAAAGTATTTGTCTTTGTTCGGTCATTTTTTTGTAAACACTCACTCATAAGAAACAAATTTAAAATCGCACTTAAATTAGCGAACATTACACTTATTAGTTCTTATTATTATAAAAGTTCATAACTGTCATAAATTCTTCTTGTTGACTGTATTTTTCTTGAACATCATTGTTGTAGACTTTCGTGAATAAGAGCTATCATTGTATGACCACCATATTTTTCTTCTTGCGATTGCGTTAATTACAAGAATGAATAGTTTAGTTCTTTATTTGGCTTTAAAAACCAAACTCCACTGTAGCACAGTTGCCTTAATGTAATTCAATCTGATGTAATGAATATGGAGAGATCAGATTTTGAAAACAATTCAAATACTGACTGAATGTCTTCGATGTCCAATTGTTGAAAACATTTTAACAAATTTCACCAAAGAAATGAAATTCTAAATTGATTTAGGAAAATTGAAGAATATATTTTCCTTTGGAGACGTCATCTCTAACTGTTGTTTTGTTACACCGATCGAAAATAAACATGATTATCGGTAACGTTATTTTTGAAGTTGATATTGATGTTCGATTCGATTTTGCGGTAAATGTCCTATGAAACATGGATTACCTTTATGACTAATGATCAATATAATTGCTCAGAATTGAAATTTGACTTCAATCTTGGTTCTTCACTCTAATATGGATGTGGATCGAGATTGTACGTTGAAATCCAGCTTCCTATTCGATTCGATGATCGGAATCGATATAATTATTTCTATTCTATCCAGTACAGATGTGAAGTCTCCGTAATGCATTTGGCAATTCATCAAAAGATATTGTTCGATATTTTTGTTTAATTAAAGCAGATGATCTCTCTTCTTTGGCAACATACCTTAGTTGGTCCGCGATGTAGAGAGACGATGTAAATGTCTATTATGATTGCAGGTCATTTTGATGAGTAAGCCTTGGGCCTACACGCAGTGGTAGAATGATTAAGGTATTGAACCTAAATTATATTTCATTCCTTCTTGATATAGAATACGTATTGTATTTTCCGAATTTCTGGGATGATAGCTGTTTGAACTCACTGGTACCCGTTCGCACTGGTCATTTTAATATTTGCTTCAGATATATCTTATTTTGGTGAACACAATTACTAGCTCATTCATCACTATTCACATTTTATTGATGATGGGTCGATGTGGCCATCTTCTTCTTAGTACAACACATTTCACATTTTTAACAATTATTTTATATGCATACACAGGTCAAGTTATAAACAACGCTATTACAATAATTGCTCGAGGATAATCAAATAAGTAACTTTAAGATAATCAATTATTAATGTACTACATCTTACAATCAAGAATTATAAAAAAAAAATCTCTAAAATATCAATGGTTCGTTGCTCGACATTTTGCAGATAAATTGTTTACTCTCCTTTCCTTTTATAATTGGTCAACCTATATTAACAAACACAAAAATTACATTAGAGAAATCATTAATTATGACGGAGTCTTAAATCTGACTCCTTATAGTAGTAGGGATAAGACGATCCATCGAGACGATCTTTTCCTTCCTCCCAATTCGTATTTTAACATTTTTATCATTAAATACTTCTAAGATACAGTAAGGTCCTTCTTGTAAATCGCCTAGTTTACCAGACTTTAGACCTTTTCTTAAAAATACGTAGTTCCCTGCGATAAAATCGACTCCCTGCGATAAAGTCTTTGATCGTAATAGATCTTGGACTTCTCTTTCGCGGCTTGTAGATTATCACGTGCGTCATGGTGTAGGGAATCTAATCGAACTAACAATTTTATCAAGTAATTATCATAAGTTTCAATCCGTTCATGTCGAGGAAGTGATCGACTTGAAGGAATTATAGGGTTTTTTCCGTAAACTAACTCGAATGGCGTTCTCTTTGTACCTTCGTGAACATTGGAATTATAAGAGAACATTGCAAATTCTACCCAGTTATCCCATTCGCTATCTTTATTTGCAAATTGACGCAAGTACTCTACGAGAGTTGTGTGGGATCTTTCTAACGAACCATTAGTTTGGGGGTGAAACGCAGTGGTTTTTAATTGACGAATACGAAGTCGTTTAGCTAATAATTTGATTAATTTGGACAAGAAATTCGAGCCTTGGTCGGTTAGAACTATTTTGGGGGGGTCCAAATACGCATATTAAACGTTTCAAAAATGCGTCTGCGACGGTAGAAGCTGTTGCATCAGGTAATGGGACTCCGATGAAATATTTTGTCAGTAGACATTGCATCGTGAGAATCCATCGATTTCCGCCTTCTGTCGGCGGTAGAGGTCCAACCAGATCGAGAGCTACCTTATCAAAAGCTGTGCCTGGAGTATCCGTAATAGCCATTGGCATTCGTGTTTTGACGCGAATAATTTTTTTTAATTTGCACTGTAGGCATTGTTCAATGTAAGCTTGAACGTCTTCTTTCATGTTTTCCCATTGATAATTAAATCTTAATAAACTATACGTTTTATTCACGCCCTTGTGTCCTCCTACTATCGAATTATGTGCTTCCTTAATGAGATCAAAACGCTCAGACATAGGGGGTTGTTTCACAAATCCTAAACATATATATATCTTAGTGTCGATGGAGCGCAATCGATTTATCAATATATCTTGTATCTTATTCCAAAGGGTAGGATCTGAGAAATCGATACGCGGAATACTTAAACTTTGAATTTCATATAAGTGTAACAATTCTTTTAGCTGTTTACTACATAAATTTAATATTGTGAAGACTTTATTTATATTGATTCCGGTCGATATCGGCGGTAAATAAATCCCGAAATAGCGCTTACTTCCAATTTTCAATGATTTAACTGTACCAACTGTATTGGGACCAAAATCAGTTAAATTCCGTTTCTTTCCATATTCTTCTGTATCAGTTCCAATAGGTTTTCCATTTTCATCGAAGAAAAATACGCAATTATCCTTTCGCATTATTAAATTGTCACGAGTTTCAAAAATATTTCTTCCCGATAGTAGTTTCTCGATGGGATTTCGTTCATCTTCTTCGTCACTCGCTGGCTCGGAATGACATTCAATTTCGTCACTAACATCATCGTCTGGACAATCAACTTGATCGGTGTTATAGCCAGAGAGAATGTTTTCTTCTGTAGATGATGTTTCTGAGAGAGCATCATCTTGGATATTGGATGATGCTTCGATAGATTCAGTCTTAAAGGTTTGAGACATAGGTGATTCGAAAAATGGATTTTCATTAGTTACTATATTGTCTGATGAGGTTGGAGTTTCATGAGGTAAATCTACTGTTGGTTGTAATGTGTTCCTTTCGAGCTTTTTCGTTTTCTTCTGTTCTTTTCGTATTAGTTGCTTCCGATATTGCTGTCCTTCAATGGTAGGTTTTGAGATTCGTTGCGAACGTCTAGTTGATGGTTCATGGGTTAGCTTGTGAATTATGCCATTCCCGTAATAATTATCTTCTGCGACAAGGAATTGTTTTGAATCTGTATTGACTTCAATTGGCAAATTGGTAGAATTCTCGAAGGTATTTGTATTCACAGGGTTGCGTGATAGGGCATCAGCATTCGCATTCTTCTTTCCTGCTTTATAAACGATATCAAAATCATGTTCTTCCAATTTCAAACGCCATCGTGTAAGTCTCGACGTAGGGTCCTTTGAAGTCCTCATCCATACTAATGGTTGATGATCTGTGACGATAGTGAATTTTTGTCCGTACAAGTATGGTCTAAAGTGTTGGACACAAAATATAATAGCTAACGCTTCCTTCTCATAAGTTGAATAATTCCTTTCGGCTGCATTCAATATTCTTGATACGTAGGTACATGGTCGATCTGATCCTATTAGCCCTTGACTTAAAATTCCGCCTATTGCATAGCCACTTGCATCTGTAGTGACTACGAAAGGTTTTTCGAAATCCGGATATTGTAATACCGGTTCTTCGCATAGTTTTCGACGGAGAGTGTCGAACGCGGATTGTTGCAATTCGGTCCATTCGAATTCTCGATCTTTTTCTAACAATTTAGTCAGTGGTTTTGATATTTTAGCGTATTTACCGATGAATCTGCGATAGTATCCAGTTAAACCTAAGAATTCTCGTATTCCCTTGACGTTCTTAGGTTGCGGGAATTTTTCGACTGCTTCGAGTTTTTTAGGAACTGGTTTCAATCCGTCTTGTGTAATGAGATGTCCGAGATAGGTGACTTCGTGCCTCAAAAACTCGCACTTGTCAGCTTGTAGTTGAAGGTTTGCTTCACGTAACCGATGTATTAAATTAAGAAATTTCTTGCGATGTTCTGTCAAAGTTTTTGCGTATATCACTACGTCGTCCAAGTATACGAACAGCTCTATTCCTTGTAATCCGGATAATACTACATTCATTAAGTTCATAAAAGTAGCAGGAGCATTCTTGAGTCCGAATGGCATTCTGGCAAATTCCCAGTGTCCATGATCCGTGGAGAATGCGGTTTTGTGTTGGTCCTTTTTACTCATAGGAATTTGATGAAATCCTGAGGCAAGGTCAAAAATGGAGAAGTATTGTGCTCCTCCCAATTGATCCAGTATTTCGGAAATGTTTGGCAACGGGTATGCATTTCCAATCGTTTTCTCGTTTAGTGCCCTGAAGTCCAGTACCAATCTCCAGCGTTTATTTCCTTGACTGTCTTCTTTCTTAGGGACAATCCAAATAGGCGTGTTATAAGGTGATTGTGACGGTTGAATAATATTATTAGTTAATAACTCTTCTACTTGTCGATTTATTTCTCCTCGCAAATTTCTTGGGAAACGATACTGACGTTTATAAATGGGTTCTTCGTCAGTAGCGTGGATTGCAGTTGTTCTCCTGGGATATAGAATCTGTCTGCACTTTCTTTTAATAACAGATCTACTTCTTCTCGTTCTTCAACATTCAAATGATCTAAGCGCATTAATTCCTTGATTTTTTTATATCTTGAATCTTCTTGAATGCTGTATATCTTAGAGGGGTGTATTTTCAATCTGGACAATTTTCTGTGACGAGTGATACGTTTCTGTTCAACCAATTCTGTTTGTGTTGGTTGAGTTTCCTGAACTTCTTGTAATTCTACTTCAGTAGGTGAATATGGATATGGTTTATCTGTTGTGTTAACTATCGGCACATAAGCTTTGCCATCGTGGTTTTCTGTTAACCCATTTCCCATAAATATTCCTTCGGGTAATTTTAAAAGTGGCATATATCCACATGTGATTTTAGTATTTTTGACGTGAACATATACAATTTGTCGGGAACGCGGAGATATAACAAAAACTGGAGGGTGTGAATAGAATGGACACTTATTTTCGCCAACTTCTAAAAGTTGTTCTTCCCAATTAATCTTTGCCTTATATTTTGATAAGAATGAAGTTCCTAATAGGCCATCTTGATATATGGGAAAATCATCGGATACTACATGAAAATCGACGCGATTACCTAAAATATTCATAGTGACGCTCCCCATGGTAGATACCAATTGTGGAGATATTCCTAATAGTTGTAAAATATGAGTTTTGTCGATTGTTTCTTTATCTATAAATCTCTGTTTAATTATACAAGGTCCAGCTCCCGAATCTATAAGAAACAATGTAGGATCAGGACAATTTAATTGAACGGAAGGCGATTCACGTTCTATAGTTAATTTGACTGATCGTATGGTTCCTCTTCTATGGCATATTGCATCGTTCGTATTGGAGCACGATTTAATGGTTGAAATTGAACTGCCTCCCGATGTGGGAGGCTCCGGAAGTTTCCCGATTTTTGCTGAATATTATTGGAAGCTTGACGATTTCGTGCGAAATAGAATTCAACGGTATGACCTGCCTTTTTACAGAAACTGCAAATTTCTCTTATCGATTCTTGCTGTTTGGGAATTTGGAAGCATCGGGCTGCAGTATGCCCGGTTCGATTGCAGTATTGACAGCGTGGGGCCTGTTGTTCCTTTATTCGCGGGCAATCTCTAGCGGTATGACCTCGCTGGGTACAATATTGACAGGGCATACTATTTCGACAATCTTGCAGAGTGTGTCCTGTTTTACCGCATCCTTGACAATTCGGTTGGACTACCCGAACGGGAGCTCTGTACTGGCAATCTCGTGCCACGTGTCCCGTTCTACGACAAAGATTGCATATTTGGGTTCCCCATCTGTTGCGACATTCCCTGGTTGTATGCCCAGATTTGTTACAATATTGACACCTTTGTCCTTTAGGGCGACAATCTCGTGCGAGGTGTCCGGTTCGATCGCATAATTGGCATCTTGAACGATTTTCCGTGTTTTCTCGTTTTTCACATGTTTTTGCCGTATGTTGGGTACTATCACATAATTGGCATCGTTTGGGTTCCTTAGATAATAAAGGACACTCTAACGTTGCGTGTACGGTGCTTTTGCAAATATCGCAATTCGTAAGTGGAGAATTCTGTTGTATGCTTAATCGTTTACGATTCTCTAACTGAATTTCGATTTTAATTGCTTCCGGTCCGGCTAAATTTAAATCTACTCGTTCCGTCATTCGATTATTAATTTCGGGGTGTAATCCTAATACAAAAGCCTTACAACAGGCAACTTCAAGTTCTTTAATTTTCTCGTCTGACAAATCTATGTTTGACCCCTGCTTATACGCTTCCTTTAAACGGTATCCGATTGCTCGGGCACGGTTAAAGTAACTTGCGGCACCTTCAGAACCCCTTGACATAACAGGGCTAATTCACCGTACACTTCTAGCGTAGAAGTGTGGGAACCATGAATCCGTTTTAAAACAATTAACATCTCGGATATAGTATCGGGGTCCTTGCCAAGCATAGTACGATATGCTTCACCTTTTAATCTGGCAAGAGTCAGTTTAGTAAGTGCGCGTTCTGCTGCGTCGGGGATCATTTTTAAGGCGTTATTGCAAGCTGTCGCAAATTCCGTATATGTATATCCGTCCCTAGGCCCGGAAAATATGGGTATTGTATCAGCTGCATCGCGGACACTTAAATATTGATTACTTACCATCTCGGAGGCGATCAAATCGTATTTAATAGTAGATGCCGAAAAAAGGGAAAATGAAGACTGGTTTAAATTTTCTAAGTCTTGACTGGAATTATTCGGTTGATTTCCGAATGGAGCTGGTTCTATAACAGATTCAAAAACCGAATCCAGGTTAGGCTCGAAAAACGCAGGTTTCGTAGGGGAATATAATAAAGTTTTAGTTGCTTGAAATGGGTCTATAGAATTTAGGTTCCGCTGATTCACAATAGGTAAACCCTCTATTAACGCGGATTTTTTCTCTTCTTCGCTAAGAGTTTTGTATTTATTGCGAGTGAGTTTACCGTCTTCACTCATTTATTACGATTAAAAGGAAAAATGGCTATACTCGTAGTGGGCATACCGATTTCACGACAAAGCGTAATTAGGCGGTTTCGCGTTTATTATTTTAAACGCGGTAAAAACAAGAAAACAAAAACTTTTTAAACTCTTTAAATATTCTTTTATTATTTTTCGCTCGTTTTACACGGCGACTTCACTCTATTTGGCGGCTTCGCTCTCTGGCGGCTTCGCGTTTATTTATTTTAAACGAGGTAAAAACAAGAAAACCAAAACTTTTTAAACTCTTTAAATATTCTTTTATTATTTTCCGCTCGTTTTACACGGCGACTTCGCTCTATTTGGCGGCTTCGCTCTCTGGCGGCTTCGCGTTTATTTATTTTAAACGCGGTAAAAACAAGAAAACAAAAACTTTTTAAACTCTTTAAATATTTTTTTATTATTTTTCGCTCGTTTTATACGGCGACTTCGCTCTATTTGGCGGCTTCGCTCTGTGGCAGCTTCGCGTTTATTATTTTAAACGCGGTAAAAACAAGGAAACGAAAACTTTTTAAACTCTTTAAATATTCTTTTATTATTTTTCGCTCGTTTTACACGGCGACTTCGCTCTATTTGGCGGCTTCGCCCTCTGGCGGCTTCGCGTTTATTTATTTTAAACGCGGTAAAAACAAGAAAACAAAAACTTTTTAAACTCTTTAAATATTCTTTTATTATTTTTCGCTCGTTTTATACGGCGACTTCGCTCTATTTGGCGGCTTCGCTCTGTGGCGGCTTCGCGTTTATTATTTTAAACGCGGTAAAAACAAGAAGACAAAAACTTTTTAAACTCTTTAAATATTCTTTTATTATTTTTCGCTCGTTTTACACGGCGACTTCGCTCTATTTGGCGGCTTCGCTCTCGGGCGGCTTCGCGTTTATTATTTTAAACGCGGTAAAAACAAGAAAACAAAAACTTTTTAAACTCTTTAAATATTCTTTTATTATTTTTCGCTCGTTTTATACGGCGACTTCGCTCTATTTGGCGGCTTCGCTCTGTGGCGGCTTCGCGTTTATTATTTTAAACGCGGTAAAAACAAGAAGACAAAAACTTTTTAAACTCTTTAAATATTCTTTTATTATTTTTCGCTCGTTTTACACGGCGACTTCGCTCTATTTGGCGGCTTCGCTCTCGGGCGGCTTCGCGTTTATTATTTTAAACGCGGTAAACACAAGAAAACAAAAACTTTTTAAACTCTTTAAATAAATTTTTTATTATTTTTCGCTCGTTTTATACAGCGACTTCGCTCTATTTGGCGGCTTCGCTCTGTGGCGGCTTCGCGTTTATTTATTTTAAACACGGTAAAAACAAGAAACTCTTTTATTTTTAACACTTTTGAAACAATCTTTTATTATCTTTCGCTCGTTTTGCACGGCGACTTCGCTCTATTTGGCGGCTTCGCTCTCTGGCGGTTTCGCGTTTATTATTTTAAACGCGGTAAAAACAAGAAAACAAAAACTTTTTAAACTCTTTAAATATTCTTTTATTATTTTTCGCTCGTTTTACACGGCGACTTCACTCTATTTGGCGGCTTCGCTCTCTGGCGGCTTCGCGTTTATTTATTTTAAACGAGGTAAAAACAAGAAAACCAAAACTTTTTAAACTCTTTAAATATTCTTTTATTATTTTCCGCTCGTTTTACACGGCGACTTCGCTCTATTTGGCGGCTTCGCTCTCTGGCGGCTTCGCGTTTATTTATTTTAAACGCGGTAAAAACAAGAAAACAAAAACTTTTTAAACTCTTTAAATATTTTTTTATTATTTTTCGCTCGTTTTATACGGCGACTTCGCTCTATTTGGCGGCTTCGCTCTGTGGCAGCTTCGCGTTTATTATTTTAAACGCGGTAAAAACAAGGAAACGAAAACTTTTTAAACTCTTTAAATATTCTTTTATTATTTTTCGCTCGTTTTACACGGCGACTTCGCTCTATTTGGCGGCTTCGCCCTCTGGCGGCTTCGCGTTTATTTATTTTAAACGCGGTAAAAACAAGAAAACAAAAACTTTTTAAACTCTTTAAATATTCTTTTATTATTTTTCGCTCGTTTTATACGGCGACTTCGCTCTATTTGGCGGCTTCGCTCTGTGGCGGCTTCGCGTTTATTATTTTAAACGCGGTAAAAACAAGAAGACAAAAACTTTTTAAACTCTTTAAATATTCTTTTATTATTTTTCGCTCGTTTTACACGGCGACTTCGCTCTATTTGGCGGCTTCGCTCTCGGGCGGCTTCGCGTTTATTATTTTAAACGCGGTAAAAACAAGAAAACAAAAACTTTTTAAACTCTTTAAATATTCTTTTATTATTTTTCGCTCGTTTTATACGGCGACTTCGCTCTATTTGGCGGCTTCGCTCTGTGGCGGCTTCGCGTTTATTATTTTAAACGCGGTAAAAACAAGAAGACAAAAACTTTTTAAACTCTTTAAATATTCTTTTATTATTTTTCGCTCGTTTTACACGGCGACTTCGCTCTATTTGGCGGCTTCGCTCTCGGGCGGCTTCGCGTTTATTATTTTAAACGCGGTAAACACAAGAAAACAAAAACTTTTTAAACTCTTTAAATAAATTTTTTATTATTTTTCGCTCGTTTTATACAGCGACTTCGCTCTATTTGGCGGCTTCGCTCTGTGGCGGCTTCGCGTTTATTTATTTTAAACACGGTAAAAACAAGAAACTCTTTTATTTTTAACACTTTTGAAACAATCTTTTATTATCTTTCGCTCGTTTTGCACGGCGACTTCGCTCTATTTGGCGGCTTCGCTCTCTGGCGGCTTCGCGTTTATTTATTTTAAACGCGGTAAAAAAAACTTCTTTTTAGGCGTTGAAAATTGATTTCTGCTCAACACTGTCAAATACAAAAACTTTTTAGAATTTAATAGAGAGCAAAACGACTTTGCCTTCTAAAAAAAGAAAACTTATGGTCCGCATCGGCTAAAACGGAATTCGAAAAGGACTTATGCCCGCGGTATTCGAAACACGTAAACGATATCAAAATTTATTTCACTTTTATTTTCACTGTTTTTTATTTATTTTAGGTTATTTGCGACTTTTCGTTTTTTTTTTCTTTGTTAAAACACGAGTAATTTTTATTAAGTAATGTGACTGAAAATAAAATAGTTTATATTTATTAAGGGGTTATTTTACTTTGTTCCTCTGGTTCTTATGTTTTACTATTTTTTTTTTGTTTTTGGTTATAACTACACTATCACATTATGGGATTTTCACAACACTTTTTGTTCATTTTAAATTCGTTTTGCTGAAAGAAACATTTCATTAGTACAATAAATATATTATTTCACAATCTCTCTATCCCGATCCTTCCGACTGCGCCAAAAATTATGTCCTCTGTTACGTCCAGCGTCGAACACAACGGAGTACAAATAATAAGAGAAAGAAGTTTTTAAAATTTATTATTCGTCCCTCTTACCTTGGGACGACCGGGATGGTGGAGAAATGGTGAAATAAAATATACAATTATTATTATCATTATTATAATTTATATTTTAGGTACATTACAAAATATTGGAAGATAGTATGATTTTTCGGGGGTTCAATTAATTAACAAAAAAAAAACGTGGTTAGATTGATACCTTAAAGTTGGTACCTTAACGAGGAAGCATCCAACTTCAAGTATTTGTTTCTAATCAAAAAAAAAAGGAATAAGAAAAGAAGATCCCTTTTGTTTCAATACCTCGAGGTTGGTACCTTGACGACGAAGCGTCCAACCTCAAGCCTTTGAAATAGGATTGGTTTAAAAATCGAATGAATCGAACAAGTCTTTAACAAGACAACAAAATTAAGAATCGAACAAGTCTTTAACTCAATACCTCGAGGTTGGTACCTTGACGACGAAGCGTCCAACCTCAAGCCTTTGAATTTAGATGAAAGAATTTTGTTCAAATAATTAATTCAATACTCGAAGTTGGTACCTTAACTAGAAGCATCCAACCTCAAGTTTTTAAATTAATTTGGATTGTTCTATGGAATAAGGAAATGAGGAAACGGAAAAAGGAATTATCCCGGAAATCAAAAAATGATAAACAAAATTGTATAAATATAAGAAAAAGATTAAAATAAAACGAACCTTACAAATTGCTTACTAGTCAGAGATTATTTGGGTCCAACTTTAGCTTCGACTCTTCAAATTAACTTCAAACTGTCGACTCTCAGACTGTCGACTTTCGGACTAAACTTTCGGACTAAACTTTTTAACTAAACGTTTAACTAAACCTTTTAACTGAAACTTTTGAACTGTCGACTCTCAGACTGACTTTTGAAAATAGGTTTTCGTAAATCGTCACCTCGGTTAGAGATCTAGGACTTCTCCCTCTCTATGCTCATGAGATGAGAGTCAAAAATTGTCTATGTCAAGATTGGACGATAGAGAAAAAGGGGCAGGGCTTATGCCCGGAAAAGTGGGGAAAAGTGGATATGATGTATACTAAGTTCCCTTACAATACAATATTATAAACTTATATCTAAACGCAATAATAATAATTAGTAGCTAACATACAATAATAATATTACGTGGATTACATATTCGCAATTGATGATATATGCATCGCGCAATACTCCGATTACTTATTACTTATAATCATAATTAATACCGTTAAAAAGGTATTAAATTGAATAAGATATACTCCTAAACTTATTGACATAAATCTAATTGTACGCTGACAATGAATTTTATTAGTAACGCTTCTATAATTAATGGTTAATTGATTATAATAGTTGCAATGGTAATTGTTGCTATTACTAAAAGAAAAACAACGAGGACGCGACATCATTCGGGACAAAAATTATTTAGTCTTTTTAGTTTTCCACATGTATTCGACAACAGGAAGTGTTCTATCGGTATAAGATATTTTTAAGTTTATTATGGGATAATGCTCCGGCCGTTGGCTACGGCGGATCGTGTGATCGAAAACTGATCTACGAACAATCATAAATTGGAAAATAGTATATTTCCTTTTTTTTAATTTTATTAGTAACAGCTGTGCAAGCTAGAGAAAGATGAAACTCTGGGAAAACTAATTTTTGTTAGAACTAAAAACGTCCCACGTTACAATATATGCAACTGCAACTACCTGTACCGTAGAAGGCAATAATTCACAGACATCAACGAAGAAGATATTTGTCAGTATTGGAATATTGGTAAACGAAAATAATAAGTTAAATAAATTTGTAGCGATTGCTACATTACTAACACCCGTAGTTCATCAACACTATACATATTTCCGGTTTGTAACCACGCTGCTATCGCAACACGGGATGTGCGTATCGAAAGGAATATCAACAGCATAACCACATAGACAAGGGTTGTTTTTAAAGGATAAAGTTACATATAGGTATTTTAATTTAATCAAAAACTGTTCACCCAAAAATATTTAAATTTGTAAATAATTAACGAATTATTATTGCCTGGGACGACAGGCCCAGCGATTAACCGACCGGGCGGCGGACGCAGCGGTGTGTCGGACGTCGCGACACCAACCAGCGAACCTGTCGGACAAGTTCATCCGCAGACCCACGAACGGGAAAACGTAAGTTCGAAAATTTTGTTATAAAGTTGTAAATTTGTGTGCTTCGAAAAACGAAATACAGATTTCTGAAATTCAAGATGCAAGTAGTTCTAGGTTCACTAATGGTTTTTTTATTTATTACATATCAAACCAAGAAGACCAAGTTTATACAACAATTTGTTATATACAATTTCGTCAAAAGTGGTTGTGGGCAAAATATAACTGCGCCAATCGATTCTACGGGAAACATGCAAATTGTTTTGTAAAAAAATCATCAATTTGTTGTAAAACATACTAAGTAAATAATATGGGCGACAACCCGTTTCTGCTCATGCCTAGCATGTAGCCGGGTTAGCGCCAAACTATTTATTGGAAATAGGATATTTTCCAAAAATTAAATAGTCGTGTTTCTTTGTTTGTGTGTAAAAAAGAATTGTTTATAACAATATGTTATGTCAAAAGTGGTTTTATGCAAAATATGACTACGCCTATAGATTCTGCGGAAAAAATGACATCGAAAACATGTATAATGTTCTGTAAAAAAATCATGAATTTGTGTCCAAAATCATACATAGATAATATATTTTATTTTTTATGAACAAAAGCACACAGGTATTTAATTTTTGGCAAATTTCCTGTTTATGCTAGGCTTGGGCAGAAGCGGGTTTTCGTCTTGTTTATTTATTATTTTTAACAGCAAAAACAAATAGATGACTTTTTTACAAAACATTATACATGTTTTCTATGTAATTTTTACGTAGGATCGATTTGCGTAGTCAGATTTTGCATAAAACCAGGTTTGACGAATTATTTTTTATAAACAGAAAAACACGGGTATTTTATTTTTGAAAATTATCCTATTTCCAATAAATACTGTGGCGCTATCTGCGATATGCTAGGCATGGGCCTTAATGGGTTAACACATTGACCCATTTTTTTTATCAATAATAACATTATCCATCTCATCTAGTTTATTATGAACTCATGAAACTTCGTGTTCTATTCCTGCCCTGAAATTTTGAATCTTAAAATCTTTAGAATAATTTATTGGAAAAGAATGTTTAGGACCAAGACCTGTAATCTATAATATTCTCTGGAATCTGTATATCAGTTAAATTTTTGATACACTTATTATTAATCTTGATTTTATCATTCGATTTTTTACAACTATTTAAATGTAACTTCACAAAAATTCGAATTTTATTCTTTGTTTTGAATGTAACATAATTAAGCATTTCATTGAAAGAATTTTCTTAAAAGCTGAAAAATTGTTGATATGTAATTGAAGGAAACCGTCTAATTATTATTGTCCATAATTTAAATTTTTCGGTGCTAAAGCTTTCAATATCCTTAATCGCATTGTCAATTTCCAAAATACTTATCGGCAATTCTCTACTCAAATAAATTGATAAAATCTATGCGTTATTTCTGTGTTGTTATAAGCCGATCTTTTGATTTCAATCATTCAACATTTCATATGTTCCACATAAGAATTTTTTTTCAACATTTTTTAACATTTTCATCTTCATATTGTTTTGCATTTTTATTGTTTACTTTTGTTGGCAAAACATTTTTTATGTTTTATTACGGAACTCAATTCCTAAGAGGGTCGAAAATAGACAACCGTAACGTAATATTATTAGTTACTTATTTATATCCACTATTGGTATTATAGTCTAAGTTTCATTGTTGAAATAATTTTGTAAATATGTTTCAGGACCGTACAAATCATCAGAGGGGCCCGCGGGTTAGAGCGGGAAGATGGGTGTGGAAGCGGAGGGAGGCAGTCTTCATCAGAAGGGCATATTATGCCGATAAGGCCACGTTTTTCAGAAATGCGTGGCGCCCTCCTCGCAATATCAATAGGCGATAATAAATCATAATAAGGCAAAATAATATATAAAATTGAAAATAAAAAATGTTATAAAAAATATACTTACCCGATTATTTGTTCTTCACAGACTAAAACCTACAGTTCCAGCCTAGTATTGTTAGCAAATGAACGTATTCTGATAAAAAATTGTCAACCCTAAAAATAATTACAATTCCTGTTTCAAAAATGCATTTGCTCTCGGCTAAATTTCCAATCGTCCCCTTGCCTGCACGCAGCGCTTCATATTCATTATATTATTCATATAAGCTGCAACATTGCACGTCGTATATATACACATGTATACGGACAAGTGCTGGAATTCTGTGGAATCGAAAGTGGTTTTTGGCCACCAACTCGTGCCTTCAATTTTTTATTAATCGGTGCGAAACAAAGTGCTACAGAATCTGCATTCCAAGGAGCACGTGGGAAAGTCGAATCCGCCGAGAAAAATGCATTTTTCATTAAAAAAACAACGATTACAAAGTAACCGACAACATTGCCAAATTGTCTCTACCGTTTCACACCGTCAAACCATATTTTTCTCACAATTTACTATTTTTCCATGTTCAGTTATACAGGGTGATCCAAAAGTCCCGGAACAGCAAAATATCTCAGCGGGAGTGCATTTTCGAGGAAAATGTTTCAGACAAAAGTTTCAGGATTTTTCCCTGGCTATTTAATGGCGATATTGAATTTGACCTTGAACATGACCTTGAAGGTTATTTCAAGGTCAAGTTAATTTTTTTAAATGGGAACCCCTATTTTTTTTCATGGATTCTGAAAGAGCGGGAAATTCTACGTCCGAGTATGATATGATCGATTTTTCCGGCAAGGTCATTTCAAGGTGAAACTTAAAACTCCCGTAACGGCGAAATATCTCAGAGGGTGTTCATTTCTTTGGAAATTGTTTCAGACAAAAGTTTAAGGATTTTTCCTGGGATATTTAATGGTAGCACAGAATTTGACCTTGAACATGACCTTGAAGGTTATTTCAAGGTCAAGTTTGTTTTTTTTTAATGGAAACTGCTATTTTTTTTCACGGATTCGGAGAGAGCACAAAATTTTACGTCCAAATATGCTATGGCCGTTTTTTTCGGCAATGTCATTTCAAGGCCAAACTTAAAACTCCCGGAACAGCGAATTAACTCAGCAAGAGGCACCATTGAATTTAACCTTGAAAATTACCTTGAGGCTTATTCTAAGCTCAAGACTATTTTTTTTTAATTGGAACCCCGTTTCATTTTCGTAATGTTTCCAGAGTTTCCAGAGTGCAATGCATTATCATTGTTCCCGGATAAAAATATACATTTTTTTTTTTACATCCGATACGTTTATAAATACCGTATGTATGGGTAACATTTTTACATTGTTTCCAATGCTACCGCCGGCTTTAGCATTACCCAAGATGTACCGCGTGGAGGTAGCACGGTCGGGTTTACACCTCTTCGGGGTGCTTTGTTCAGGTGGTTCCCCTCGTCGTCACCTGTGCGTGTGCGTGTGCGTGTGCGTGTGCGTGTGCGTGTGCGTGTGCGTGTGTGTGTGTGTGGGTGTCCCCAGACAGTTAAGGCAAGATGGGTATGCTAAGATTTTGATGAAATTATGTATCTTACTAAAGCTTATGCTCAAAGTGATTGCCATGAACTTCTTGGCAATATCCCAAGCGATTATAAAAAGTCGATACGACTTTTTTAATCATATCTGGTTCTATAGCCGCGATCTCATCCCGTATTCGTTGTTTTACTTCCTCAATATTCACCGGTTTCGTTCGATACACTCTATCTTTGAGATAACCCCATAGAAAATAGTCAAGGGGCGTAAGATCCGGAGATCTTGGTGGCCATTCTATTACACCCCTTCGACCTATCCACCGTTCTGCGAATACATCACTCAAATAATTGCGAACATCTGTTGCATAATGGGGTGCTGCACCATCTTGCTGAAACCAAGTCTGATCGAAATCCTCGCCTACAATAACCTGAATAGCAGGGATGATGTCGTCCCTCAACATATCGTGGTATTTTTGACCAGTAAGGGTACCCTCGATGAAGAAGGGCCCAACTACCGCATTGTTTATAATACCTGCCCATACGTTTACTTTTTCAGGATATTGAGTAGAACGACTATCGACCATCCAATTAGGATTGGTTTCACTCCAATAAGACATGTTATGTCTATTGATTGCCCCATTTAAGAAGAATGTAGCTTCATCAGAAAATACGATGCGATTCAAGAAACCGGCATCAGCATCTATTCGATTCATCATTAATTCCGCAAACTGTAGGCGTCTATCAGGATCGTCTTCATTCAATTGTTGTACGAGTCTAACTTTGTATGGGTGAAATTTTAAGTTTTTAGTTAAGATCCGTTGTACTGTACTGTAACATAAGTCGTGCTGCTGTTTAACTTTCCTGATGGAAGTATGAGGATCTTCCGTTATTGACAGCGCGACATTCAACTCATTTTCTTCAGTTGATGCTGTTACTGGACGACCTGCTCTTGGGAGATCCTTCACAGTACCGTGAACTTCCAAACGATTTATTGTTCTGCTAACAGTAGATTTAGAAATCGGTTCTCGTCCCTCTCAAAATGATGCGTTAAATAAGGTTCGCACATTCTCTAAAGATCGCTGGTTATCACCCCAGCCTCTCATCATGAGAATGGTTATTCTTTCTCGTTCACTTAGCGCAGCCATTGCTCTTTGTACGAAATATACGTATGTATTTTGTTACTGAAATGATGCTTAATACGTTTAGATAGGAAAGGCGTTTAGATAGGAAATCCATGTATCTCACAAAACGATAAAGTTAAGACCAAAATGTAACCTTATAAGACTGTACACGTATGTATAAATTCAATGTGAATGTATGTTGTTTATTTACTTCGCTGGTGACTCGTGCTCTCTGTCGCTGTTCGCGCGCCCAAGTTCACTTTGCACAAGCGTTGCGTAAGATGTATGTATACACTTTTTTTAAACAGTTTATTATTCTATTTACAAAATTAGAGGACAAGCGAGGGACAGGAACTGATTCCTAAATCGACTTTTGGCAGAACAATAAATTGTTTCGAAGTTTACGGCACTGTAAAGGATCTCCCTAGAGCAGATCGTCCAGTAATAGCATCGACTGAACAAAATGAATTTAACCACTCTCAATACCGGAAGATCCTCATAACTTCGTTAAGAAAATGAAACGGGGTTCCAATTAAAAATAAAAAATAATCTTGACCTGAGAATAATCTTCAAGTTAATTTTCAAAGTCAAATTTTATGCTAGCATTAAATATCCCGGAAAAAATCCTGAAACTTTTGTCTGAAACATTTTACCCGAAAATGACCTCTTGCTGAGTTAATTCGCTGTTCCGGGAGTTTTAAGTTTGGCCTTGAAATGACCTTGCCGAAAAAAACGGCCATAGTATATTCGGACGTAAAATTTTGTGCTCTTTCCGAATCCGTGAAAAAAAATAGCAGTTTCCATTAAAAAAAAAACAAACTTGACCTTGAAATAACCTTGAAGGTTATGTTCAAGGTCAAATTCTGTGCTACCATTAAATAGCCCGGGAAAAATCCTTAAACTTTTGTCTGAAACAATTTTCAAAGAAATGCACACCCTCTGAGATATTTCGCCGTCACGGAAGTTTTAAGTTTCACCTTGAAATGACCTTGCCGAAAAAAACGGCCATAGCATATTCGGACGTAAAATTTTGTGCTCTTTCCGAATCCGTGAAAAAAAATAGGGGTTCCCATTTAAAAAAATTAACTTGACCTTGAAATAACCTTCAAGGTCATGTTCAAGGTCAAATTCAATATCGCCATTAAATAGCCAGGGAAAAAATCCTGAAACTTTTGTCTGAAACATTTTCCTCGAAAATGCACTCCCGCTGAGATATTTTGCTGTTCTGGGACTTTTGGATCACCCTGTATATATACATGACGCACAAAGTTCGAAGCGCTGGGTGCAGGCAAGGGGACGATTGGAAATTTAGCCGAGAGCAAATGCATTTTTGAAAAAGGAATTGTAATTATTTTTTTATATATATATTATTTATATATATATATATATATATATATATATATATATATATATATATATAAGTCTACGCACAAGAGCTGGAATTCTTTTGAATGAAACGTGGTTTTTGGCCACCAGCATTCAATTTTCCGGTTTTTGACGAGGAAAAACTATTGCAATGTGGTGAAATCGAAATGAATGCAATATTATTTCTCGGTAATTAAATAAATAGTTACGAATTAGCTCTCGTCGTGTTCGGAAGCATTGTTGTGCTCCGCTGCGCACGGGTGATATCTAACGTTTATAACCGCTAATGTCGAAAAGTAGTTGGAAAATTAATAGCTTTTGTGTGGTGTTTTTCTAAGCAAGAATCATCTAGCGACCGAAAAATGGATCTATACTCGGGTAAATGTGCCTAGCAAAAAGAAACCGAGAACAATTGGACTCAGTCAAAAGGAAAAAACAAGCGAATAAGAAACAGCCCAGGTGCCACAGTATTTAAAAAAAAAGACAAACTACAATTAAAAATTACTGGCTAAATAGTCCAATTCCGGTAAAAAATTCTTTTAGCGCTTTAAATGAAAAATCGGAAACTGAAGCGTTAACTGAAACCCCGTCTCAGAATAAACAGCCTAATTACCAGAAATCGCCGCCTATATACGTCAACGGTGTACACAATATCAAACCACTTATAGAGTTATTAAAAAAATTGATGAGAAGTTTACATTAAAAACAGTATCTAATTCGGAAATCAAAATTCAACCAAGTACTTCCGAAAAATATCTACCAATTGTGGAGGAATTAAAAAATAGGAAAACAGAATTCTACACATATCAACGCAAACAGGACAAAAATTATAAAGTTGTCCTTAAAAACATCCACCCATCGGTTGATATTAAAGAAATCACTGAGGAAATAGAAGCCTATGGCCATAAAGTAAAAAGAATAAATAACGTCAAAGGGTATATCAACCAGAGCCCTCTGCCTCTATTTTTTGTGGAAATCGTAACCAGTGAAAACAACAAAGAAATCTATAAAATCAACAGACTCATGAATACAGTTGTGATCATTGAGCCTCCTCGTAAGAAAAGAGAGATTCCCCAGTGTATAATGTGCCAAGAGTACGGACATACCAAAAATTACTGCCATAAAACGGCCATCTGTGTAAAATGTGCTGGAACACATCTTACTAGCGACTGTTCAATTAAAGAAAAGATATCCGATGTTAAATGCGCTAATTGCAATGGGAATCATCCTGCAAGTTACAAAGGTTGCATTGTCCGTAAGCAATTACAGCAAAAATTATATCCAGCTTTAAGGGAAAAGAAATTAAACGAAAATACAAATTCAAATTTAAATATTAATCAAAAACAGATACATAGAAATAATAATGTAATAAATCAAAACACAACTTACGCTCAAGTTGCTGCCCCCAGTGTTTACCAACGAGAACAAAAAAATCAAAATAATACGGCAAGTATTTCCTAGATCGAAATTACACATAATAATAAACTAGAAGATATGATGCTACAATTAATGAAAAGAATAGATACAATGTTAAATATTATCACTAGTCTCATTAACAAAATATCAAAATGAAGAACTTAAAAATTTGTATCTGGAATGCGAACGGTTTAAACCAGAGATTTTATGAACTAAAATTGTTTCTAAATTTATATGACATTGATATTATGCTTCTATCAGAGACACATTTTACGGACAAAAATAAGTAATAAGGCGCATGGTGGTACAGCAATTGTTATAAAAGAGTCTATTAAACACCATGAAATAGAAAATTACAGTAAAGAGTATTTACAAGCTACTAATATTATGCTGGAAGATAGGCTTGGTTCCATAGTTATTTCTTCAATTTACTTACTGTCAAAATTTACAGTTTCACAAGAACAGTACACTAAATTTTTTAACTCGCTTGGACATCGTTTCATAGCCGGTGGTGATTATAATGCGAAGCATCCTTGGTGGGGTTCAAGGTCATTCACTCCCAATCCTAAGGGGTGCCATCTCTATGAAACCATCAAGAAAAATAATCTCTTCACAATATCAACGGGTGAAACTACTTACTGGCCCTCGGATCCAAATAAATTACCTGATTTAATTGATTTTGCAATAGCTAAAGGTCTTAACCCGTTACATATAAATGCGCAATCTAATCTTGAACAATCATCTGATCACTCTCCTGTTATTGTCACTGTAGAAACTGAAATTATTCTCAGAAATAAACACAACAAACTATACAATAATAATACTGACTGGGCTGAGTTCAAATCCTACATAACCAATAATTTGATCTGTAACGTTTCTTTAAAAAGTCCCGAAGAACTTGAAAATGAAATTGAAAACTTTAACATCCTTATACATAGAGCTATGAATGCATCTACTTCGAAACGTGAAATGTATAATACAAATAAAAGCAATCCAAAAATACCAAAACATATTTAAAAAATGGTTGAGGAGAAAAGAAAACTCAGGAAAATATGGCAAACGACAAAATCAAGTAGTGATAAAAGTAAGCTGAACAAGGCAATTAAGATACTAACTCAAAGCAGCGTCGTCCGAATATCGCAACTTACAGTTCAACATTTTTGTTGAAGGTCTTGATGTTACTAAAGATAACGACTACTCCCTTTGGAAGTGTACAAGGAAAATAAAACGACCTCAAAAATGTTTTCCACCTATAAAGAAGAAAGATGATAACTGGGCAAGAACGAACCCTGAAAAGACTGAGGCGTTTGCTACTCACCTCAACGAAACCTTCAAATCTACAACCAAAACACTCCCAGATAAAGAACAAAGTAGACTAAATCAAGTCATTTCCTGGGACGATGCATCTATTCCATACGTTAAAATCAACGAAGTTCAAGGTATCATAAAAAATCTTAAAATAAAGAAAACACCTGGTTATGCTAATATTGACGGAATGATCATAAAAGAACTTCCAATAATAGCTACAAGATTTATCACAATATTGATCAGTGCTAGCATTCGTTTAGCCTATTTCCCTGATCAGTGGAAGGTAGCGCAAATTCTCATGATCTTAAAACCTGGCAAAGACCCAAGTACTACCTCGTCGTACAGACCCATCAATCTACTTCCTATCCTGGCAAAAATATATGAGAAGCTTCTGCTGAATAGATTAAATACTTACATAACGAAAAGAAATCTTATACCGGATCATAAATTCGGTTTCCGTAATCACCATGGAACTATTGAGCATATTAATAGGATTACACGTAAAATTGAAGCTGTAGAATGCAAAAAGTATTGCTCTGCAGTATTTCTAGACGTGGCGCAAGCTTTCGATAAAGTATGGCATGAGGAATTGTTATACAAATTAAAAAACTGGTTTCCAACAAATTATTACGTACTATTGAAATCTTACATGAGCAATAGCACATATCAAATTAAAGTTCAAGAATCAATAACCAAACTCTATCCCATAAAACCTGGAGTCCCTCAAGGTAGCGTCCTGGGCCCGACACTGTACTTACTATTTACTGCTGATTCACCTTCATCATCAAATATTACAACTGCAACGTATGCAGATGACACAGCATTATTATCTATAAACTAGAGCTCAACAGAAGCTTCTCAGTACTTACAAGAATATATTCATCAACTCCAAGGATGGTTTAAACTGTGGAGAATTAAGATAAATGAAAATAAGTCAACTCATGTGACATTTACTCTTCGCAAACTGACTTGCCCTAAAATCTTCTTGAACGATAATTCTATCCCACAAGGCGACTGTGTCAAATATCTTGGCATGAAATTAGATCGTCGTATGACTTGGAAAGACCATATTTGGACGAAGCGGAAACCGCTAAATCTGAAAATTCGAAAATTGTACTGGTTACTAGGTAAAAAATCAGGATTAAATTTAAATAACAAAATACTGATATACAAATCCATCATTAAACCAGTGTGGATGTATGAGGCACAACTCTGGGGAAGTGCTTCAAAATCTAACACCAATATTCTTGAAAGATTCCAATCTAAATGTCTTAGAGCAATAACGAATGCACTTTGGTTTGTACCTAATGATATTATCCGAAAAGATATGGACATCAAAACTGTAGAAGAGGAAATAACTATATTACGATCCAGATACAAAGAGATACTCAAACATCACCCCAGCAAATTAGCTGCAGTGCTGCTTAATAATCCTACAAACTCAAGCCTTAAGAGATTCAGAAAATTCTTCTGAAGAAACAAAAACTCTAAATCATCTCTCTTATTAACTGAATGTAAATTTTCAAAACATTTAATCTTAATGAGTGCTCACCACTGGGTTAGCTACTCGCGTGGTAATTTATTTGAGATAATTAATGTTATTATATGAAATTTACTTAATGTCGAGTTGACAGATTGTAAATAAACAGGAGTAAAGAGAAAAAAAAATTAAATAAATCCAATTTTTTATGACCTGTCAAACATGTTCCATATTAATGATTTTTTTAACGCTTTGCATATACTTTTCAACTTATGTTGTTACTTTCCCACGTGAAGGCATCCTTTAGCTTCATTAGGAAAAAAAATAATTGCACGCGCTTTTGCGTAAGTCGGTGGCCAAATTTCTTCCGATTTGTGGGTTCCAAACCGTCAATTAAGTGGCGACACATCCGAGGTACGGATCACTCTTAATCGGATGATTATTACAAAATATATATCGAGTGTGGAGAAATGAGTTTCTATAATTAGATTCATTTACATTATAGAAAGGAAGTTCTATTACTCTTAAAGGATTGGAAAACAACTAACAGCGAATTAGCGGCATCAATCATGAGAAGGATTTTTCTACTTGGATGAAAGAAAAATTGTTTGTTCCTAAACATATTTTTTTTAACAAGTTTTCACAACAAACTGGGTTTTATTCACAAATTTACAATAACAAACATCAGAATTTAGAATTAGAAGATACAATTAATCAAATTAAATTTTTAAGATCACAAAAATCACATTTAGGGATTTTAATAATTAACAAATTTCCAGCTGCAGTTTCTTAAAATTATTTAGAAAATGAAGAATTCAAATTTAAAAAGGATTTACAATTTTACAAACAGAAATTTACCAATAAATTTTATAATCTAGAACAATTTTATATAAAACATAATTTTATTAACGAAAAGATTAATATAAATATTAATGTTTTATATAATATTGTTTTTCTTTATTCTTATTTGAACATTAGTCAAATTCACAAACCAAATATTCTTTAGAACAATTGGTTTGTGAATTTGACTAATGTTCAAATACCACAACACATAGTAAATATTTTAAGTCTTGGTCAAAAACATTCTTTTCCTATAGTCAATAAAACACAATTTCCTACAAAAGATTTTATAGCAAGTATAGAAGAAAGAGTTATTAGTATAGAAAATCAATGTGATAATATAGAAAATATAGTTAATTATAACAAGATGTTAACACGCAATAAATGTTGCAACGCTATTCAAACTTTTTTAAATAAACATAATTTTGATAATAACGATTTCAATAACAAATTTCAACTCCTTTAAAAAATGAAAAAATAAAGAATATATTAATGAAAAAAACAGCAAAGAATTTAACAACATACAGCTCAACTACACCAAAAACTTATGGCCTACCTAAAATTCACAAAGAAAATTGGCCCTTACGTATTATCCTTTCTACAATAAATTGTCCTACTTATAAACTAGCATTTTTTTATAGCTCAATTTTGTCTCGTCTTTTACCTTCAATGACAAGAAGAGTTAAAAAGATAGTTGGGATTTTCATGAAAAAATAAAGAATTTCAAATTACCTTCAAACCACATATTAATTTCTTTAGACGTTGTGTCATTATTCACTAATGTTTAATTTTTTATATTTTAGAGAAAAAATGGAACAAAATTAAAGAATTTTTTACAGGGTTAAAATGAATTTTTTATTCAATTTTTTCACTTTTCAATGTCATACCTACAAACAAAGTTTGGAGTACGGGAGACTAAGGTTAATTGGCGGTTGGGGCACATTGGCGGTTTGCACTTTTCTCGAATTCTGCACATTAGAAAATTCTATGCATCATATAGTATATTCATTGTGCCTAGCCAGCTTCATCGCGTTTCCATATTAACGTTTTATTTATCGAACTAAATTTGGTTATAGTTCGGATTGATTGATTTGGCATATGAATTGTAACTATTTATTTTCTATTAGGTAAGCGTATTTCTCCGTGTTGCGATCGATATCAGAGTAAGTATTTATACAATTAGCTTCCACTACTTGCACTGCACAAAACCACCGTGAGAAGTATTGTAATATTTGTATATATCATTACGAAAATTACGTTTTAACTTATAAACTCGGGATGGGGCAGGTTGGCGGGTTTTGCGTGGGGCATATTGGCGGTGTTAGTATTCCATGTAAAATATATTCTTATTGCAGAGAATGGTTCGAAACTAATACAGCAGGCAAACAGGCGACAGAAAAAAAACTAAATTATAAAGAAACATTTAAGAAAATTGTTATATATTAATTTGACACAAAAATTGTTCAAAAATATTGTTTAATAGATGAAAGTAATGACACATAATAATATACAATATACTATAAAATTGTTTTTTGTGTAAAAGTGCGAAATATATGTTTTATTTATAAAGGTATGCATAGTCGACAATAGCCACAAGAGAGTGGCGGTATTCATACAAAAAACATCTCCGTTAACGTATTTTTATTGCAAAATAGGAAATTAAGCGAAAGCCAGATATTTGATTTACTTATTACATCTTGCCGGAGTATTATGAATTCACTTATTCAATAAAACACAAGTTTTTATCAACCGCCAATTGGCCCCATTGCACCCGCCAATGTGCCCCACGTGTGGGATGTATTGGCGGTTTTGAACTTACCGATTATTTGGTCATTTTCTCTCTTTTAAACAATATTTATGAAATATTACAAAAGGCATTTTATTGCTAGACTTTATACCTTCAAAATGGTGTATTATATTAATTGAATTATACTGTATACCATTCTATAGAAATAGATTAACAATTTTACCGCCAACTAACCCCAGTCTCCCCTACCATTAGGATCGTCACTATCTCCTATTATTGCAGAAATAAGCTTAGATTTTATTGAAAACATGCTTATTATTAAATTACCATTCAAATTACCATTTTATTTTGGATATCTGTATATAATAAATGTGTAAATACACATTTGAATGTTGTTTACGCCCTGCAGGGAAATAACAAAATAAGTGCGGAAATTCTTCGAAAATAAAACATATTATATGTAAAATTGTACTTGCGATGTATTATCGTATTGAATATAATATATTGAATTTATGAATTATAAAAACAGATAATTCGAATAAAATTAATGATTGCAACTTTAGGAATTATATTTTGAAAGAAAATAAATATTGCAATTTGACAAATTTCCTTTCCTTGTTTCCCAAAAAGAATTTATTTGCACTTGTTTGCATGAAAGCATTCTAATGACTTATGTTATTGTTTATTTTTTCGTACTGAATAAACTTTCGTTTTCAAAATCTTCCAACATATAATTTTGAAAATAATTTTGTTAATTTTTCTTGAGGAAAAATAAATTAAATAATATAAACATATATTTAATGTTTGTGAAATTTATTTTAATTTCCCAACAATTAATCAGCAAGATTGATTATAGTTTCAATTAAATAAGAAAAATATAAAGTTACATATTTTTTTTTTCAATCTTGATAGAGAATTCTGTGAATTATTGCATTTAAATTTTATTCAATAATAATAAACTCATAATTGCATACGTGCGAAATAAAAATGTACAGCCTTGCAGAGGCTGAAGCAAGAAGAACCCTGTAAAGAGGGCAAAATATAGTACGAGTGCGCGAGATAAAAAGGGAATACACCGGCACCGGTCGGTATTACAGTGAATTACCACATCGGTCGATAAATTATATACGACCACAAGGACAGTCCGTAAAGAAGAAACCGACATTTAGAAGACTCGTCAATAAGGCAAATTAAATCCTTTACCTTCGGTAAAACAGTTTCCTGTAATGCCGATAAAACAAAAAGATCGGTATTTTCGTTAAAAAAGACGTGAAGGAAAATGAATACCTCCTCTTTCGAAGAGTACACTCCTGAGCAGGAGTTACAAGGACTAGATGTAGAAAATTGGGCGTTGAATCTCCACGAAGAAGCCTTGGAGAAAATGATGCAAGAATTGCAATTAAAAACTTTTGGTCGAAAAAAACGAATGTCCATCGTTTATATCGCAGACTGATGGGCGATTATTCGGCAAATGACATCGAACACTCAACGGCAGACAATCTAGCGGAAAAAAGGATATAAGAAATGCCCTGTTGGCAACATTTTTGACAAAAATCCGATTGGTTTCCTAACAAATGAGGACCAAGAAAAGGAAGAAATAGATTCTCTCAACCCTGAAAACCCTGCAACAAAAGGAGCTACACTGTAGATGGCGCTGCATGTCGTAACACAGAAACATAAGCACAAGAAGTGCCTATTAGGAAACTGCAGGAACAATCGCACCGCCTTTACAAGATAATCGAGCAGATGTTACAAGAAAAAGAAACAGCTCCCCTCAGGTCGAGTACACGTCTGAAAGGGAGAACACCATTGGTGAATTTTCAAGATATCTTCTAGATGAATTATTACGACCCCACTGCTGAGGAGCGATCATTTCGAAATCCCTACCCTAGGCAGAGGCGTGACACGCACACAACACGTTGCAAGTGAAGCTCACGAACCTCCGAGAAGTTTTACGAGCAACCCCTTTTTGCAAGATTGGATGTCTCTGGGGAGGAGGGGAGGTCTTCCGAACACACTCCCTGAATTCGGAAGTCGGTTCGACGCATCGTCAAGATGGATCCAGAGTTTTCGAGATGTGGGGAAATAGCATGCCAATGGAGGACGATCTTCTCGGGGTCAAAAGGAAGCGAAACCTTCCTGGCCCGAATCGAAGAGTATCGGGCTCAATCCAACGTCTCCGATGAAGAGATGCTTAGCGCATTACCGGTCCTACTAACGGACTCAGTCAAGCGATGGTATCGCATGTTTAAAGACACCTGGAGGACGTGGGACGACCGCACATCGATGTTACGTATTTAGCCAAAGAGACTGCCAACGCCTGGGGGCAGAGGAAAACAGCCGTACACAAGGCATCGATGAGCCGGTAAGGGATTACGTTGGATGTTGATCAGCACTCCTGAAGCTGTATCCCTATCTGCTGAGCTTTGAAATGCATTTGAACTTCCTCCGCAGAAATATGAGGCCAGATCTTCAATGGCATGGAAGAGATAAGAACCCTGGAGGGTTTCATCGTGGACCACCCCACCGGAAGAGACCCTGGTACCGGAAGTGGCATACAGCCGAGCCAAGAAGATGGCGAAAACCTCTCCAAAACTGGCGGCCGTGGAAAGTCTCGCCGATAGCGAGTCAAATCAAGTACCAACAGTCCTTGTCGCTATTCAGGAAGAATTAAGAATCCTACGAGAGGAGAGAGCATCGACCAAGAGCACCAATAACGGTGCGGTGTCCAAATTGGATCGCTCCTCATGGAAGAAGAAGACGACGTCCCGTGAGCGGACTCCAGAGAACATATCCCGGAATCCTTCACTACCGATAAATCGCAAAGCACCTCATCAAGTGAATGAAGTGTCGCTAAGCGAATCAAGGCCGAACCTGAAGTGCTGCACGTGCAAACGGCCGGGCTATACGCGCGCCACCTCTCCGCAGTATTCGGAAAACTCCTCCGGGAGTCGGTAGAGAAGGTCACCATGCCTCCGGGGAGATTTCACCGACCTCAGGAACAGATGAATCACCGGACTTATACCCTGTTTAAGACGGGCCCCAAGGTGGGTTACTACCCGAATACACAATTTCAAGGTACGAGCACTCTTTGACTCTGTGGCTCGCGAACCGCTATAGGTCCAATTGTACTGTCGATCGCAGCGAGCTGCGGTGAAAGTTTGATACCATACATCAGTCGCAGGGCAAAAGTGGCGGACGGATCGTTTACGACGCTCCTAGGATTCGTCAACCTACCTTTTTGTATAGGCAACGTAGAGAAGAACATGAAGGCGATTGTGATGCCACAATTAGATACAGAATGCCTGCTAGGCGCCGATTTCTTACGAACCTTCGACGGCGGTCCGACGGTAAATAAGAGCCATTTTTGTAAAGAAGAAGTATAATCAGCGTCTATGTGAATCAACGAGGATTCAGGCCGGATCCTGACAAGATTGCTCCTATCGTGGATTATCCTGCAACTCGGAATCTAAAACAATTACGTAGATTCATGGTAATGGCTTCCTGGTACAAGAAATTCCTCTATGACTTCGCCACAGTTGCGGAACCCCTGACGTACTTGACGAAGAAGAATGTCCGCTACTTGTGGACGGGCAAGTGTCAGAGATCATTCGATCAGATCAAGGGAATAATCGCTACAGAGTCCTGCAACGGCCCGACTTCAACTCTGAATTTACGATCCAAACAGACGCCAGCGACAGTGGGCTCGGAACCGTCTCACCCAGGAAGCAGATGGTTACAAGCGATTTCTTGCTTTCGCGAGCCGCACGATGTCGCCTGTGGAACGTAAGTACTCCGTCACCGAGCGGGAATGTCTCACCGCCTTGTGGGCGGTTCCCAAATTCCGTTCATATGTGGGGAATACCACTACCAAGGTACTCACGGACTACAGTATCCTATTGTGGCTATATAATCTCCGAAATCCTGCTGGGAGATTGCCGAGATGGTCGCTGCATCGATGTTGCAAAGATGTCGCACTTTTAGTGCAGAATTGTCCGGTCTATCAGCAGTGCAAAGTCTCGCAGTCCATGGCAGTGCATCGCAGGTGACGTGATGGGACCACTGCCACGTAGTAAACACGGATTAAAAAATAACAAAATTGCACTTGAGCTGCACGTAGAGTAGTAAATTCGATTAGATGACGCTCGCATAGTTAAAAACATTAAAATAAAAAACGTAACAAACTTACGGTTGATCAGCCCTGATAAGACGTGTTATTAAGTTAGTACGAAATGTTGCGAGAGATGTAAATGTGTGAAGACGGCGTGGCAGGGAGTTCCAAAACTGTATGGCTGTGATCCAGAAAGAGTGAGCAACGATGTTAGTACGAGGAATTGTAAGTTTATATTGAGATGATCGTAAGCGAGAAGATCGGCGAATGGAATGGTCTAGAGGAATGAATCTGTCAGTAAGATAGGAAGGTTGGTAGGTATTGATGATTTGATGAGCGAGGCTACCGAGAATGTACTGTCGCCTAGATGTTATGGGTAGCCAGTTTGCTTTCTGACGGTACGGCCATAATGAATAATATGGGGCCTAAGCTCGAACCTTGTGGAACGCCGGAAGTAGTATACTCAGGATTAGATGTTAAACCATCCAGGCCTATTATTGTGTGAGCGATTTGTGAGATAAGAATGCAGCCATCTCAATGTTGATTCCTCAAAGCATATGTCTCGAAGGCAGGTTAGAATTACGACATGGTTTAAGGAGTCAAAGGCTTTTGAGAAATCGAACAGTACCAAGATAGTAACTGCCCCACCATCTATACTCAAACGTACATCATCCATAAGGTGTAGTAGGGCAGTTTGGGTGCTGTGAAATTTGCGGAATCCACATTGTTTGGGATGCAGTATACGATTTATCTCTAAATATTTTGTGATGTGCTGGGTAACAAGGGAATCAACGAACTTAGAGAGGTGATGAGGATTTGTGATTAGACGGGTGTCAGAAGGACTTAAGGGGTTAGCAATTTTCTTAAGTGGTATGATGTAAGATGATTTCCAAATGGGAGGGAAATAGCCAGAGATAAGTGAAAGATTGAAAATGGATGTTAAATATGGTGCAATGATTGTAAACATGGATTTTAGGTGCTCTAACGGAAGATGATCGGGACTAAGCCCACGTAATCTTTGTGCAACTAAATTAAGACTAAGTAGGACATCATGATGATTAATAGCAGCAAAGGTGAATGTTGTATGGATATTTGGTAATGGACGCATGATAATGTTGTTGAGTGTCGCAAAGAGAGAGAGAGAGAGAGAGAGAGAGAGAGAGAGAGAGAGAGAGAGAGAGAGAGAGAGATCATAGCCGAGCGAAGTACGAAAGTTTCTCGTCTTTTAATTGTATACTTTTTTTCCCCATCTTTACACTGGGTAGTCTTTAGGAAAACAATATATCTACTTAGTTTCTGTATATAATTTTTGTAATTTGACAATTTTTTTGTAATATTCACAATTATTAGAAAACTCTTAATAGAATGAACTATAAGCAATTTTATTGTAATTCTAATTCATTGTTTTATAATTTTTTATAATTTTATGATTATAAATTCTGACTCTTTTGTTTTTTCTAAACAGAATAAAATTCTGAAGAGGGTTAAATACATATAACCGAAACGTCCAGATTGTTTTTGATTATTCTCCTTGTCAACATTCAGGAATTAAAAGAAAATATTTTTTGTCAAATATATTTTTTCACTTCAGAAAGATATGGAGAAAAAGAAAATAAGTGTGGATGGCGAAGTACACGGGTTTTTAAGTATACATTTTTCTTTATCAAATTTCGATGAGAATGTTAAATATGAGGTTTCCGGGTTCGCTGAATACTCAGAATTTAAAAATTTTAAATGGTGGATCCAATCTGGCGGACAAAGTAAAACAACATTGAAATATCTCTTTTCACAAGAAATGTGTTTATCTGAACATGATATCAAATGAATTTGAAGTGTGCATTGGTTTATAGATTTGAAATAGCGGATCAAAAATAACGAACCAATTTCATAAAACTGTTTGAATTTAATTTTGTAATTACAACGACCAAAAACTGATGGTGAGTATGCCGCATCAACTCTCCTAGTTCGCATAGTCAACCACCGTCTTCTTACGTTTCGATCTCGTCCAAATCTTTCATTCAGTTCTTATTGTGCTTTCGAAGATGATGCGTCGGCTGGTGTGTTCAGAGTGGATTACAGTGCCTACCGAATCATCAGCGCTCCTCTGCGTGCCGATTTCTTCCGAATGTATCGTGGAGAGCGAAGTGAGAGGAAGTGTTCTCCTTAATTAAAAAAAAATAAAAAATGTTTAGTGAAATTTAACGAGTGTTTCGTCGTCTACGATTCTATTGGAGTTTTTTTTGTATCTTTATGCTGTTTATCTTAACTAGCGGTTTCTTTTTCGTTACCCTTTCACCGGTAACTAACGTGTATGAAGGAGGTGCATTCCGGGGCGAGCATTGGTGCCCTCCCAGCGTCGTGGTGTTGTTTCAGTGCTTCTATTATGCTGATCTGGATTCGCCAGCTTATATCTGGTCCACGGGTTCTGGGATTACATAACGGAGGAATGATGGTAAGTTCTAAAGATGCGTGAAGGTGTAGTGCATCCTTTTATCAGGCTTTCATTTCTCTAATGTTCCGCGTATGTGTCTCTTTTACGTGTGGGTTAGCCAGTTGTCCACTTTTTTCTTTATTAACAACTTGTATGTTAATATTTATTTTTCCTCTTTTCGTTCGGTTTTGTATTCTTATTAGTTTAAAGTAAAAATATTTCTATGTAGGGAAACAAAATTTTGTTTATTATATCGTTTCAATATATATTTTTCTATATCTTATATTAATTTTCTATTGAGAAATATCCATTAACCTTTTATTTATATTTTTTTTTGTATCATTATCGTCCGTATATATCTTTTTTCTGAATCTTATTTTAATTTTCTACAAACAAATATCCATCAACGGGTCATGGTTCTTTTTTACTTTATCAATGTGTACTATTTTATTTTTTCGTGCATTGGTGCGTAATTTTATATTTCGTGAGCCACATATTTCGATAATTTCATAGGGCCCAGTGTATTCGTCGTCAACCTTACCCTTCCGGGGTTCTTTTAATAATAATACCATTTCACCTTCGCGAAAATGGCAAATATTCAATTTTCAATCATAATATTTTTTCGACCGATGTTTCATTTGTGAGAGATTCATCGCGGCTAACATCGTGTGACGAGTAGTTTGTCCCTTCGTGAACACTCGTGTTGTATGAAATCATGGCGAATGGAAGCCAAATGTCCCAATCGCTTCGTTTCTCGACAAAATTCTTCAGGTAGTCGACGATCACCTGGTGACTCCATTCTAGGCTTCCGTTGCTTTACGGGTGGTAAGCAGATGTCACGAATGTTTAAATTTTAAAAATTTTCGCAAATTCTTTCATGATCTTTGCGATAAAGCAAAGACCTTGGTCGGTAAGAATGGATACAGGGGCTCCAAAACTGCAAATAAAATGTTTTGCAAATGCTTTCGCGACTTCTACTGCTGATGCCTCCGCTAGCGGAATTCCAAGGGAGTATTTCGTGAGTAGGTCTTGTATAGTTAATACATACCGATTCCCACTCTCAGTGATATCTGTTGATCCCCATATATCAAGGGCCACTTTGTCAAACGCGTTTCGTAGTGTGTCTGTAATAACCATTGGTAACCGTGTTTTTACGCGCACGAGTTTTTTCCTTTAACATCCGGCACATCTTTTTACGTACTCCGTGACGTCACTTTTCATATTCCGCCAGAAAAACTTTTTGCATAAGAGAAGATACGTTTTGGTCACTCCTTTGTGACCCCCTACAACCGAATCATGGTGTTCTTTTATTATAGCGAATCGCTCGCTTACCGGTGGTGTGGAACGGTTGCCCTTACAAAAGGTGATCGTTAGTTCTCGTCGGCGAAGTAGTGATTGTATTATATCTTGGATATCGCGCCAGTGAATATGTTGGAACATGTCGTCATCCTTCCCGATTATTATGGATGAAATCTCAAATTTTGTTAAAAGGGCATCCAATACATTGATGGCTTTGACAATGTTTGATTTTAAGGCTCGATCATCAAGGTTTTGTTTAACGACAAGTCCGTAGAGTCGGGTCTTACCTTTTTTTTATGTACTATCACTTCACCGATTTTTAAATGTTTGAGCGACAATTGGTCGGGATTAATTAAGTGTCGTTCCATGAGGCCTAGACCGATTTCGTTGTCTAAATGTCCATTGGCCGTGGTAAAATAGACAATATGTCCCTTTTTACAGAATACATGATCATTGATAGTTGTTTCGTCGAGCACGAAATCGAGCAATACGACTCCAGATGCCCAATGAAATGCGGGATGCGGCGAGTAACAAGGTGTATCAGATAAAAAGGCTCAGAAGCAGCAGATTACAAAATGAACAGAACACCAACACTTTATTCGAAATACGGTTTGCATACAGTGCGAGTCACACGCGGCGTGCAAAATGGCGGAACCGCGTGGTGAGGTGGAAAATTCACAGTTTAAACGTAGACCGTTACAAACAAATGCGAGGTTGGCTATTCGCCCGAAGCTGTGTAGCAGAATTGTGCTAGCAGATTCGCGAATAATAAGCGACGGATGACATTAATAATTACACGCTTCGCAGATAGCAAAAGGAAATTTCCTAAATTTGCTTTCGACTCGGACAAGGTTCTCGAAGTAACTGCCGCAAATTTGCCTTTTCGCGATTAGCTACATTCGCGACTCCCGCTACCGATCGCTAATTAACCCGTTCGTTATTGACATGTAATTACAAATTCAATAGGCAATTTTCGACACAAAGTCAGAGATGTCGCTTCAAGTAACAATTTAAGCATACGAGCTTCTTGAGCGACTCACGCAAACAATAGTATTTATTCTTAGTTTAAAATTGACAGGCTCGTAAAAGTCTTCATTTCTCCCAGCGTCTATGGGACCGTAGGACTTCTGTTTACGTTTCGGGCCATTCCTTCCACGTTGCTGTGTGGGGGTGATCGTCGTCGAGACGTTGGGATTGTGACCTGCCTTAATCGGCTCCGTTGCGTTTGGGAAATTCCCGACGTATGATGACGTAATTACTAGCTTCGTGTTTGTCAGTCCCAACATGCCTATGTACTCAGGCAAGAGTGGGGTGTAGTGTAGCCTATCGAGATGTAGATGGTGCATTTGGTGTGCATTTTCCGGTTTTATGCGATAAAATTGCTATTTATCTGGCTATGCTCATGTACGCAAATATTTGAATTGAAATGTCGTGCGAATATCATTAAAATGTTATCGTCGCCGAATTCCGATGTAGATTTCAGTATGGAAAATGCACGTACATATTCAACACAGGATAAGAGAAAATCACTGTTCTTCAGTGTTTCTCTTAGTTCTTGAGGGCTCATGCTTAAGTGTTGCAATTTGATGAAGGAGGTAAAAAGGCAATTTCCGTCTTTTGCTACATCAGTATACTCCTTTAGAGTTGTGTAGGGTTCTATACATGAGTTTGAGAATTAATAATTTAAATGACGAGACAATTCATCGTTCTCAGACGCATACATGGCCCTCTCGTTGACCTGCATTTCGTTTTCTCCGATTTCGTTAGGTTCAGTGGGGATTTCGTCAAGTTCCATCGACTCGTCGAGGATTTTCGTTTCGTACCGATCTCCATCGATGGTAGCTTCACTAGCGCTCTACGCTTGCGAGGAAGAACTATTTTTAGATGGGCCCTTCTCCTTGGGCGTCGAATGGGGAAGTAAACGTATAGTTTCTTCGGGCGGGTCGAGGGAAAAATCCGACGACCATGAATCTTCTAGGTCCTCGTTGTCCGGCGTATGATTTTTTCGATTTCTATTTTCGTCTTTTTCTTCGAGTTTTCTCTGACGCTGAGTTCTTCCATTTCGGAATACGTGGTTTCTGTATCCGGTTGTGACGTAAGTTTGTCCTCATTAGGGAATTTTTCTATTTCCCTCCAACGGTCTCGAACATCAGCTAACCGTTTCTTATAGTTTAATTTCGTTCCTGCTTCGGATAGCACTTCATTTTTTATTATTTTGGGTTTTTCTTTTGTCTGAGCTCGCTTTACTGTAGGGTCAATTGTCAAATAATCCGGCACTTGTTGTTTTTCTACTTCCGTTATATATTGTTTTCTTTATTTTTTTTTCACCGGTGTGGGAGGTTTTTTCATTAAAGTTGATCCGTCTTGCTGTCTCGACCGAGTTTTTCCTTTATAATTTCCTAATTTCATGTAAGCTGGAAATTCGAGTTTTTCGACCTCGGTTATGTATTTCTTTCGAGCTGTCTTTTCAACTCCCAGCATTTCTACATTGGAACTCTGGCTCTCTTTGTCGTAGTCAGTCACGTTGTTTTCAACATCTCCATACATATCGGTTTCTTCATCGAAATCCTTACCACGTTTTTTCGGAGCAGGATTTCCTGACCCGTCAGCATCTGGGACTCGCAGTCTTGATTATTTTTTGTTTCCTTTATCATTTTTACCGCCTATAATTGAAATACACGATTTTTCAGTTTTTCGTGCGTTTCTTAATTTTTTAATTATTTTATTATCGACCAAATCTATTTCATCGTTATATTCATTTTCATTTTCGAGGTCGGATCTATCGATTGGGTTACGCGATAATGCGTCCGCGTTTACGTTACGTTTCCCCTCTTTATATACCACATCGTATTCGTAATCTTCTAATTTTATGCGAAAACGGTGTAATCTTAAATTCATATCCTTCATAGTTTTAAGGAATCTTAGCGGTTGATGATCTGTTACGAGAGTGAATTTTCGATCATACAAATATGGACGGAACTGTTCTACGGCGAACACTGCAGCTAACATTTCTTTTTCCGATGTAGTGTATCGTCGACGAGTTTATGGCCTTCTCGAGAGCTCGATAATCGCGTAATAAACGGTAACCAAAATCTTCTAAACTTTCGCGTGGTCCGCGGTAAGTATTTTTTATTCCCGCTAGTAACTTGAGCGGATCACTAGAAATGCCGTAGCCAGATTTTAGATCGGCCAGAAAGGCTTCTACTGTCGCGTGTGCCGAAATTTTTTCGCAGAAAATTTTCGCTTTTCCGGTAACCTTTGTCTCATCATATGTAGGTAGATCCGGGTTTCGTCAACTGATAGTAATCTGAATCCGTCGCGACACGCACTTTCGAAGTCTGAGAAGTTTTCGCGGGTGCCGTCAAATTCTGGCACACTGCTCACTGTTTCCGCAATTGGTGGTGTTCGAGCTACCACATATACCGGACCTGCGGAGACAACTTGGTGGCTACCGCTTGTCGTTATTCCGCTTTTATAGTCCCCCATTTTTTGTATTTTTTTCGAAAGTCGCTATTATTAATTTCTGATTCGCGTTTGTTTTGTATTCAAAATTTCCTTTTTTTTGTTAAAAAATGTTCGCACGATGTAACAAATCGTAAATTTGATAATATTCAAAGTTAGTTAAAATAATATTTCGAAGTTAATTACAACAATATTTCAAAATTAATTGTGACAGTATTTCAAAGTTCATTGTGACAGTATTTCAACATTAATTGAATAAGCATTTCAAAAGGATTTACAATAGTATTTCAAAATGAATTGTAATAGTTTTTTAAAAATCAACAATATTTCAAAGTTCATAAAATTTACAACAATCGTTAAATAGTTTACAAATTTTCTCTCTTTTTTATTCGAGAAATTTAAATATGATTCTGAACAAAATATTAATAAATTATTCCAAAGTTGTTGTTTTTTTTTTTGAGAAAATTTGTACAGAAATGCAAATTTACTTATGCAGCTGCCTTCACGAAGTAGGCTATCAGCGTCCTCGATGTCTTTTCTGCTCTATCTAATGCGTTGGGCGTCCTCAAGTTACTGGACAGTCCCTCAGGCTAGTGAAGCGCCCTCGTGAATCTTGAATTGGATAAGGCCTCCTCCGCGTTCTGGAGCAATGAATCCTGGATAGCTGAGTCTCGAAACAGCTCGTGTTCATTCACAACTTTCTGTTCGGAAAGTTATTTTACGCGAACAGGACTCCGTCTACACGTTCTGATTTTCTTCTTACTTGAAAAGTTATTTTTGAAGTTCATCAGTCACTTGCGTATCCCACCGCTGCCATTATTTTTTATGTTACGATTTTTATGCTATCGTAATTAAATTCTTATAAGGATGAGGACTTATAAAGGTTGATTCTCGGTAGCTGAGAATCGTTTCTGGGATCTTCCGCATAAAGGGAATCGACACCCCAAGTGACAAAATACCGGCGAATTTTAGGAATAATAACTTTATTTCCATTAAGAGAAATGCCAAACACAGGTCGTACACTATCAGATCAACCGGGTATATAGGGACTAAGTCCTGTATTGATTCGCGGAGAGTCGCGGATCAACGCGTCGTGAAGTTTCTAAGTTCCGTGCGAGCGACTCTGACGGAGATCTTTACGACGCGACTCTAACGGAGATCTTCACAATGCGATTTCCCTTTTTATATGGTAGATGTCGATGAGATCATCGTCCTTCGCGATGGACACCTGCACTTGTCGTTTGCCACGTGCCATCTTCCACGAATCGCTCACCCCTTTGACTTATTGGTGACTTCGGCGATTCGGGGAACGTGTGCTATTGTGTGCGCGTGTGAGTCACAATCTTATGGATTGTCTTACTTCGAGCTTCGGCATGGCACATTCCTTTCTTGACCGATTGGGTTTGCAGCTAGAGGAACCCGTGGTTCCCCGTGTAAGTTACAGCACGTGTGCAATCTATGTGCGACGCCGAATCGGGCCCTTCGGTCTGTGTGTGTCTTGTTCATCTTACAAAGACAAGTATTGTCTATGTTACGAGTGCTATTATGTGCGTAGCCAGCACCCGTAACACATGTATAAATAAAGGAATTTAAAAAAAATATAACATGTTGTGTTTATTTCAAATTTTACGCCTTATAGAATGTCATCCTTGTAGAGAAATTCCGGTATGTAAATTTCGAAACATTTGGTTTAATCCTTATTAATCAGGCCCTCTCTTGGTATTCTTAACGAATAAGAAGCACCCCTTGTCGACTGCATCTTGCCGCACTCTTCAAAGTAAGTGGAAGGGGGACGAAGTGACATCATCAATTTCACTTGTTAGGTATTAATGGATAATAAATTATGCGGATCTCAAAATAAAACGTTAACATCTAATCAATCTACTATTAACGCAGCTTGCCGGCAGTTAAATTCTAATTATTGGGTAATAAATTATCTCGGTTCCCACATGGCACCATTGTCGGTACATCAATATATTGTTCATCTGTCAAATAAACCATTAACACATAATTAATGGCCCGTTAACGCACTGTGACGTCGATACATTAATCACCTGTCAAAATAAGTCGTTAAATTCTAATTATTGAGGAATAAATTATTCCGCTTCTCACGCGATACCATTATTGGTACAGCAATACAACGTTCACGTGTCAAATAACCCATTAACACAGCGTGACGTCTTCACATCAATACATTAACCGCCTGTCAAAACAAGTCGTTAAATTGTAAGTAATGGGTAATAAATTATTCCGGTTCGCACGCGACACCAGTGTCGGCACATCAATATATTGTTTACCTGTAAAATAACTTATTAACACACAATTAATGGCCCATTAACACAGAGTGAACCCTTTTTTCGGCACTCCAATGTATTAACCGCCTGTCAAAACAAGTCGTTAAATTCTAATTAAAGACCCATTAAAACTCGGAGACGCGCTCCGCTGGGCCAGATGACTGGCGTTGGCTCAAGGTCACGGAGCGACGCGCTATAACGTCTTGTATAGTACTGGAGTGTATTCCTATATGGTTCATGAAATACTGTAATCGTGCAAGGAACAGCCAAACTTATAATACGAACATAGGAAAAAAGAATGAACCTTAATGAAAATAAAATATATCTGGAATGTCATATTCCGCAACAAATAAGAAATATTTAGATTTAGAGGGAGGCAATATATATTGTGGTTTGTTGCTAGAAAATTTCTGCGGCTCCAACAAATATGACATACTAAACGAAGGCCATATCAACAAAGCTTACAATGAAGATAAAACCATATTCTACTCTACAACTGTTAAATTATTATTTGCAGTGGAAAGAAGAAAAGACGCATGCGGCTACGAAATAGTAATAACAGAACATCCTAAACTACTAATACTGGAAGAAAATAGAGAAGACCGATTCAAATCCCGCCCATTAAAAACAAAATATTTAGACATTTTTACATATGTGAATTCAAAATTCGTATATGTTGAAAAACATTAAAGATACCAGATAAAACAATTGTACTACGATGTTATATCATAGAAATGTGCTCTAGTGAAAGAAGTGCTGCAAATTTCACTATCTCTAGTAGCACAATCACCCGACAAATTCGCATACAATATAATAAAAGGCACAGGATGTATGGCAATAGCAGACGGAGAAGTAGCATACATCGTAAAATGTATACCGGTCGAAATAAGCATAAGAAAGGCAGACAAATGCTATTTACATTTTCAGATAAAGTATCAGAACGAAGATTTATTCATGACACCAAAAACCAGAATTATGATAAGCAAAGGAACACAAATAAACTGCAACAGCCTATCTCCGCCAATGAGGCAGTCCGCGTGAAGCGGATCAGTCAAGTCTCAGTTCAAATATTGCATAACGTTAGTTCTTGGAAAGTTAAAATATTATGCAAAATCATTTTTGTTTATTTTTAAAAGCGTTCGAGTTATAAGCAACGAAAGTTTTGACGACTTTTTATTTAAAAACTTCATAACTTTCTCGGTTTAGTTTTATTGAAAAGTTTCTCAAATAAAAGTTGTAGATAGAAAGTTGTTGTCTACAATGAATATTTTTTCAATGCAAAAAGTTCATTATCCAGTATTTATTAAACAATTTCTTGTTCATAATTTTTTTAACTATCATGGGCACGATAGAAAAAAAGTAAAAAAATATCTTCATATACTTTAAACCCACCTGTATGCTATAAAAAATTATGAAAGATGTATTTTTTTAATTTCGAGAAAATAATTCTTAAATTTCAGCGAGCGCGCTGTCGCCTTCTGCTTCTCCCGCCGCCCTGACTGCTAAGTGAGGCAGCTACTTTTGTTAACCGCCGATAGGTGGCGCCAGACAAGATTCGTTCGCATATGAACCCAGAAACACAATGGATCTGCGTATGGTTATAAGTCTGGTCACGGGAGAATTTATAATTCCTTATTTGTGGTTGATATACTATGCGAGCTTATTCTATTTAGAGAAAATCTTGATTGTTGGGTAAAACAAGGACTGCTTTTAACTTTGTTACAATTTCTGTAGTAATAGTTCTTTTTGTAATAATTTAATGAACAATGCCTAAGAAACGTTGTTATAATCCCTTTCGGCTTAGTAATCATAACTGGGTCAGAAAAATGTAACTCCTGCGTCAGTAGCAGTAAAACAAAAATTTCCAAATATTGGAAGTGATGTATGTTTCCATTGTCGTATGAAACTGTACAAGGGCGAAGATATTGAGATGTCGACACATCAACAAAATATTATTGACGATTTTTATGTTCAAGCCTCTGAAGAATTACATCCTAATATTTTACAAGTAAATGAACAAATGCATGATGAATCAGAAGAATCAGATGACCAATCACCATTATGTATTGGAGATGTCGCAAAAGAATCATTACACGATATTAAACAATTGGCATTGAATACAACTTCTGTTAGCGACAAAATAAAATATATAACGATGACTCCTCGCAGTTGGTCAATTAGAGATTTGCGACCTCATTTTAATATTTCTTACAGAACGGCTCAAAAGGCCAAGGAATTTCAAAATTATCGTGGATTTGGTTTATCTCCTGATCCGATACCTTCTTGAACATATGAACAATCTACAATTTCGGCGGTTATACAAATGGAAAAAAGATCAGGTTCGAAAGCGACTAATATTGTGCAACCTTAAAGAGGCCTACGCTCAATTTAACTCTGAAAATCCAGAGGTTGGATTCACAAAATTTGCAGAATTGCGACGGAAGCATTGCATTTTAGTTGTTCCATCTGGAACCCACACAGTTTGTATATGTAAAGAGCATCAAAACGTAAAATTAATGCTTGCAGGAGTTAATTCAATAAGTCGAGCGTACGAAACTACGTATCAGGATTTACTAGTAAAAATAGTTTTCAAAAATCCAGGTCCAAATTGTCACCTTAATGTACATGGTCTGTGCCCAAATGTCGATTCAGCCATTAAAGAAATTGAACATTTCTTCGATGAAAATTTTGTAGAAAATGTAACATATAGCAGAAGGACCCGTACAGATCTGTGTACATTAGAAAAAGTGACGACAACAAGCAAAGAATTTATTACAAATTTGAAGAAATCACTCTAATGACTGAAAATCGATGATTTCATCGCAAAAGAACAGAGTGGATAATGCTATATCGCAAAAACAATTTAAAAGATGGAGATTTTTTAATCCTTGGTGATTTTGCAGAAAATTACGGGTTTGTCGTACAAGACGGAATTAAAAGTTTCCACTGGACTACAATTCATCCCTTTGTTGTTTTTATTGACTCGCATACTATATCGTTAAAAATCAGTACTTTCTAAATTTTAAGTTTATTATCAAATTTATCTTGTAAATCTACAAGTACTTTATAAATATTTAATTGGTCCTGTTACAACCCAGTGCATACCTCGAACGAGATATTAACTGAATTGCAAAAGGGTGTGTAACTCAGTAGAATTACTAGATCCTTTAGGTGAGTGGGGGCTACTGATGACACAGGAAAATCGAGACTAAGGATAAAATAAGGAAACCCTTTACTTGGATGAAATTAATTCATTTATTACTGGGTTGATAATATTTCTTTAGGTGTACAGAGTGGTGGTGTTGGATGAGGGGGAAAGAGGGATAAGGCAGGTTCTATTAGGGGAGAAAATTTCTTAGCAGCCTGTCGCTCATTTTCCTCCGGGATAAAATGAACGACGTTTGACAATTTTTGGCGCTGAAGCTTTTGTCCGACCCGACGGCGTTTGACTGAAAAATATTTGTTTCTTTTTTTTAGATATTTTTTGTTTTAGAACTCGCGAAAGTGAGAAAACAAAATATTATAAAACTAATCAATTAGGAGGCGAATCGATAACGCGAAAGGTAGCAGAGGAAGTCCCTAATGTGTATTGTTACGTTTCTTGATAAACGTAACGCGCGAATAAAAAAAACGAACGTGCGAATAATTGTTTTTCGTTTATTTTCTCGACGCGCCCAGCATCCGTACAGGGGTTCCGATTGCACGCGCTATAAGTCCCGAGCCCGGGTTTCAGACTTAAGATCGCGACGTTCCGGGTCAGAGTTCCGTCAAAAATCTGTCCTCCCCGACGTTCGATGTCTAATTTATATATCTACCGATCGCAGAGTCCATCGGGCCTTCCTGCTGACGTCCGCATGTTTCCTTCCTGGGAACCCGCTGAGGACACCTTTTTTGTCGTCCCAAACTCTCGTCCGTCGCCGTGCAATTTGCTAACGTTTGCAGGTTCCCACCGAGGAAACGCTTAGTTATTGTTTTAATTGAAATGTTAAAGTATAACCCGATAATTATCCGATTTCACACTTTTGCGCGAGACCGGATATGGAGAGTCTCGTTTCTTATAATTATCGTAACACTTCCCCCCTTTGAAAACCGGCGGTCCTCCGCCGAAAATGAGAAAAACAAAAGAACGAACATCGTTCAGAAATAACTTAACTCTACCGCGAAAATGTGTGTGCAGTTGGTTAGTACGTGTACTTAAATTACGCGTGGATGCTGGGACGTTCTATTAGTATTTTAGTACATTCGTTTGAAGACTGTACAACATAATTACACAATATAATGTTAATACATACATAACACTGTTTAAACAATAAGTTGGGATTCGAACCCACGCTTTACCTATTAAACTAGTCGAGTGCCGGCAGAGTACACTTAAAATAGCAATTTATGCTTTCCTTAATTCTAAACTGCCTCCCGGGGCGGCGCTCATCTTCGAAGTGTTAATATCACTTCGTGATTCGTGTAGTTGTGATTCCGATGAAGGCCCCCCTGCCGGGTTTTGTTCTTCTATTTGCACTACATTAGTGTCTCTATTATATGACACCGTCATCGTCTTCGATTTTCTTTGTGGCTTAAAAAGAACCAAATTTCTCCGACGTATACACCAGTAGAGACCCGCGGCTATGATTACTATCGTTAGAGATGGTAATCCGTACACAGTGGCTCCTTCCGTCACATTCATCCGCGCGTGTATCTTCCAGGTCTTTGCGATGTCACGGGCCCTATTCATGAGCTCGCTGAACTTAATACTTGTCTCGAAGTCACTGGTCACATCTGATGAAATTGCCTTGGCCTCTTCTGTTTTGAGGATTTCGCCGATATCCGTTGCTTCCACTGAACCCTTGATCAACAGCTTCGTTATGTTGAGAAGTCCTGGTCCGTGGTATTCCATAAATATTTCTGATTCTATCATTCTTGAGGCGACTAGCGTTGTTTTTCCCGTCTGTGCCTTGCAATTTGGCGTTAGTTCGATCAAACCCGTTCCGTTTAACATTAGGGTAGTGATTACTTCATTACCGCAAATAATCCTCAATGGTTCCAGTTTGGTAACCGAGTATAGCCAACGGTTCATAGTGCGAAGTTTAAGCCAGAATGCCGTCTTCTGTCGACGTATTCTGATGTCACAATTGCCAAAATCTTGGAAGATCAATTCGGTCATCATTCGTACTTCACAATCGCTATCATTGTCTAGCTTGTATAGTGGTAAATCGCCGTGGCATACATAGAGGTCGTTAGCCTTCTTACACTGACGATATGCTTCTGCAGATAATCGAACGTATTTATCCTTGTCGTTCGCCAAAGCAGAGTATTTGGCTGACGGTACTATAAACGCTGATCTCGTATAATTTGCAAGTGCCTGGGCTATCGGCACCGATCTGTGCTCGTATATGGTAAATCGTAGGTGAGACACGAGGGGGATGTATAGTATGTATACCAGGGTAGCGTTCCAGTATGCGATCTTTATCGTCGAGATCTTCAGTAACGAGTCCAAGGTCAACCGTGCAATCGGGATAGGGAATTCACATTCTGGTGTAAGCTCGGTAATATCCTTAATGTGGTTGGTTAAATTCTTGAGTGAGACAAATTCGGGGTGTATTTGTCCAGCTTTTGCGAATAATACAGCGTTCCTCAACTGATCCGCCTCTATTGCATATCTCTGTACTTCCGTAGCGATTACAGACATGATGTGGTTTAGTTTTTCGTTTCGCAAGGATTGTTCTGCTAGTGATTGTATCAATATTTGGGTTTTTTGTAACCCATTCAATGTTTTATTGATGGTTAGCATTTCCTGACGTATCTCTGCGAATTCGACCGAAATTAACCTTGTCTACTCTGCTACTAGCGTCGCAGTTTCTGAAATTCTGTCATTCGCCATATCCATCTGTTGCTGAAGATCCTCGATTTCTTCTTCCAGTGCCGTTCCAAATAAAATTTTACTTATTTTTCCGATCGCGTCGATGACACCCCTCTTGCGTCGTCCCTCGTGTCCTGCCAAGATCTCTAAGAGATTTTCGTTCTTCTTTACTACTTCGTAGAGTATCGCCCGGGAGTCACGTATCCTTTCGCTTAGAGTACACACCTGGAGTTCCCTACAACATTCCTCTAGAATCTTAAGACTAGCGTAGAAATCATCTATCTTTTCAAAGTAGGCATGTAGTGGGATTCTGGAGATTAATCGCCATTCCGTGTGTGTCAACCGCATAGGTCCGATATTTTCAGAGTATAGACCTGGATTCTCTTCAATCCTGACGTTCGAATATTTTGCAGTTGGATCCCTGGAAGTAGAGTTTTTCGTTTAATCTATTTCCCGAATTCCCCTCGGACCATCACAGGCCAGTCGCGCCATATTCCCCAAACTTTACGGACGTAGAGAAATTTGAATTCCTCCCATCCGACCTGCCAATTGCCAAATTATATATTACTCGGAATAGTTTACCCTGTAACTTCGAAATTAGGCTCCGTGTTTTATCTTTGAGGAAATGCGTTTCGCTATGTACAGTCGGCGATACGGGTTTCGAAATACGATCCTGAGGCGCGTATCTAAGCATGCAATGCGACGAGTTTACAGTATAGGAAATTTAAACGCGTACGTGCTAACACACGAATGGACCGACAAGTATGAACCTTTAATATTGGGCATAATTTCCTATACCAGGCTTTAATACATCATAGCGATTTCCGAAATTCCTTATGCTCTGAGATATAATATTTGATTTGATATGATATTTAATTTAGGGTCACTTTACTACATCGTAGTCGTTTAAATTGAATATTCTTTATTTTCGCGTATTGTCTCTTATGTGCGATAACTTCTCTCCTTCTTTTCTCCGGCTTGCCCGTCGAAGGTGGGGAGTCCGCGCGCGATTTACGAAGCACCGCACGAAGAGGAGAGTGATAACTCACTCTTCCCTGCGTTCCTCTCAACCGACCTATAGTCCGAATCCGTGGATTCGGATGACGAGTTCTGATCTTCACTAAAAATTAAGGGATCGTATCCTTTCTTTAATTTGTCCATGTGGACTATTTTCGTCCGCGTTTCGTTAATCTGCAGTCTTACATTTCGAGACCCTACAATTTCTACAATTTCGTATGGGCCTACGAATGTATCGTCCAATTTATTGTTTCGAGGCTCCTTCATGAGCATCACGCACTCGTCTACCCGGAAATGCTTAACATTTTGTTTGCGGTCGTAATAAATTTTCGCCCTCTGCTTCGCTTGATTAAGATTTAATCCTGCGAATGTCTGGATCTCTTCCAAATCCTTCTTAAGCCCATCTACATAATCTGAATGGGTCAATATTCCATCACTGGGAGGAGTGCTAGATGGTAAACGTGCCAGTTTGCCGAATACCAACTCGTGTGGGGTATATTTAGTACCCTCGTGGACACTCGTATTATAGGCGAACATCGCATGAGGAATCCATTTATCCCATTCCTTTCGGCGTTTAACACAACACCTTAGGTACTCAGCGAGAACATGGTGGCTTCGCTCTATGCTTCCGTTGGACTTTGGGTGGTAAGCAGACGTAAAGAAGGCTTGTATTTTGAAAACCTTGGCGAGCTCCTTGAAAACGCTCGACATAAAATTGGGACCCTGGTCCGTCAATATTGCTCTAGGCGCACCAAATTTGCAGATAAAGTTTGATGCGAAAGCCCTTGCGGTGGATAACCCGGTGACCTCTGATAAAGGCACTGCTACCAAATATTTAGTCAGTAGGTCTTGTATCGTGAGAAGGAATCTATTTCCATCCTCGAATATTTTCGTGGGTCCCCAAACGTCCAGTGCCACCTTGTCAAATGCTTCCGCTGGTGTGTCCGTGATAATCATTGGCAGTCGGACCTTAGCCCTGAGAGTTTTTCCTTTCTGGCATATGCTACACCGATTCACGACTATTGTTACGTCATCCTTCATGTTCCGCCAATAGTGGGTTTGGTTTAGACGGAAATAGGTCTTTCGTATACCCTTATGGCCTCCTGCCGCGGAACCATGGCATTCTTTTATTAATGCATATCGTTCGGGAGCGGATGGTACAACGAACGAATTTTTGAAAATTACTATCGTCACCTTCCGCTTAATGTGCACCCTAAGGGCTTCTGTAATCGTATACCACGTTTGCTTCGGAATTATATCGAAATCATATCCCAAGTGTATCGTGCTGACACCTGATTCCAACAATTTTTTGTTTAGATCTTTAACACAGGATGTAGTGACACACTTCAACGCTCTTTCGTCTATAGTCCTTTTTACCATTAGTGCAAACATTGAGTATTTCCCAACCTTGGTCACTACAACTTCGCCAATGGTCGGATTGCATTGTTTTAATTTCTCGGAATTTACTAACGATTTCTCCCTAAGTAATTTCCCGATCTCACTGTCCAATTTGCAATCAGCCGTGGTGAAGTACGCAATATTCCCCTTCTCGCTTGTCAAATACCGATCCGAGAATTCCAAAATGGGTTCGCCTATTTCCGGGATAGACGCGTCTTGAACCTCAGAACCGTGTGACTCCGGCTCTTCATCAGTCTCGCTGGAAGAGGTTGGATTTTCGGGATCTTCAGAATCGCCAAAGTGGCTTTCGTTATCCGGGGGGACAATAAAATTTTCCGTGCCCTTTCGGGTTCGGCAATTTCGTTGAAACGTCCTGTCATAGCAAGAAGTTTTCGTAATTCTCCTGGTGTTATTTTCAAATCGTGGACCTTTATGAGGGAGTCAAATAGGCAATTGCCATCCTTTACGACTTCCTCGTCCCTGCTCAACAGTGCAAAAGGTTCCGCGCAATGTTCCTTCATTTGATAATTCAATAACGGAGATTTTCTAGGACTCTCTGTTTCCGATGTACTCGTTCGGTCGGGGGGAGAGGGCGAACCCCCTGGTTCATGCGTATCATCTCCGATATTCGCTCCGCTACTTTCCTCCCTCTCTTCATCGATGGGAGGGGGAATGCATTTTACTTCAGTCTCTTGAAGTTGGTCGTGCGATGCATTTGGATCCGAAGAGGGTAAACTTCTTTCGTCGCTCGACCCGTATGTAGCTACAGTACGTACAGTACATGGGCCAGGAACCCATCCTGTCTTCCCAACGCGTTCTATAATCATGATTTCGATTATAAAGGAAGTCACCAAGACCTCGTACGAGCTTCGGAGGCTCCTTACAATCATCGGCCGTGGATTCAGTATCCATGATTACCGTTGAGTCTAGTCGTGGTTTATCGGCTACAGTAGTCGGAGAATGGGAATTCGCGATTTTTTTCGCGGTTGGCCGTATCGGCGAATTTGAGGTGTCCTCCCTCTTATAGTTCCTGCCAGAGCGTGTCCTTACGGTTTCAATGACCTGTTTGAGACTGGTTTGTGCCCTAGCATCATATGTTTCCCATGTCCAATATTTGCTTACTGATGAGCCTTTTATCTTGCGACTAGGTAATTCCGTCCGATGTGTGACTGCTCTATTTCTGTCGACGGGGTTCGTGGTTCTGTCTTTATGGCGTCGCTTTTTCCGTTCCGTGGGGTTACCCGAACTGGATTCCGAGCGTTTCCGCGTCTCGTATTGGTGAAATCTTTTCAACCTCTTAGATCCACGCTCGATAGGTTTTCGTTTTCTTAAAGGAAGCATTTTTCGAGCTTCTGGTGATTCGGCTTTCTCGTCGCTACTGGCCCTTTCCTCGCAACCCCCGTCTGTTGGATTACGCGACAGCGCGTCGGCGTTCACATTGCACTTTCCGGGCTTATGGGCCACTCCGTAGTCGTAGCCCTCGAGCTTTAGGCGAAAACGATGAAGACGAAGTGTCATATCTTTCATCGTTTTAAGATACTTCAGGGGTTCATGATCACTAATGATCGTGAATTTCCGACCATATAAGTATGGTCGAAATTGCTCCACTGCGAATACTGCAGCGAGCATTTCTTTGTCGCCTGTGGAGTATCTAATTTCTGCACCCCTTAAGCTCCTAGAGGCGTAAGCCACCAGCTGGTCTTTACCCACCTCGCCTTGCGAAAGAATCGCTCCTAATGCATACCCTGAAGCGTTAGTAGTTGCGAGAAATGGTCGTAAAAAATCAGGTAGCTGTAAAATAGGGTCTGAACAAAGCTTTGATTTCAATATTTCGAAAGCCTCAGTTTGTTCTTCCGTCCAAACAAACGGAACAGTTTTCTTAAGCAAATTACTCAATGGATGGGCAATTTTCGAAAAGTTCTCCACGAAACGCCGATAATATCCGGCAAGACTCAAAAACTGTTTAATTTGTTTAGCATTTTTGGGCCGTGGAAATTCTGCCACTGCTTGAATTTTTCGCGGATCTGGTTTAACCGTATTTTCAGAAATCAGATGACCGAGATAAGTGGCCTCCTTTCGCAAAAAGTTGCACTTTTGGGGCTCTAAAGATAGGTTGGCGTTAGCTAAACGTTTTATAAGTCGATCAAATTTCTTACCGCGTTCTTCGAGATTTTTGGCGTAGACGACTATGTCGTCTAGGTATGCCAGTATTTCTGTCCCTTGTAATCCGGTCAATACAAGGTCCATTAGACGCTGGAACGAACTCGGTCCATTCTTTATGCCCATGGGCATCCGAGTGTACTCGAGATGTGCATAAGGCGTGGAGAACGCCGTTTTATGGGCGTCTCGCTCATCCATTTTGATCTGGTGGAATCCCGATTTTAAGTCAAGCGTCGTAAAATACCAGGCTTGTCCCAATTGATCGAGAATATCTGCAATATTGGGTATCGGGTAGGCATCGCCGATCGTTTTCTCGTTAAGTTCACGGAAATCGATAACGAGCCTCCACCTCTTTTCTCCGCCCGGGCCGCACTTCTTCGGCACGACCCAGGCGGGCGAATCATATGGTGATGTTGACGGACGTACAATACCGGCCTTCAATTGCTCCGCCACTAAACGTTGCATCTCCTGCTTTATAGCAGGAGGGTGGCGAAAACGTTTGGCTCTGATCGGCACGTCATCTACCGTATGTATTCGGTGAGAGAACACTGTAGTCGCACCTAGCTGTTCACCCGGTAGATGAAATCTCCGCGCATGTCTGCTAACGAGTGCGCGCACGTGGTCTTCCTCCTCTTGGGACAAGGGACTCAACCATGAGCGACAACACTTGTCCCGCTCGGCCGTTATCTTTATCCGCGGTGTCGATTTCAATGCTTTCCAACGTCTTGGTCTCCCCGTCCTTTTCGCCGGCCAAGGCATAGTTGCCAAATCCGTCGACGCTCGCAATATCACATGCCTCGAGATCCACCGTCGGCACCTTCATCGTGACCGGCTGCTCGTTAGTATTTGCTGCTATCATATATGCGTACCCTTCGCGATTTCGGACGAGCGCATTACCAATGTACACTCCATCGACCGTATCCATTTTGGGTAGCAATCCGAGTTCAACCTTGTTCCCGACCTTCACACGAATTACCTTTCTGCAACGTGGAGGGAGCTCGATTACATTCCTATCCGCAAACGGCAATTTATTCTTTCCGATTTCGAAAATTTCGTTCCCGTAATCTATTCTAACCGAATGTTTGCGTAAGAATGGATCTCCCAGTATCCCGTCTTCGGAAATGGGGAAATCATCTAGTACAATTTGTGCCTCAATTATCAAGCCGTTGAACTTGATTTTCGCACACCCGTATGTGGATATTAGCCCTTCGCCGATACCACTAAGGTCGTACTTTATGGTTGGGTCCGGATACATATCGCGGCGCAATTTTGAAAGTTTAACTACATTAATTTCCGCGCCCGAGTCGATAAGAAAAGTACCCTCCATGTCGTGCAGATCGGCGCTCGCGAATCTTAATCTCGGGCAGCTAATGAACTCAGCAGTTCCGACACGGATTTTTGCTCTTGGATTTTCAATAATCTTACTTGATTTTTCGACTGGTTCTGAGGGTCGCTCGGTACTCCAGTCGCGGTCCGAGCGCCTTGAGAGTTTAAATGTTTCGGTGGCGACGCTGGCCCATTTTTCCTCTTATTTTGCCAACCGTTGCTCTCAGTTCGATAATTCGAGTTGGTAGGATTGCTTCGCGGCCCTTCCCGTTTGAACTGTTGTTGTTTGTGCGCCCCGTTATCACGATTGCTCTCGTTCGGATTACGTTGCCAATGGCGAGTGTTTTGCGAAGAGTTCGGCGCGGAGGGCGCGTAATTTTCATACCGCTGTTGGGCTCGTTTCGACTCTCGATTTAAAATCATACATTTATCTCGAATATGCCCGAAGCGTTTACAAAAACTACATTGAGTCTCGTTGTATTTCCTAGCTTCACAGTTTGATTCGCTGTGACCCAGTCTATCACAGTACCTGCATAGTTCACCGTAGGGTACGAGGTTATCGTCGCGGGGATATGCGTTCTCGGCGCTAACGACTCGGGCCGATGCAGGCATCCTGTAATGTTCATCATAGTGTACGAAGTTATTGTCGCGGAGATACGCGTTCTCGGCGCCAACGACTCGGGCCAACGCAGGCATCCTGTAACGTTCGTCGTAGTGTACGAAGTTTATGAAGAAATATATGAGGGCCATCGTGTCCTCCATAACGTTTATTTAACACCTCCAGCAACTCTTCGACCGTCTCGTAATCGTCGGCCTCTCGCGAGAAACGCTCAGCCTTTCCCTTAAATTTTCCCTTTAGCAAAAATTTGAAAAGATCCCTACTATTATTGGGTAATATTTTCAACGCGGATCTACACGCTCTCGCAAAATCTTGATAATACTCACGATTTCCGAAAAAGTCGGGTATCGTGTATATTACATCTCCGGCTGACGGACCTAAAGTCAGCAATTGCTGCTTGACGGATTCTGGCGCGTTATTTTCCATCTTAGGTTTACGTTCAGTATTTTCGGGAGAATTTTCTCGCGAGCTTATTGTGGGTGAATCCTGTTCGTTCGCCGTTTCGTGTCCTCCCGCGGGGGATCGCCGGTTGCGTTTCCGAATTTGCTTTACTACGGGAGAACCGAGTATGTCGCGAGCCTTTCTCATTCAAAACGCGTTTCCCTCAAAGTTACAAAGATTTTTTTTGTATTTTTTTTTTCTCTCTGCCCGGAATATTTTCTTTAATATATATGTATGTATTTCTTTATTATTACCTGCGTTTTTTGAAACATAATATAGTCGCGTAAAGTAACGGCAATTGATATAGTTTTATATAAAATGGCTAAGGCAAAAGTCAGGTGGAAAATGTAGCGACTTACCCGCAAATTATCCGCCGAGCTCCGATCAGGGTGATGACGATAATCAGGAAAAAACTGCATTTGGCCGTCATCGTGGGAACGGTTTGATTTCTCCCTCTTGGAAACAGCAATCGTCTTTGGAATGAAGCGCTGCAGTTCACACTTTAGGACTTATAGTTCACAGTTTATAATTTAGAGTTCACAGTTTATAAATTTATCGTTTACAGTCTATAATTTATAGTTCGTTCGGACGCTGCGCGCGAATTGTTATTTTTTTTTGTTGAATCCACACTAAGGAGATTGATACTCCACGCGAATGAGACCATGATTTATGATTCAAACACTTGTGGATCCCACTTTTGACACCATTTAAGTTTGTTACGTTTCTTGATAAACGTAACGCGCGAATAAAAAAAACAAACGTGCGAATAATTGTTTTTCGATTATTTTCTCGACGCGCCCAGCATCCGTACAGGGGTTCCGATTGCACGCGCTATAAGTCCCGAGCCCGGGTTTCAGACTTAAGATCGCGACGTTCCGGGTCAGAGTTCCGTCAAAAATCTGTCCTCCCCGACGTTCGATGTCTAATTTATATATCTACCGATCGCAGAGTCCATCGGGCCTTCCTGATGACGTCCGCATGTTTCCTTCCTGGGAACCCGCTGAGGACACCTTTTTTGTCGTCCCAAACTCTCGTCCGTCGCCGTGCAATTTGCTAACGTTTGCAGGTTCCCACCGAGGAAACGCTTAGTTATTGTTTTAATTGAAATGTTAAAGTATAACCCGATAATTATCCGATTTCACACTTTTGCGCGAGACCGGATATGGAGAGTCTCGTTTCTTATAATTATCGCGTATACTTTATATTATAATGTACCCATAATCGATCGTTATGATCGTACGATCGTAACATGTATCAAAGCTTTTCAATTTGGCAGGCCAACCCGCTATGCTAAAAATCTTTGGAACACCGAATGTGAGGAAGGTATTTTCCTAAGTATCCATCTTCACTATTAAATATATATTTATATTGTCTCTATGTTTAAAATTAAAAAAGGGACTCGTTTGTCCGATACCGACATACAATTATGACAATTTTCGGATTTGTGAATGCATACAAAAAAAAGGGTAATCGCGCTAGTTACGGGGACGTAACAGCCCCCACCTTGGTCGAACGTTGGCCCTCCAATGTTCTGTGCACATGCTAAGTAAGGATTCGTGTTACAATTTTGTAGTGACGCCGATACAGAATTTTGCATTTTTCATAAAATGTCAAATCGCTTATCAATGAAATCGCGTTCTAATTTAGTTTTCTTGTTATTGATATTAGATGTGTTCGCGAACATGTTGCATGAATTATTAGTGAGAAATAAAAGCACGGTATTTGGAAGTTTCGGCTTATTGGTAATTGTGTTACATTATTTTGAAGATTGTACAATATTTTACATGATGGTTCTTCTTGAATTTTATCGCTTTCTATGATCGATATGTGTTATCGATGTGTATGCGGTATGACTATTCTTAACGATTGACAAATGTAGTGAGAAAAAAAAAAACATTTCTGAGGGTAAACAATTTTCGCAACGTTTTCACAATGTGAGGTTGAATATTTCTAATATCGCCGCAGCCGACGGATTTCTTCTCTTTCCTGTCATACATACATATATAGTGGACTATTATAGTGGTTAAATCGTTGGGTTAATCTCAGTCTCAGAAGGAATCCGGTAGTATAAACAAAAAATAATTTTGAAATTGTGCATGTTAAAAATTAGGAAGGTTAAAAAAAGGGGTGTATTTTACGCGACCAAAAAAGTTTTGATTACAATGATTATTTTGTTAATACTCGCGACCGCGAACGTAAAAGTTCATGCTAAAAACGGTCGGACACTCGTCGTTCGGGCGCTATTAGACCAAGGGTCTACCTGGGCTTTCCTCTCGGGAAGTCTCGCCAACGCGCTCAATACTTACACCAGTCGCGTTTCAACAGCAATTTCGGGTATCAGCGGTGCTTCAGCTAAAGTCGGGAGTCGCGCTGCCGAGATTTCAATTTCTCCTGTCAACACTGACGTTCCGTCATTCAATACGCACGCTCTTATTCTTAATAAGCTTACGTCCTACACGTCCTCTCCCGCTTGGCTCCAAACGTGATGGTCGCATTTGCAACATCTGCCGTTGGTGAATACGAATCCAAGCAGTTCGGTTCCGGTCGATGTGATTATTGGTTCCGATCTTTATGGTTCGGTTCTCTTGGACGGTCTCGTCAAAGGCACAGCCGGAGAACCAACTACTCAAAGAACCATTTTCGGTTGGATCTTGTCAGACTGGACCGAGTCCCCCACTGCTCGCGTTCCGTCTAATAAACAGGTGCTGTATTGACAATACAGAACTGAATTCGAGACTTCAACGGTACTGGGAAGCCGAAGACATTCCGTCTCCTACAACGCTTTCGGCCGATGACGAAATGTGCGAAAGACATTTTGCTGCCACCCATTCTTGACAAGCTGTCGGACGTTACGTAGTCAGATTACCATTCCGATACGCTCCTCCGATAAATCGGAGTCTCGCGACATGCCGCAATAACAGCATTTTATTCACTTAAGAAAGGCCTAGCCCGGAATCCAGATTCCGCGTTTCCTTATCTGAATTTCATGAGAGACTATGAATTTCAAGGTCACATGTCTCCAGTCAACCCTCTAGACCACGTGACTCCCACTGTCTTTCTGCTCCATCACGGTGTGACGAAGGTCAGCAGCTCAACCATCAAATTACGAGTGGTATTCAATGCGTCTCACAAGACGTCAACTTCGACATCGCTGAACGACCACGCTCTCACGGGTCCTAAGCTTCAGGCAGATCTGTACCATGTTCTGTTGCGGTGGCGAACTTTCCGGTTCGTTTACTGCGCAGAAATCGCCGCATCAAAGAAGCGCCCATTAAGCAGCTCACAATTCCTCGCCTGTGATTATCAGGAGCTGTTCTTCTAGCACGGTTGCTATCGTCCATTCGCCGGATTCCTGAATTTACAGAGCTTCCAGTTCAGTGTTGGACCGATGCTACCACCGTACTGCACTGGTTGGGGGAGCTTCCGATTCGATGGAAAACTTTCGTCGCGAACCGAGTAGCAGAGGTACAATAGGTGCTTACCGCAATTACTTGGCGTTATGTACCGAGTGCCGATAATCCTGCAGATCTCGCTTCGCGGGGTATTTCTGCTAGAGAGCTCCTCGCCAACTCCTTATGGCTCACTGGACCTACCTGGTTGAGTGAAGATGCTGCATTCTGGCCGCATCTTACTCCTAAACTCTCAGAAACAGCCTCTCTTGAAGCACGAGCCGTGGTCTCCGTGCTCACGGTGCATTCAGCGGATATTTTAAACCTTCTCTCAACTAGAGTGTCTCCTTGGATACGTCTTGAACGTGTGATAGCATACGTATTAAGATGGAAGCAGTATCTTCAACGCAGCACCTCAAAAGGAAGTTTGGTCAATTCTGACTTGCCGTTCAGTACCCAGCATCCCATCATTTTGAGTGTACACCCAGCTGTTCGTCTATTAGTCATCGAAATTCACAATCGATGTAGTCCTCACTCTCCGCATTCTACGTCAGACGATCTGGATCAGAATGATGATTCGGTCTGTCATTTTTAAATGCTTGACTTGCAGTCGCCTGAAGGCTGAATTAAGTTCTCAAACTATGGGTCGTTTGCCTGCTCCTCGGGTCGTACGCCCTGAACGACCGTTCGTTCATTGCAGCGTGGATTACGCTGGTCCCTTCCAGGTCAGACTGGGTAGCGGACGCGGACACTGGTCACAGCCGGCATGGATCGCTTTGTTTGTGCGCTTCGCTGTAAAGGCCGTACACTTGGAAGTCGTGTCGGATTATTCGTTCGCGGCCTTTGTCGCGGCCCTTAAGTGGTTCGTCTCACGCCGTTGATGGCTATCATGTATGTATAGCGACCAGGGGGAAACATTCGTTGGTGCTAATACTGCACTGGCTAAAGAATTTCAACGAGTCATTCTCGATGAAATTGTTATCGACTGGCTTGCTACCGACAAAATCAGCTGGCACTTCATACTCCCCACCGCTCTTTATTTTGGCGGTTTATAGGCAGGGGTAAAAAGTATGAAGTTCCACCTGAAAAGAATCCTAGGTGAACATACTCCGACATTTGAGGAGTTAACGACACTCTTGTGTCAGATAGAGGCCTCCCTTAATCCCCGCCCACTAGGTCCTCTTAACGATGACGTCGATTGACTTGACCGCACTGACTCCAGGACATTTCCTGATCGGAGCACCTTTGAATGCCGTGGCTGAGACATCTCTTCTCGAGAGTCCGGTCAATAGATTATCACGCTGGCAACCATACCAGCAAATGAATGAACGATTCTGGCGGCTCTGGTCGGCGGACTATTTGCTCTCGCTGCAGCATCGTACCAAGTGGCATCTACCGAAAAAGCCCATTGATCTTGGGCAATTAGTGCTAGTAAAGTTACCGAATGCACCTCCGACTAAATGGCCACTTGCGCCTGTTTAATGTTCCAGATTTATGTTTTAAATCGAACTCATATTCTAATATTTTGCATCCATTTTGCTACTCTCGAATTAAGGTCCTTTTTTGTTTTAACAGACATAAGAGGTTTATGGTCCGTGTATACTGTTAATTGATGACCGTAAACATAAGGTCTGAAATGACGGATTGCGTAATATTTGACTAGTGTGTGCTTGTCATAAGTTGCGTATTTTTTTTTCGTAATCATTTAGAACTGTAGACGTATAAGCTATTTGTCTATGTTTTCCTACTTCCTCTTGAGACAAACCCCCACCTACTGCATATCCTGATGCATCTGTTGATATAATAAAGGGTTTATTAAAATCTGGATATTGTAAAACGGGGGCGTTATATAGCGTTTCCCGAAGTGTTTCGAATGCGTTTATTTCATTTTTTCCCCATATGATCGATACATTATTTTTTAAAAGATTTAATAACGGTTTTGTAATCCCAGAACAATTTGATATAAAACGTCTGTAATATCCTGCTAAGCCTAAAAATTGTCTTATGTTTTTTTGATGTAGCATACTTCTTTTCTTAAGAATTCGAGTTGTAATTTTAAATTAGCTTATCTTAATCTGTTCATTAATTTTTCGCATTTAATCGAATGTTCTCTTAGTGAGGATGAGTAAATAACGATGTCATCAAGATAAACGAAAAGTTCGTTGCCTTGCAAACCTGATAATACTATATCCATTAGCATTTGAAATGTAGCTGGGGCGTTTTTTAAACCAAACGGCATTCTATCGAACTCGTAATGCCCACGTGGCGTAGAACATGCTGTTTTGTGTAAATCATTTTCGTCTATTCTAATTTGGAGAAAACCGGAAGCTAGATAGAATACTGAAAAATACTTAGCGCCGCCTAATTGGCCTAAAATATCAACAATGTTAGGAATTGGGTAAGAATCTCCGATAGATTTGTCATTCAATTTCGTAAAGCCAAGTACCATTCTCCATCTCTTATTTCCTTGACTGTCGGCTTTCTTTGGTTCTATCCATATTGGGGTATTATAGGGTGAATCTGAAGGTTTTATTATTCCTGTGTACAATTGTTCTTTAACTTGCTTATTATAATTTCTTCTTTGTGAGTTGTTGGAAATCTACACTGTTTAGTATTGATTGGGACGTCATCCATAGTCGAAATTTTGTGTTTAATAAGGTGCGTAAAACCTAAGGGTTTGTGAGGTAAGTGCAGGGCCGTCGAGAGCCGTACCGGGCCCCGGGGCACGATTTTTAACGGGCCCATTTCCAAATCAGTGTGTGTGTGTGTCTGTGTGTTTGTGTGTATGTGTCCTGAAAAATGTTTTACAATAGAATCGCCCCATTGTACGACACGTGGTACGACCAAAAGCATATTCAAACCTAAATTCAAATGAAATAATCCCCTGAATATCACATTAACTTTGAAATTAATTGGACATATCCATCAAGGTTCCGTACAGATACAAATGAAGAGATTATCAGATCAAAAAGTGACGATTGCGAATAACGACCTAACAGGAAATATTCGATTATTCTGAAGCGCTTGAGACATTATAAATCACAAAATTGTCTAGAAAAATATAACATTTATTGAACAGCAATATTATTAAATATATTTGTAATATTTAAACTTTGATTTAAACATTTAAACTTTGATAACATACTTAAATTCCCGTTTATCGAGTCAATTGAAAAACACTTTACGCGCTTTACGTTCTGCAAACGTAGATATGACCCGGTTAATATTTATGCTACGAGCGAGATTTGATTCTAACGCTAACGTTCCGAGGTTTGTTAGCCGACCTTGGCACATAGTAGAACGCAACAAATTTGTTATGCGTGCTAATAAACTAAATGGCCGTTCACCTTCAGTTAGACTTACTGGAATGGTACAAAAAATTCTAAGCGCGATACAAACATTCGGGAGCAGTATATCAATTTTCAGTCGGTGAAGTGTATTCAATAGTTGCATTGGGGGAGAGAGTCACATCCTACATTGGCATCATGAATCGCCTTGAGGTGAATGATTTCATCAACTAAATCCGTTGAAACATCAACACTGTAAGTGTCACAGAATAAAGCTGCTTGTTTGCGGAGCTCATTGTCATCCAGTTCCATGTATTTCTACAAGAAACTGAATTTTTGTCCAAATCATTTATGGCGTTAAATCGTATCGTCATATTACCAATCAGGCAGTCTAAGAGAACGTAAAAAACTCCTTGCTTGAATTGGGTCCCAGAATTTGACTCAGTATCTTCTGACTTTGATTCGTCAAATTGTCGTTTACGTACCTTGCGCCGTTTTTCCTTGAACGTGTCTGAAATTCGAACGTTTGCAGCAACGGTTCTACATTTTTGAAGTATTTCCGGCTATCTGTTCCTAAAATCCTTCAGTTCATCAATTAAACTTTTTATGTTTTCAGTTTCAACATCTAATGTAGAGTCTCTCGCTTGTAGGACGAGACTTCGATAATCGATTGCTATTAATATTTTCAACCAAATGGATGCTAAAAGAATACATTCAAAAGTATCAAGGTATGTTTTAATACTATTGATGTCAGTCCTCGTTTCAGCGGTTAGATTTAAATTCTCAATGCCTCGAAGTGCTTGAATCAATCCTGGCAGGTGAGCTGCAAATGGTTTTACACATTCTCTACGAGCAGACCAACGGGTTTTGGATATACTGTGTAAAGATCCTCCAATGCACTCTAACAAAACCGAGCACCTTTGAGGACTCGAACTAAATATGTTGTAAATTTTTTGTACAACCCCAAAAAAAGTTATTACGGTGAAAATGTTGTCAGTGGGTTCTCATTTAGAATGCTTCTTTGAACTCCCTTGTAACAACCACTCATGTTGCTGCCATTATCGTAACCTTGTCCACGACAATCTGCAAGTGGAATGTTGTGATTTTTTAGCCTAATGCGAATGAGCTCAGCAATAGCTTCCCCATCTCTTTACCCTGGGTTAAGTCAGCAAAAAATCTTGGTCTCATTATTGACAGGTCACTATCATGGAAAGAACACCTTGTTCAAATGTCTAAGCGTTTGTTTTTCACTCTACGCCAACTTAGACAAAACCGTGCTTTGCTATCTCTCGATCTTCGAGAGACCCTAGTAAAAACACTCCTCCTACTCTATCTTGATTACTGTTGTGCTGTCTACAATGATATCAATTCTGCCTTGCAGAAAATCAAGGTTGGAAGGTTGCTCAACGCGGGCAATGAGGGGGAAAGAGGGATAACGCTGGTTCCATTAATGGCAAAAATTCCTTAGCAGCCTGTCGCTCATTTGCTCCCGGATAAGATGAACGACCTTTGACAATTTTTGGCGCTGAAGCTTTTGTCCTCCTCGACGGCGGTTGACTGAAAAATATTTGTTTCTTTTTTAGATCTTTTTTGTTTTAGAACTCGCCAAAGTCAGAAAACAAAATATTATAAAACTAATAAATTAGGAGGCGAATCGATAATGCGAAAGGTAGGAGGGAAAGTCCCTAATGTGTATCAAAGCTTTTCAGTTTCGCAGGCTAACCCGCTATGCTAAAAATCTTTGGAACACCGAATGTGAGGAAGGTATTTCCCTAAGAATGCATCTTCACTATTAAATATATATTTATATTGTCTCTTTTTTTAGAATGAAAAGAGATCAGTTATTTAGGAAAAAATAATAATGACACGAATATTAGTCGACTGAGAAGGGCGACTTCGTCTCTATGGGCTGTGTCCAATAGGGGGTGTGATTTCGCAGGGCTACCCGCTATGCCAAAAAAAGAAAAGGGGATGCGATTTCGCAGGCTGACCCGCTATGTCACGAAAGGAAAGGAGAGGAGAGGGATAATTTGTTTTTTCACGAAAAGAAAATAAAGAGGTACTTACTATTTCCTTTCGCTGGTCCCTTTTTGAACGATGATCAGCTGTGCCAAATGTTTGTGCGTGATGTCCTGGATTCTTGCCTGGAGTTTTTCGAAGCCTCTGGTTTGCTGAATGACGGACTTGTGGATCTTCGTTGGTTGGCCAGGTGAACTTCTCTGGTTGGACTCTTGAAAAATTCTCTGACTGACGAAAACTTGAATTCTTCTCGTGGTAAAACAGACGAACTAGTCTGATTTGGCCGGAAAATCTCCCCACGATCCATCTTTCAGCTGTACGGACCATGGTATTTATGATGGGCTATAGTTTGATCCCCGCTTTGAATTTTTCCCCTTCTTTTTTGAAAATAGTGGATTTGTGTGTTGGACGGGTTTTGGAAATGGGCCAAGGAGGAAGCACGCATTAACTAATGCTTTTACATCATTGTTATAAGATACGGTGTAGTAGATAGTTGTTTAGAACTTATCAGTTTTCTCTTTTATTTTTGGAAAAGGCAAAAAGCGGTAACTTGATAGTTATGAGAAAAGTTTTTCGGCTTAGGCAACGCGTCTACGTGATTCGAACGCTATATTAAAAAAAGGGACTCGTTTGTCCGATGCCGACATACAATTACGACAATTTTCGGATTTGTGAATGCATACAAAAAAAGGGTAATGGCGCTAGTACGGGGACGTAATACTCCTGTAAGTTATACAAAGTTGAAAAGTTCTGAACACGGTAGCCCCAGCAGTCAGTGCGGCGAAGTAGAGAGCGGTAGCCCAGCGCCGCCGCGCGGACTACGATATCACGCGCACTCAGAAATTTAAGAATTACATTCTCGAAAATAAAAAAAATACATCTTTCATAATTTTTTGTAACATAAAAAGGGGTTGAAAGTATATGAGGATATATTTTTACTTTTTTCCATCACGTCCCTGATAGTTAAAAAATTATGAAAAAATAAATTGTTAAATAAATTCAGGATAATTTAAAAAAAAAAAAATTCATTCTAAACTACAACAATTTAGCTACATCTTTTATTTAAAAAAAGTTATGAATTTTTGAAATAAAAATGCGTCAAAACTTTCATTGCTTATAACTCGAACGCTTTGAAAAATAAAAATAATATATTTTGCACAATATTTTAACTTACCAATAACTAAAGTTAGGAAACATTTGAACCAATTCTGAGACTTGACTGATCCGCTTCACGCGGAATGCCTACAATGTATTCAGTAAATAGCGTCCGGTATAAACTACTACTAAATCCGGTTGAAGCAATAAAACCCAATAAACTGAAACCACTTAAGAGATAGACATGGACATATGTAAATCCAGAGAATTTAGCTGCAAACGGTATAATCTGCCAAGAAGATTTAAAAAAACGGAAGAACACATAATGTTTTCAGCAGAAAAACCCGTGGTACTGAACAAGGAAGCTGGAGGTATCACAGGACAAATTACAAACTGTCAGGGTTCCTCAATAACAAACATGATAAGCAAAAATAACCTAGGTTGAATGATAAAATCCACCACAGAAAAACTATGGAGAAATTTCATGCTATTTGAAACAACAACAGCAAACATTATGGAAATTTTGTTAATAATAAAATTGATGAAAGCAGTAGTCATAATGGAGTAATACGCGGAAACATCCTGCATATTGCCTACGAGTGGTCCGTATTTATATTGAGGGCTATCTGGAATTCAGTAACACACTTGTTCCTACATCTAGCAAAAAGAAGTAATAGTAACAACAACGAAAATAATAATTAAAGCAATGTTCCAAACTACCAAGCACTCCCTCAAACTGAATTGCAGGAAGTAAAAGTTGTAAACAATGAAGGACCTAATAACATTCCGATAGCAATAGCACCTGATCAACAAGAAATGCAAGAAACAAAAAATAAATAAACAAACCATATATATCCAGATTTACAAAACAGCGAGAATAACTTGGAAATGAGAGAAATAAACGCCAATATCCAAATGCCAACTGAAAACATGCGTACAGAAAATAAAGCTTTGGCATTAAAGAAAAAATCTAAACAATAAATATTAGATATTATGTAATCAAATAGTTATAGGCAAGAAAATTCACAAAGGATATAATAATATGAGATTGCGAAGAGTGGCACAAGCTAAATAAGGCTACCTGTAACGAAAACGGACTCGTTTGGAACGTAAATTACAGACCATATAACATACCGCCAAAGAATTTGATCAAACTACACGAAACGGGACAAAAGTCTTGCGGATTGATATTACAGGCCATCCCAGGCACAGTAAAATTTACAAAATGGCAATACGACAAAACTTGTAATGGCAAGAATTGACAACCAAACCACACTCGCGCATAATCCGTAGCAATAAGTCGACACAGGAGAAAGCAGCTTGGAAAATGAATTGAAATAATGAAATTCATCTACCCGGAGGAATAACAAAAGATCTCGATAAAGGAAACTACGTAGAGGTCGGAAGCAAAACATTCATTTAGACATCATCATTAATAGTCATCAGTAATAACTACTGACACAACACCAACATCAACAACGGCAACCATAATATTAACAATATCAAGGATAAAGACAACGAAAACGATAACAAAAATAACAAACCCAAATTCTATAATATCAGAAAGTCGTCGATACAACACAAGAAACATTAAACTCCGATAACATATTCGAGACTAGCAATTTATAGAGCATGCACCAATAATCACAACTAAACACACATTTATTAATGAGAACAAAAAGATTACACAAATGGGAGCAATCGATCTGTATCGTCTAGGGACAACCATGTTACTGATAATACTAAGAATACAGTTATTAACCAGAAATAAGGCTCAATAATATAAAATAAGTTACATCAAATAAGATAGAGATAAAGAAACGGCAATACATTATGCATTTTTTCTTTTCTACCAAGAACTAAAAACATTAACGCTTATTAAAAATAAACCTATTGTGTATAAATGAAAAACATGAAATCAGAACATTCACGCACACACAGACGTCTATATGAAGATAACATACGCAATATTTTTAAATACATTTTTTCCGTTAAAAATAAAATAGACGCAACAACAACAAAATACTGTTTACAAAATACTGAAAAAATGAACCATGGAATACTTCAGGTTGGATGACGTCGAGGCTTATGCATCACTACTGATGAATAACTGCCACAAAATTAAAAAAAAAACACTACAAATTACTATACAAAAATATCTGTAGACAATGCTTCAAAAAACTGCCACATAAAAAAGTACATTTCAAATAATGCAGGAAATGCATGCAATAATTGGCAATATCACGAACCCATGTCTACCCTGGTGAAAATTTCCGTAAAATCATATGATAAATCATATGAGATTTTTATAATTTCTTTAATATCTTAGAGGAATCCAGATGATTGTAATTCATTTTCTCATATTATTATTATTTCTTATAATTACATGAGAAATCACATGAAAAGTTTCCCGGATCGACTGATATTTTAAAAATCTCATATGATTTATCATAGGATATTACGAACATTTTCAGTAGGGTAGACATATACGGACAGTGTGAGTAACACCTAATTATAACAAAAATAATTATTGAATGCGACAAATGTTTTAACTACTCACGCATAGACATAGAGCGGAAAATAAAGAACAAAGTGGTAAAATCTCCTATGGCAATGACCACACAAAAAATACTGAAATCAATAGAAATAAAGAAGCTGAACCGACCACAAAATAAAAAAACTCACAAAGTAAATTACGTATTTTCAGAAAATATAATAACAGGTCATTAGGACGTTCTACTACAAAAAACATTCAAATTTATCCAAATACCAATACAATACGTAATGAACTATCATATAATTTGATATGGAAAAAAGAATAGATGGCATAGAGTGTATATTATCTAAAACATGTAATAATAACTCATTCGTTGAATGTAATGATGTAATACGTTACCTAATAAAATGTAATTTTATTACCTATATAAATAAAAGTCTTTCCATAACAACTTAGCAACAATAAACATCTTAAACTGTAATAGTTGTTAAAATACACATATTGTCACTACGCACGATTGGTAAACGGTACATTGAACCTACCAAGCATTAGCGAAAAATCCACAAACGAGGGTCAATCCAAAACAACCAATGGACAAAAAGAATCTTGTAATTAGCTATACAACACGAAAATGAAACGAAATATTCTATTTCAGACTGATTCCATTTCAAATCATGCAGAGCCGCGGGGGTCATGTTCTCAGAACGCGCTGATATTGAAATATACGATTCTATAGTAAAAATGAAGAGACACGCATTTCACCGTTTCGCGATAAAATGATTCCCTGCGATACTAGAAGTAGGGGAAATTAAACACACATTCCGCAGAAAGTGATTATTATTTTTACAACAAAATTCTACCCCGCCGAGAAAAATAATAGTATGTTAATATTTTTTTGTACTTTTAATGTGTATATCCTAGCTGCATAAAATGCCGCCAGATATAAACCATGTTTGTTCAACCACCTAGCTACTACCTCGATAGCTTCATCTCCGCTAAATTGCACCTCGTCGATGGTCTTCGCGACAACGATTAGTGCAAGGTCGTCTGCGAAAGCTATCATGGACTCACCGTCTGGAAGTGATTGCCTAAGCAGTCCGTCATATAAGACGTTCCAGAGCTAGGGTCCCAGAACCGAGCCCTGTGGCACGCCTCCTGTGATGTTGTATGAGTGCCTGTCGTCATCGCGCCTGGTGTCATAATACTGGGTCCGGTCTGTTAGGTAGCTTGAGATGGCTTCTCTTAGGTAGAGCGGCACCTTCAGATCTTCGAGTGCCTGCATGATGCAATCCCACCTGGCCGTGTTACAAGCGTTCCAATTATCCAGAGTAATGATGGCACACATGCACCTGGTGTTTCGGCTGCCACTGAGGGCATTCGTGGCTATTGCCTTCACTCGGCCGATTGCGTCGATGGTTGAGCGTCGTTCCGAAAGCCGAACTGGTTCTCGGAAGGACCTCCCGCATCTTCGATAGCTGCTTCAAGTCTGGCACAGATAACCCTCTCATAAAGCTTCGCGGGGATGTCCAGTATGCAGAGAGGTCGGAACGAGGATAGATCGTCCGGGGGTTTGTTTCCCGTGGACAGAAGCACCAATCTCTGTTCCTTCCACTACGCTGGGAAGCGTCTTTCCTTCAGACAAGCCCTGAATGTCGATGTGAAGACGGTTGGGACATTCAGCGCTGCGATCTTCACGGCCATACCAGGTACCCCATCCATTCCTGTGCCCGTATTCTATAAGTCGGTATTAACAATAACGTTAACGTTACTGTCGATAACGACAATATCCTGGACCGTGGTTGGTTGGAATTGTCCTAACGTCGACGTTATTCGTAATAACGAGTTACAGAATGAAGGCACTGGGGCCTTACGGATGGAAATCTTCTCAGCAGCAATCTTTAGTTCGGCGTCGGTAACGTCTGGCGGCTTGTAAAGGAAGGATGGAGAAGATGGTGCGTTGGGTCCCCTGGGCTTGATCTTGTTCATGACCGTTTTATAAGGTTGACCCCAGGGGTCACGGTCCACCTCCTCACAAAAGTCCTGTCAGCACTTTCTTTTTGCGGCCTTGATGGCAATCTTGAGCCTCTTTCTCTTCTTTTCATAGTCCGCGGCCAGTTGGTAGTACCTGGGCTTATGAATTGCTCTCTAGTGCAGCATCCGAGCCCGAAGGCACTCTCGACAAATAGCTGCGATGTCCCCGTTCCATCAGTCAACCGGCGGTCGGCCGCGAGGATTTGATTTCAAGACCATGGAGGCATCGCAGGCCGCTATTAAGGCTCGGGTGAGGCATTGGGCTCTCTCCTCCGCTGTTCCCTCCACCACCATCTGTTCCAAGCTGTAAAGGAACATCTCTGGATCGAAGGTGGCCGGTGCCCATCTCTCTGTCCTCAAACTTTGTACCCTTCTTGCTGCTCTGCCTTGGAGTAGGTCGGCTTTTCCCTCGTGTTAGCGATCTCCAACTCCAGTAACGAGAAGGCCTCAATTAGGGCATATCCTCGATGGTCGGTCTTCGCACTAGCCCATTCCGTCACCCATGCATTGAAGTATCCCCCCCGCCCCCCCCCCCCCCCCCGATCATTAGTGGAAGTCGGGAGGTTCGTGCACTCGCGACGATAGCCTCCAGGGATCCCTGGAACTCGTGGATGGTAAGACTGGGAGGGAGGTAGCAAGTCTTATACCAGCCACCTCCACCAAGATGAAGCTGGACACGGGGTGGCCATCTTATTGGATATGTGGAGATTCCCGCACACCCTGATGGCGGCCTTGCTGGTGGAATCCTTCACCCAACTCGGTTCACAAAGATACCGGTAAGCCTCGCTGATGACGGCGATTTCGGCCTTCTCCTCCTTGACCATTTGGAACAGCAGGTTCTGGGCCACCGCACAGTGATTGAGGTTTATTTGGATCACCATAGCCATTGTTAGTCGGTACTCAAACCTTTTCCGGTGCCCGATGTTTGGCTACGCAGTCCTCAATCTTGTGGCCCTCTTGTCTACACCGGAAGCACTGCGCCGAGCGATTGACCGCGCTCTTACAATCACTTGCCAGGCGTCCGCTCTCGTGGCATCTGTAGCGGCGCGGGGATCTTTCACGCCGTCGAACCCGGTAATTAACCCAACCAATTTTAAGCTTCCCCTTTTGCAACAGTATCTTCGCCACTGCGACGGGAAGCAAGATATTGGCCGCCTGGGTTCCACTATATGCTCCCCTGAGCTTGATATGCTTAGGGGTCACTGCTCCCGGTGAAGTCACCTCAATGGTGTCTGTTCGACAGCTGTCCATTTTAGGATGGACGTGGCCGCTGCTTGGAGGTCTTGGGTGCGCACGCCAGGCGTCGCAAACTCTGTGAGCGATTCGCCTGCTTTCGTCCGCCTGATGGCAGTCACCCTTTCTCCTAAAGTTTGCTGCTTTTATTGTTTTCAGGATGTCGTCATATGACCCACCGTCTGCTGCCTTGATCTTGATGGCATCAGGGCGGAGAAGTCGGAGGCCGGCTGTTGATTCAGGCTTCCCCCTGTGACGTATGCCGCCATCCTTTCCCTGCTGTTGCTGATGTTGTTGCTGCTGCTGCTGCCATGGTTGTTGCTGCCGTTCCGTCTTCTTCTTTACGCCTTTTCTGACCTCCGTAACCCAGTCCTGGTCTTCGGACTTGGCTTGCCGCCGTTGTTCTGCCGCTGATGGTGATGGTACATGGCGTTCCTCTTCTTCTATCCTGACCCGTTTTGTCGCTGGCAACTTCAGCGGCGAGGGTCCTTTACGCTCTGGCAGTTCTGGGGGCTTGCGGAATGGGGGCGACGGTTAGCTCGCCCGTCCTTGCAGGTCATGCAAGCCTGCGAAGCTCCCGAGCTTTCTCGTGCTTTGGCGTAATGGCTAAAAGCACGCAGTGTGCCTCTGCCCATATTCTGCACAGATCTACCACATGTTCTGACTATTGACACATCCGCTCAATTCAAATGTAGCTTCGTCGGAGAAACAAATCCAACTACAGAATTGATTGTTATCGTCACATCGCATCATCATTTCGTCGCAAAACTCTAATCTTCTGTCATAGATATTCTCAGGGAGTTCTTGGACGAGTTGTATTTTATACGGGTGGTAACCGTGTGACTTAAAAATTTTTGTAACGGATGTACGGTCAATACCATATGCCTGTGCTATTCTCGAAGGAAGATTGTGCAGGTTTTTGACAATATTTTGTAGAACCTGCATGGACACATCATCGTTCGTATCAGTTTTTGTTCTACCCGATCTTGGTTCGTCATGATTGGAGCCAATTCTCTCGAATCGCGAATCTCGAAACAGTGCGATATGCAGTAGATTTTGAAATAGGATCACGATTTGGAAATGTGTTATTAAACAACATGGAAACTTCTTCATATGATCTAATTTTGTCACCACCTCCTCGCAATATAAGAACATGAATTCGCTCTGTATCAGTCAAATGCATATTCGATATAACCGATAAAAAACAACCATAAACTTACAATGCAACAATGAATAATTGTGTGAAATGATTTTTAAAACGATACTGGCACTAAGAAGATACTCAAAAACTATTTAAACCTTAACAGACCAAAATTTCTTACTTACGGAAATAATGTGGTAGTTACTTACTCAATACGGGTTCTTCACAGAAATATTATTATGCACTAATTTTACATTAAAATTTCGGTGAATAAATATCTGTTATTGAATCTAAATTGATTTCGACCTGTACCTCATACAAGCAAAGCTAATGTAATTTTGACATGCGTGTGAGTGTGCATGTGCACTTAAAAACACACACACACACACACACACACACACACACACACACACACACACACACACACCGTATACAACGGTCATGAACAAGATCAAGCCCAGGGGACCCAACGTACCATCTTGTCCATCCTCCTTTGACAAAGTCGTCGGCCATCTATTTCCAGAACAACGGAAACGGCCGATCGGCACTGGTCTGATGGCAATCGCTGGTGCAGCTGAGCCGCCAGACGTTACCGAAGCCGATCTAAAGATGGCTGCTGAGAAGATTTCCATTCGTAAGGCCCAAGGAATGGATGCGGTACCTGGTATGGCAGTGAAGCTCGCAGCGCTGAATGTCCCGACCGTCTTCACATCGACATTCAGCGCTTGTCTGAAGGAAAGACGCTTCCCGGCGGAGTGGAAGGAACTGAGATTGGTGCTTCTGACCAAGGGACACAAACCCCCGGACGATCCATCCTCGTTCCATCCTCTCTGCATGCTGGACATCGCCGGGAAGCTTTATGAGAGTGTTATCTGTGCCAGACTAGAAGCAGCCATCGAAGATGCGGGAGGTCCTTCCGATACCCAGTTCGGCTTTCGGAAGGGGCGCTCAATCATCGACGTAATAGGCCGAATGAAGGCAATAGCCACGAATGCCATCAGTGTCAACCGAAGCACCTGGTGCATGTGTGCAATCATTGCTCTGGATATTCGGAACGCTTTCAACATGGCCAGATGGGATTGTATCATGCAGGCACTCGAAGATCTGAGGGTGCCGTTCTACCTAAGGTAAGCCATCTAAAGCAACCTAACAGACCGTACGCTGTATTATGACACCGATGACGGCAGGCACTCATACAACATCACGGGAGGCATGCCACAAGGCTCGGTTCTGGGGCGCTTGGCCTGGAACGTCTTATATGACAGACTGCTTAGGCAATCACTTCCAGCCGGGGTGTCCATGATAGCTTTTGCAGACGACCTTGCACTAATCGTCGTCGCGAAGACCATCGAAGAGGTGCAATTTAGCGGAGATGAAGCTATCGAGGTAGTAGCTAGGTGGTTGAGCAAACATGGTTTAAATCTGGCGGCAGAGAAGATAGACGGTGCTCATCTCTCGAGCGAAGAAAAGGTCGTACGCCACCTTCACGGTGGAAGATGCGCAGATCAGGACGGTGGACGCTATTAAATATCTTGGGGTTACTCTCGATACGCGGCTGTCATTCAAAAAACACCTGACGAATGCAAGCGCAAAGGCTTCCAAAGTGGCCCGTACGCTCTCCAGCATCATGCCCAATATGGGGGAAGGGAAGGGGGGTCGAAGCAACCGCGATGGTCCCTCCTCTCGTCGGTAATAAGTTCCGTTATCCTCTACGCGGCACTGAACTGGGCTGAGGCCATGAGCACCCATAAGAGCTACGACAAACTTTATGATATTCGATACACGATTTAAGATTCCTTCGCGAGCAAATGGTTGGTTGCCGTTGGTTACGATTTTCCGATCGGCGAAAATTAAATTGCGTAGGACTAATGGTATTGTTCTGAATCTTTGTTTCAACGTAAATCTTTTCCGAGCGACCTAGAGCGAGTGAGAACACGACAAGTATTTAGTTTGCGTTAATATTGTTTTGTAAGCAATTTAGCGATTAATTTGGCGGAAATGGTCAATGCAGGTCGCTCTTTACAAGTTCATGGAAAGTATGCTACGAATTTTTATTGAATTTAGTCACTATATTCAATATCGTTAAATATCTAATGGAAATATTGTTATTTAATCGTATTATTAAAATATTGAAAATTAGTTAATTTACCCAAATATATGTCGTATTTGCTACAACTCACTAAAATTGCACATTTTCTACGATTTTTCTACTTGGATTTCGGGGCTTGAATGAGAATCCTGGTTCCAACAATCGCTTTAATGGTACGTCAAGAGACATTTAATGACCCCTCCAGCTGAAATATTAACATACCGACCTTCAGGTGACCATGCAAAGCTAAGTGCAACTCTGTATGTTTCCATGAAAATTTTAATTTTTCAAGTGTCCTGCGGGGATAGTAAATATGCGATTGGACTGAAATTTTTTGTACTTTCATTTGGTTTCACAACTTTTCCGCACCCCCCATTATCCATAACATGAAAAACTAGATTTTCGATACACTCTAGTAAACACGACAAACTTTGTATATTACATCTTGTAGAATGTGATTCATGACTTTGATGAATGTTGCAGGGGCGTTACATAATCCGAACGAAAGAACTTTAGGGTGTAATTCAATTTGCCAGCAGTCGGATTTTAGATCAATTGCTGAGAACCACACAGAGCCTAAAATAGAACAAAAAATGTTGTCAGTTCTAAGTAAAGGCATTGAATCCTTCTTTGTCACATCGTTTAAACGACATTAATGGACGTAAAAACAATGTAAATCGTCTTTTTTGTTAACTAAAACAATTGGTGAAGACCAAGGGCTACAACTCGGTTCGATAACGTTTTGCTTTTTCATATCTTTAAAACTTTCTCGCGATAATTAAAAGGAATACTTCGAGTACCTTGTTTAGCAGGAGGAGAATTCATCTACGATAATTTGGTGTTATATCCTAGTGGATCTACCTAAATCTTCAGAATTCTTTGAAAAGGCATTAAAAAATTGTATAAAAAATTCGTTAACTTGATTTTTTCATTAAAAATTTATAAGTTACAGAATCTTCAAAAAGTTTAACTAAACATTTAGGAATTTTTATAGAAGTAGTAGTTGTATTTTTGAAGTTATTTCTTTGAACGATACAATTTTATTTTTGTTATCAATATCAATTTTTCGATTCAAAATCTGAAAATCTTCTAATAAACCTGATCTGTAAATAAAATCTAATCCGAGAATACATTCCTCGATTATATTAGAAAATACAACATCCAAATGTACTGTACTTCTTTAGTACAAATATACGGAAAATTTTCATCTGAAATAGTGTGAATAGTGATAGGTTTTATAACATCCTTCAATTCTTTCAAATTACATTGAAAACACTTGGGTTAATCAATGTATTATCAGCAGCATTGTCGATAATCATTGAACATGGATTTGAATTTATTTTTCCGATAATTTGCAATCCTAATTTTATATTGTTCGTATCAGTCGAGATTTGGAAACATTTAATAATATTAGACGATGATGGAGTCAATTCAATTGACTCTATTTAGTTTTCCGAATTGGAATTTGAATGTAAGTTTTGAGTTGAATTATTAGAAAATAAGTTTCAATTTTGATTCTTGTCATTCCCATTTTTATAGGGATGATAACGTTTAGAAAAATTGTTATTCCGCTGGAAAATATTATTGGAAGTTTTATAAAACATGCACTTATTTTGATAATGACCGACATTTCCAGCACTTAAAACATACAATTTTTTCGTGATTGTTTAATCTTTGATTAAATGTTGAGGTGACTGAAGGAAATTCTTAAGGGTTGTATTGAACTCGTTTCACAGAATGGTTGTCGTAATGATGTTTCTTGTTCAGTAATTCCGTAATTTATTTCAGTTCTGTTGCTCGAGCAACTGCACATTGTAATGAATTTAAACGTTCAGATCGCAGTGTAAATTCAATTTCGCGATTATCCAAACCGTTAATGAATGATAGACATTCTATAGGGTCACGACTTTTTTCGGACATGTTGAAGTATGAAAGACTAAGAAAGATATGTTGTTCAATTTCTCTTTCAAAAGCTTTATAATCTTCTCCTTTAGTTTGTTTACGTCTTTGTAATTCGTTGAAATACATTCGAGACAGGTATTTTTTATGAAATTAATCATGAAGGAGTTCCGAGATTTTCCCATAATTCTTTTGGTCATCGTCAGAAATTTTTTCAAGAATCAATTGTGCATTGTCGCGAAGTGTAGTCAATGACGGAGATGCTATCGCTTCATCGTTCCATCCATTATTATTGGCGACAATTTCAAAGTGAATTTTATACCGAGACCAAGGTTGAGTTCCATTATATGTATCTGGTTTTATGAAATTATATTTATTGATAAATGTATTACCTTGAATCGTGTTACTACCCTCTACATCAGAGCAGGATTTAATGATTGAATAGGAATTCCGATATCGGACGGTGTTCTAAGCAAATTGCGGAAATTCTCCCTAAATTTGCAAGTATTATTTAATTTAGATTGTTCTACAATAAATTACGTTAAACCAGAAATACTTCACAGCATTCACTATCTAATATACGTGTTTAGTTATCTGGATGTGATGCAGTTCATACCTCCCATGTTGTCGAAAGGTTACTCGTTGGACTTGCTATTTTCGACTATAAAATAGTATAATATTTTATATTATGTAACTGTATATAACACCAACTGAACACAACGTTGATATCGACACCCTTATTGAGCCTGACAATCACCATCAATATCACCATTTTCAATTTACCACGGAACCTTCACTCATCATGAATGATTCTTCGAGAATCTACCATTTTTCTAATGTGGACTATAGTGTAATTAACTAGTGAACTCAAGTGCGAAGACTGAGATAAAATTTTGGAAACCAGTAATATAGAGCTAAAAGTTGATTTGTTTTATGAAAAATTGTATTGTTTTTGATAAATTTATTTCTACGAAAAATGTTGGATCGCATATTTTTCCGAGTTGGCAAAACAATGAATTAATATCATTAATAAATAATAAGAAAATTTGGCATGACGAGAGTCGAATAATTGGGATGCATATACGCATTTTAAGCAACTTAAAGCTAAATTTATTAAGCTATCGCGCTCACTTTTTTCCCAATAAATATCTCGTTTTCAAACACATTCAAAGACAAATATCAAATCAATTTAATCATTCATAAATAATATGAGAGTTAGTTGCATAGGCCGCGACTTCCCTTATTTGCCAATAATGTCATCATTGGTCAGGGAGAGTTTGAATGGAATATTCAGGGTAGGAAAATTAATAGGTATTCATTCAATTCTTTGATTGCCTTAGTAACAGGTTGCCATTGAAATGGAGATGGGTCGGGATATTTGGAAATTATACTTGTAATGGGAAACCATTCGCCATTGTCAACGGGGGAAATATTCTTGGATACGGACGCTACTGTATCCTAGTAAAGGGCCTCACGTAACACTGTATAATAGTCCTTTGGGAAACCAGAATGTCCGCGATTATCCTTGGTTTAAGTTTCGGTGGTTTTTAGACGCGCTTTTGTTTTTTTTTTGCTTATCGGCCTTCCGCTTTGAAATAAACGGTTTCCCCAATTTTTCAAATTTTTCCTTTACTTTTTGGACGCGTAGTCCTCCCATTTTTTCGCCACTAAAAATGGTTAATAATTAATATTTTATTAAAATTAATTTGTTCTACGGATTAAATTAATACGTACTTTTAAAATGAACTAATTGAGTACGTAGACGTTAGGATGAGAATTCCACACCGAAATTTACCCGAAACAATCTAGAGAGCTTAGGACGTAATAGATTTGGAATTCAGAAAGTAGGCGTTAGGAAGAATATTCCACATACTGCAAAGAACTGAAAATCCAAATCTCTCTCACAACTTTGGTCATTAGAAAAGGGCCTTGTATATAGAGAATAGCGCATAAGGATGCGTGGGTGAGACAAGAAAACTCGAAAAAAGAGATGATAATTTTTTAAATCCTTGGATTGGTTGTCTAATAATAAAATCCTATTGGTAAAGGAAGATTTTCCATCTTTTGGTTTTTGCCGGAAGTAGATGGAAGAAACTTGGTGCCGTAAAATAATAAAACATCATTAATGTTCGTTCTCGTGTTCAAATGTGTAAACACAATAAGATTGATTTTTCAAAAATAAGAATAATTGCAAGATAATGCTTGCAACTCAAACGTTAACATGAATCTAAACACGATTATGATATCATTAAATTAACTGAGATTAAAATGATCCTAGCGGTATTAAGTAATTCAATACAGAATGAATTTATCCTATTGGTAATTAAATGCAGTTATTGTATTTTAATACTAAAATACAAAATTCTTCTTTCTCAATTTAAAAAATGAATACAATAAGATGTCAAAAGAATTTTTGTTATAAAGCATTTTAAGTTCGTTGCTTCTTCTCGTGCCTTTACTTGTAATGGCCGGAAAATAAGGATTAACTTTATGACTGTGATATACAGTACATGTGTATTACAGGCCTCCTGACTAATACCCACACAACTTTTGAAATTTATAGATAGAATGAAATATTTGTTAAGATTTTAAAATAGAATCGGTTCACGCCAATTCTTAAACAAAGAACTTCAAGATTTGAATACCTGTATTTTGTTTAGTTTGATTGTTAAATTTGGTGATTATTAGTGAGTTTACTATTTACTTAAAACTCGATATAATCATGATGAATGGTCGCCATCTAACGGCATTTTAGTTAATTTTAGCTAGTCAGGAAGTCCGCTCGAAGTCATTATTTTTGCTTTTGCGTTTGATTATATTTGAAAAATGTCTATCACGTCATGATTTTGAGAAAAGTGGGGGCAAAAACACCAAAAAACGTGTTTTTGGGTGTTTTACCCATAATTTACTCAGAAGCCTGACGTGAAACAGATCTGAATTTGTGCTCAAATTAAAGCTTGATTCTTCCCCTACAAAAATCATATACATTAGTTTCAAAAAAAATTGTATAGTTTCGAAAAAAATGGTTTTAACCTTGCTATTCCTAGTGATTATGATGAAAATGCAAATTATTGAACTGTACATTGAGCAGAGCTCATAAAAACCACTACTTGACTTTTTTCGGGGTTGATATTTAAAAATCCTGTGTCGCTTTTAAAAAAATCAAAATGGCGGATCTAAGATGGTGGACGTAAAAATAAAAAATTTAAATTAACCTCATGAAAATCAGTACTCGGGTTTTTTTTTGAGTCGCTGATGATGAATCCAATGTTAGTTTCACAAAATTAAAAGTAGCTAATCCAAAATGGCGGCCGCAAAATAAAAAAATATACTTAGGATCTTAAAATCACCACTCCATGGTTTTTTTATTCGCCATTAGTAATGCCAGCGGTTGTTCGACCAGCGAAGGCAAGACTAAAAATTGTCCGACCAGTGAAGGTTAGACTAGGAGTTGTCCGACCAGGGAAGGCAAGACTTTGTTTTATAAAACAATCTATACATGCAGTGTAAGATTCAAGATTTTATTTCAGTATAGACTAACTAAAGTTTTTAATAGATCATATGGAATATGATCTAGTCTTTGTTTCCCTACGGGTAGATAAATTGTTTCTTTGATTTTTACAATTTTCACAACCTCTCGGACCTGGACATGATAATCACTAATGGCAACAAAAAAAACTGGAAGTGGTGATTTTTAGATCCTAAGTTTATTTTTTTATTTTGCGGCCGGAGTACTGATTTTCTAGAAGTTAATTCAACTTTTTGATTTTACGTCGGCCATCTTGGATCCGCCATTTTGAATTTTATAAAGGCGACACTGGATTCTTAAACACCAAACCCGAAAACAGTCAAGTAGTGCTTTGTATGAGCTCTGCTCAATGTAATTAAATAATTTGCATTTTCATCATAATCACTAAAAATAGCAAGGTTAAAAGCTTTTTTTTTCAAAACTACGCGTTTTTTGGTGTCGTTACCCCCACTTTTCTCAAAATCGTGACGTGATAGGCATTTTTCGACTTCAGATTCGTGTTCATCGCACAAAAATACGTCGAAAATCACTCTGATATTTAAAAAAAAAATCCGTGCAGACCTGTGTAATACATATAAAGGCTGCGTCGTCTTTAGCAGTGTGTAATTAGTTGAGGTAGATGCGATACAAATAATTTTTTCGTCATAGTAGGCGTAAAGTATGCTCGTTTGATCATTTTTTACGGGCGTGAAATAAAATTTCACACCCCCCAGGAAAAAGTGACTATCGCAGTGCAGTGTCGTTTATTTCACGATAGTTGTACGATAACCTAATTCTGCCCCGCAATTTTTAAGTGAGTATTATAATGATGGAACCTGAAAATTCGTGCACTGACGATGAGTTTATTCCTCCGGAATTATTTCAAGCAGCTAAAGAAGCATTGGAAAATACTTTGCCAAAAAATCGAAGCATATTTATGAAAAAACTTACGAAGATTTGAAATCATGGATGGCGAAGAACAAGACGAACAGTTTTAACGAAATTTTATTGGCTTATTTCAATAATATTTCTAAAACGGTAGTTCCCGGGACATTATGGTCAAAGTATTCAGTGCTGCAAGCAATTATTAATTTAAAGAATAATATTGACATTTCAAAATATGCTAAATTAATCGCTTTCAGAAAGCAAAAAAATATTGGAACAATAGTCAAGAAAGCGAATGATTTCATCAAACCTGAGGAATTAAACAAATTTTTAAACGAAGCACCGAATGATATTTATTTCCCAGACAGCTAGAGCTGCTGCATATTGCCGCATATAAGGGATAAGTCAGGCGGCGGATATGTCGGCAGAAATATGGAATATGCGTCGTCACACAGACAGCAAATTTGCTGGAAATTCTCATCTACCGACTAGTCTGCGGCGATTCTGATGCATTTCTGCCGAAGAGATTAAAAGGGTCGGCGAAAGTCGGCAGGTGAGAATTTCCAGCAAATTTGCTGTCTGTGCGATGACGCATATTCCGTATTTTTGCAAAGTATATATAACCTAAAAAGACACGTAACAAACAAAAAATATTTATTATTCATTTTATTCACAGGTTGCTATTATTATTGGCATTTCGGGTGCATGTAGGCGTATCGAATTGACAAACCTGAAGATAAGCAACGTAAAACGCAGGAATTCAATTTATGTCGTTAATTTGGAAGATACAAAAACTAACGCTCCGAGAAGTTTTGTAATTAATAATAAATATTGTGAGTTAATAGAAAAATATATCGCACCGAGGCCACAAAATTTAGAGATCACCAAGATCTTCCTTCCCTATCACAAGGTAAAGTGCGTTAACCAACCTATGGGCAAGAATACAATAGGAGCTATTCCACAAAATGTAACGAAATGGTTAAATTTATGGATGAAAAGAATATATTATACATTGAACAATTACGAAGGAGCTCGTAAAAAATGAGAAATGTTACAAATAACATTCCAGCAATAAATATATTGTAACGTGAGTACCTTTTTTATACCATAATTTAATAATTACTTTATCGCAGAACGTTTATTCTCTGCGTAAATATGCGCTGCGATAACTGGAAAGCATCTCCGATCTGTGCGAGAATAAAAATTTAACCCGTACATTATTAATTAATTCAAACATCCATTATTAACATAAAAATTGGATACGTGTTATTAATGTGCATATCTATGTGCGTATATTTGCAGGAATTTAAATGTGTTAAAATTCTGAAGGTTGCCAAACAGTGCGTCCTTTTTATAAGTACTTTTGTTCTTCTTTATTTCGCGAGTATTGTATTATTTAATTTTACATAAGTTCGGTATTTTTATAGTATCTTTTAACGAGCGATGTCGTCCTTTTTACTCAGTTTGTATATACTTGATACTGAAAGTTCCGAGAGCTGCAGAACGCCTTAAGAGATGGCGCTATACTTCACATTTGTGAAGGAAATCTAGGAACTGCAGAAATCTACATCAAATACAGCAGCGGTCGTGAGTCGAGTTCCGCCAGATAAGCAATATTGCGAAAAATTAAAAAATAACGTAGCTCGTCTCCCAAAACGTAAGCTACGGTTTGAAAATCGTTTTCGAAATATTGTCCCCTGGACGGGGATCGATCTCACGACCTACGACTTCATAGTCCAATGCGCTACCGCCTGAGGTATTAATAATAATTATTGATGGCCATCAGGTTTTCGTTTTTCATTTTTGGGAATCACATCTGTTATTACACCATCAAAGTCTTCGTGTCGTCTGAATCCTCATAAATAATCGTTGATATTTGTAATTTATTTCATTTGAATAATTAGAGCCTGTGCCGGCTAAACCGTGGAAAAACGGGCGTTTGAACGAATATGTTAAATGTTGGAAATTGATGATAGAACAAATCTTTGTCGAAAAGTACCGCCGGACATAGACAAAATACCATACAACCACTTATAACTGCCAACGCGGTACATGTTCGCTTAGCTATTTAGCCCTACATATATATAATGACATAATACTTACAGGATTCGTTAATACGATTTTGGCATCTTTTGCCCGCACTACAATGCATTGTTCTCCTTTGACATGTTGCAAATCTGCATTAACTTCCTCAACCTAGAAGCATTACAGTTTAAATTGAAATATCAAATAATTATGTTTCTGTTGGTAAGCTTACCTACAATTCTAATGAATAAATCATTCTCGTATTAGTTAATAAAAACATAAAAGGGTCATACTGTACCTGATCTAGGAATACAAGCTCAGGTTTGGTCGCTGACTCTGGATGAAGTTCCAATCTATTTGGATAAAGTTTTGCATATCGTGTTTGCCACGCACTTGCAAATGGACCGCCCAGTTTTTTAATATAACCGTGAAGTATGCAATCAGATCCTGATAAATAACACTCAGTAAAGTTAACATATATTTAAAAATTTGCTAAATATATATTGTAGATCGGATAAACATACCTTTCTCATCAGCTTCAAAGCGCACTTTTTTGGCTTTCTTTTTATTTTCGATCTGTAATTAAATAATTATTATTTTAATAAATATGTATTGAGTTGGAATATTCTAATCATAAATTGTATAAAAATCTCTCAAAAATATGTTATTTTATTTCAGTTGTCATATAAACGGTTTAACATTTGTTGACATTTGCACTCATAAAACTATAAATCAATACGGAAAACATTTCTTATTTCCTGTTTGTGTTCCTTTACATTAAAACGTAGATGCACCATAGTTTGGCTACTTAAATCCGTCTACGAACTATACAAAAGAAGTTTTAAAAGAACCGCCTTTTGCCATTTTCGCCTCGGAATATAAAATTCACACATGCCATGAATAAAAAATTCCTTTTTTTGGTATTGGCATTGAAGAGACAATTCTATGCAGTTCGACATACATAAAAGGTCCGTGCCTTTTATAAAAAATAACTACGAAATATTTTGAGTAATGAACTTGGCACATATACGGTCATACCAGATTTATCACCCGAAAATTCTCACAACAATGCATATTTTCTTATATACAATATTAATGGTCAGTTTATTACAGAGATTATCGCAAATTATGGTCAACTACAGCCTCGCTTCCTCAGACCTTCCGCCCGTGCTGTTTTCCTAACCCAACCCTGAAGAATAGTGTAAAAAACGCTTTATTACTTCTATAACTGTATATCCGTGTCACATACCTAGCCAGAGCTATAGTGGCTAGACTCAGCAACTTACGGTAATATTTAATTAATTGGCAACATATAACCTTGATAACTTTTTAAGAATGGGCGTAATATTACTATAGCAAGTAAGTGGTTTCAATGGTCATCAGTTAAGGAAACGGCACCTAGCGGAAAATATGGACGTCGAGTCACTCTTCTCAAAGGCCATTTGGCCGTTCTCTGCAGTTTCCGTCATTCTGGATATAATACTCCGCATAAATTTGTTATAAGTACCCATCACCCGGAATGTACGCAGTTGTAACAATATTAAAACTGTTTTTTTTACTTGTATAATATAATGAATTTTTCAATAACGTGGAACAATGTCGAAATCAATATAAATTAATTCCTGGCCAGTTCGCCAATCAATATTTTCGGATCTTTATCGGTGTTGTAATTAAAATTGGGTTTGATTTTATTGTTCTCGACATTTCCCCTTTCTGGAATTTTTATTTAGTAAAAACTCTTCAGCTATGCGCAGTTTTTCATTCCTTTTGTTATCCGCCTAATTTAGGTTTAATTGCGATTCCTTCTGAGGTACAAATTGTAACTGATTCTCTTAAAGAGCAATTTTTAAACTGAATGTACTTTGAGGGTTTATAATCGTCGCACACATTAACTGAAATAGTCATCCCGAAGCCACTGGTGACATTTATTTCAGTATGTATACATTACTTGTCCATGTACTAACAATGTAAGTAATATAATTGCAGGGACTATTTGTATTTTATGTATACTACCGGGACGGTCATTGTGTGGATTTATTATATCCAACGATTATTATAGGGTCTCTAGCGTATATTGCACAAAATATACACAGTGGATAAAATCGGGGCGCTTTATATCCAACGTCTGTTACGGGGGCTGTAGATCTATAGACCATAGGTCTGGACGAAGTATTGAATTTGATCAGTTACTGGCGAAAAATTAGTAGCTTTTTATTAAATATGGACGTTTCAGACCTTAAGGAACCCAAAACATCAATAAAAAAGTTGTGTCCGTGAGCTTGTACAAACGTACGTACATTCGTCCCGTTTTTGGTCTCGCGTTGTCTCACGTACTGACTTAATTTTTTTTAAATACATTTCTTGGCATAACTTAGATCTGATTAGATTTTGGCGCAGATCCATCCGTCCATTACTAAAGAAACATTAGCCCCAATGACGTTTCTTCGTAGTTTTTGCATTTATTTTATAAAATACAAATTTGATTGAAAAATGTTTCAAACAAAAAAGATAGAACATGAAATTCTCTGCAAAAAAAGTAGTATATGCATTAGTGTATGCATTTTCTTCTTAAAGTCAATGCTAATCACAAAAAAACTATTTTGAAATGCATATGACTATAGTCTGACGGAGTATTGAATTGGGTCACCTCGTCAAAAAAATTACTATAGTTTTTCATCAAATGTCGATGTTTCAGACCAGAAAAGCTGTGGTGGTGTTAAAAATGTTATTCATTAATATTTCGGCTGACATTTAGGTCGAAGTTTTGAAAATACTCATTTTCACTTTTCATACATTTAAGGAACCCCCTCCTCCACTCCCCTTCTTTCCCACCTACATTACTTTCAATCCATCATCGCCAACGATACTTCGATTGATAAAGTAAGGAAATTCCATTATCTCAAATTATGTCTTGGAAGTGAACCTCTGTCTGTAATTTTACATTTAACCGCGACTGCTCAGAATTTCGATGTAGCATGGGACTTGTTAAGTCACATTACGAAAACGAACGGCATATTATCGATCGTCATTTGCATTCACTATTTTCTCTATCGGTTCTGCATCATGAATCCGCCGCGGATCTTCGTGAATTTTATCATAAATCTACTGCAATTCCAGGTTCACTTACCGCTTTAGGTTTGCCGGTCGATCAGTGACCGACACAAACGCTGGCATTGTTTTAACGCATTTTCTATCGAATCAACCCATTAGATCTTCCGCAATTTTATTAGCCACAGCTCAAGTTCGGGTGCATTCTGCGAATGGTCGATCCGTCATAGTCTGCGCTTTATTGGATCAAGGATCCACCTGGATTTTAATATCTGAAAATCTTTCGAATGCCCTCAACCCACGAATTAGCCGAGTTTCGTCCACAATCAGTGGTATTGGTGGGGCTTCTGCGTGTTCAGCTGATCGAGCTGCCGAGATTCGTATCACTCCTGTCCATTGTCCTGAACCTAGTTTTTCCGTCCATGCTCTCATCATGAAAACTCTAACTTCATACCTCTCGACAACTACAGGGACACTCGCTAGTTGGCAACATATTCAAAATTTGCAGCTCGCTGACTTCAATCCACGTAGTACCGATTCAATCAATTTTATCATTGGAGCAGATTTGTAAGGTGCGATTCTGTTGAATGGCCTCATCCCGGGCTCGGCGGGACAATCGACTGCTCAAAATAGTGTATTTTGCTGGATTCTGTCTGGACGGACCGAAGCACGTTCGGAGCGTGTTCCATCGAATACACTCGCATATTTCTGCAACAACAATGCAGATATAAATTTTGATCTTAACAAATTCTGGGAAATCGGAGATATCCCTTCCCCGAAATGTCTTTCTACCGATGACGAGATGTGTGAAGCTCATTTTGAAAACACCCGTTCCCGCATTCTCGATGGCCGATACTTAGTGCGTCTACCTTTCCGTTCCCTTTCGCTCAATATTGGCGGGTCTCGTAATGCAGCACTTAAATTGGTATTGTCGCTTAAAAAACGGCTTGTGCGAAATGCGGAAAACGCTCAAGCATATGTGCAATTCATGCGTGATTATGAGGATCAGATGCACATATCTCCAATTGTGTAATCTACGCATGGAGTCTCTCCTGTTTATTTACTGTTTATTACCGCACCACGGTGTCCGAAAACCGTCTGGTACGAGAACAAAATTAAGGGTCGTGTTTAACGCGTCATATAAAACCTCAAATTTTACATCTTTAAACGATCACTTATTGATTGGTACCAAGCTCCAAACCGAACTGAGCCATGTAATTCTCCAATGGCGTACACATTAATAAATTAATAATTTATTATTAATATATAAATAATTGGTGATTCTTTAAAAACTTATTTATAAACAATTAGTCATAATTAATATGATTGATATTAAATAAATATTTATATCAATAAATTTATTATTAATATATAAATAATTGGCGATTCTCTAAAAACTTACTTATAAGCAATTAGTCACAGTTAATATGACTGATATTAAATAAATATTTCTAATATTAACATATATATAATTAGATACATATTTATATCAATAAATTTATTATTAGTGACTGATTCCATTTCAAATCATGCAGAGCCGCCGGGATCATGTACTCAGAACGCGCTGATATTGAAATATGCTATTCTATAGTAAAAATGAAGAGACACGTATTTCACTCTTTCGCTAAAAAATCACTCCCTGCGATACTAGCTAGAAGTAGGGGAAGTTAAATACACATTCCGCAGAAAGTGATTGTTATTTTTACAAAAAATTCTGCCCCGCCGAGAAAAGTAATGGTATGTTAATATTTCTTTGTGCTATCAAAGTGTATATCTCAGCAGCAAAGAAACTACCTTTTTTGAGGGGTTCCATATTTTTATTTTATTTATATACGGACAATAAGTCCTTCATACAATATAAACGAAAGAATAACGTACACAAATTTTTATGTACAAGACGACAATCTTAATTACACAAAAAAATATATATTAAAAATGTATGCCGCTAAAATAGCTAACACATAAGGGGTCATTCAAGTGTTACGTCCGCATGTTAGGGGGGGGGGGATTGGAGAATCCTGGCACATGCGAACAGGGGGTGGGGGGGGGGGTGAGAAAACCGAAATCTTACGTCAGCATGTATACAATATATTATTACTTTCTCAGTAGTAACCTATTTTATTTTTCCGCCTTATTACGATGGTACTCTTGAGTTATCGGTAGAGTATTCTCCTTGTTCAGGCGGTCCTTAACGCTGAAAAGGTAGGCATTTTCACTAAAAACCACAAATTAAAGATGACTGAATCAATCTTTCGAAATTCGGGCATTGTATACGTAATTCTAATCACTATATTAGAGGCGTGATGGTCGTGCGGGCTAAGGCGTCAGTCTTAGTCCGCCCGAACTGAACGTCGCGAAGGGCCCGAGTTCGAATCCCCGTCCTGCAATTTTCTCTGCTTATGTCCAGTGTGGAATAACCGGGGAACTTTGCTGGGCGAAGGTACGAATTTGGGACCGCTGCCGACCCCCGTCGGCAGTTATCGGTACCATCAGCGTCTTATCCGCGGTCGGTACGTCGTGGGTCTTATCTCGGATAAAGAGGGGATAAGCCCCGCGTCGTACTCGCTAAGGCACAGACCGCCGAATCTGCTGGTGGTACCGATATTGGGGTAGGGGGGACTGGCTCTGGGTGGGTGCTGTGTTGTATATGCCCAGTTCTGCCATTGTACTGTCTGTCTCTGTCCTGTACCTCTCCACCCGAGAGCCGACCCGCAAATAGACAAATCGTCATTAACGCGGGGGAAATAACCTGTCCTTTGTCCTTTGTCTTTGTCTAATCACTATATACGGTGATCATAAAAACTACAAAAGACATTAATTGAATACACCAAGGATTTTCGGAAATAAATGATTTTTCTTTATTTTCAAAAAGACTTGGTCAATTGACAATCAATTTATTTGGTATTTTTTAGGAGTTCGTATGTAATTAGAATTGTCCTTACAGAGCCTGAATTTAAATAATTGATTCACTCATTTTTAATTTACAATTTTAGCATAACTTCCGACTTTATCCGCATACCACTTTAGAACACCCTTTATTCCGCTGCGGGCGACCCTAACCAGGAAATAGAGGAATTTGGTTATTAATCAAATGGAATAACGGATTTACTTTTTGAACACGTTCACAAAAACACCTTTTTCCATACTGCAAATATTCAGAAAATAGTTGTAATTTTTTTAGAGGTTCTTAAATTCTCAATAACATAATTCATGTTTCTTCATGTAGGGATTATTGTTTCATTATGCAGCGGTTAAAAAAATTCTAAATGTTATTTCGTAGAAAAATATGGATAGACGAAGTATTTGAAAAATCCTAATATGATTCGTCCAAAATGACCCAATTTCTTTTTCCGCTGCTAGGATCACATCCCAATAAACATTTCGACGAGGGTATGTCTAAAAGATATCTAAAAGATGTCTTTCTTAAAGATTGTTTTCAAAAGATATCTAAAAGATGTCGTTTTTAAAGTTATATTGCAAAAGATATCTAAAAGTTCCATTTCCTAAAGATATCTCGCAAAAAGACCTCTCAAAGATATCTTTTCGAAAGATATCTTGCCAAAGATATTGCGAGGGATTTTTCTTCTTTCTCACTTAATTTATTTTTACTAATTAATGATACGAATTAGGATACAAATTAATTAACACACTTCACTTAGTTTAAACAAAAATTATTATATTTAATTACTTTGAACTTCATATAATGTTTAATATATTAATAAATACCGACTCGCGAGACCGAAACCGGAGAAAATGACACTCCATAAAATTAATAGTCGATTCGGGACTTACCGCCTTTTTCGATGCACAATTTTCCGAACTCTCTGAACGGTATCGTGACGTCGCACGGTAAAAATAAAATTAATATTGCTTAATCGAGTAAACTTATATAATCAACTGACAATTTTCGTTTATCGTGCCGTTTAATGTAAACACTCGATGGTCCGCAACGAAGTGCCGAAATTTCCGCGAGACTTTTCGCGGATCGCACGTGACGCTCCGACTCTCTTTCGCGCCCCTCTTCGCCGCCGCTATCGCCTATTTTCCGGGCGGTCTCTCTCGTTCGGTCGAAAACATCGTCGCTGAAACAAACATTCGAAAACGCATTTGTCAGCCGCACGCAATTTAATTCTTCGGCGATCGGGAAATCGAAGCTTGCGGCAACGAACGGTTCGCCCGCTAAGGAGCGCCGAGTCATGTGGCGAATGATCCGTCACAATATGTAAAAGATGTCTTTCATAAAGATATCTTGCAAAAAGATTTCTAAAAGTTATATTTTCGAAAGATATCGTATTCGAAGGCATCTAAACAATATCTTTTTGAAAGATATCTTTTGCAGAACGGGGCGAAGGATGGGTTCCCGCCATTCCCTCCCGTTTTTTTTAATTTTTCCACACCTACGGTCAATGTTATTGTATTTATATTAAAAGTTAATTAATTAATCCAGTTAACATCTTTTAATTAGTTATATTTATTTAACAAATGCTTGGCATTACTTTGTAACGTTGTTTATTTTGTTTATTGTTAATGTAGTATGTTGGATTCAAATAACTTTTTTATAAATAGTTGTGTTCGGATTTATATTATGTATATAGCAATGAATTTGTGTTTGCAATCGTCCCACATTTCATTGTATACTTTCTTTGGTTCGAAAGAACCAGGCCACAACACATGATTTCACATTTTTTTTGTAGATTAATAATGTATATATGTTACCTTCTTGGTAACAAATTTGACATGAAGTATTTTTTTCTCGTAATAAGAACCTGGCAAATTTTTTTACAAAGAAATGTAAACCTCTTCACGCACCAAATTTGCATATACAGGGTGGGCCATGTTATTCGCCCCGCCGAAATATATTGCAATCTAAGCAAGATAGAGAAAAATAGTCTAGACAAAAGTTGAAGGGGATGGAGGGGCTCATATAATGGTATCATGGAGTTTGACCTTGAACTCGATTTTGAAGGTTATTTCCAGGTCAACGTGCTTTTTTTAAATGGGAACGCCTATTTTTGACTCCGTATTTGAAAAGAGTGGAAAATGTTACGTTAAGACTGATGTTTATCAAAATTATCGCAAGGTCGAACGGAGGTCAAACTTACCAATTAAAACTCCCTACGCGTGTTTTGTTTGAACCTGCGCCGATTACGTAAAATTGGTTTACAGAAAAGTTGAAGGAAACAGTGAGGGTCGCCTTCCGATACCGTACTCATGACCTTGAACTCGATTTTGAAGGTTATTTCAAGGTCAGCGTGATTTTTGTTAAATGGAAACGCCTATTTTTTACCCCTGTACCATGCGGTATTACTACGCACGCGAATGTGTTGAACTTGACTGCTGCGCATGCGTAATGTTGTACTTCACTACTGTGCATGCGTATGTGTTGTATGTCGCTAGTGCGCATGCGTATGTGTTGTACTTCACTACTGCGCATTCATAAGTCTCGTGTTCCATACTGCTCATATGTAGGTGTCGTATTTCACCACTGCGCATGTGCAAGTGTCGTACTAACCAATTACCTAACCCATAACACAACCAATGATCCAAATCGAGTCCGTAACCATAATCAGACCAATAACTATAAGTCAACCCATAACTCATATCGAATTAAATACGATGACTCTATAGTGACTGCGAAAAAAGTTAATACTATAAATTCTTAATACTTACATGTCTCGTGATTATTAGATCAATTTCATTTTTCGTAGTTAAAAAAGAAGATTTAACAATTCGTCGATTCTTCTTCTTCTTTAAAACGTTGTAATATTTCGATTCTCTTTGCATTATATACATACACATGTACATTTTGTTAAGGCGAAGAACAACTTTAAGCAGCTCCGTAATAATGTAATTCAAGTTTTACATCAATTTGATTATTAGACGGATTCCGATTTTTGAAAATAAAATAAATAAATTAACAATACAAGTTCAGCCATTTTTTACAAAAAAGAGAATTAGTAATTCAGTTTTGGCTGTTTTTCAACTTTTCTCGTTTTCATTGGTGTTTGAGGTTTGGATTATTATTTTATCACCAAATTGAAGGTGAAGAACTGCTCTAAAAATGGCTGACTATGAACCCAATGACATTCTCTATATGACAATGATATTAGGCGAATGTCAGAATAATTATCGAGCTGCGTCGAGACTTTACGCTGAACGCTTTCCGGATAGACGACACCCAGATCACAGGCAATAAGTAGGTTAACCCAAAGAGCTCGTGGTGGGCATATGGTCCGACAACGACGCCGCGTCGTATACGACGAAAATGATGCTCGTGTTGTCACTGTTCTTGCGATTGTTCACCTTGATCCTCATATCAGCAGTCGCCGAGTTGAATGAGAAATTGGGATGCCTCGGAGAACATTCTTAAGAATTCTTAAAGCCGTGAAATATCATGCTTATCACATAACATTAGTTCAGGAATTACAGTATCATCATTTTCAACAGCGACATTCTACATATGCTTAAGTCTACAGGTGGGGACATGAAATGCATAGTTTGTTCAATGTGTTATTTCGTAAATTATCCTTGGGTTACGAATAGAATAATGTCTAGTTCTATACGGAAATAGCTCCAAAAGATCAGTGAATGAAGAACATTTCAGAATACGGTAAACAATGGAAACATCATGATAAGAATGAAGCGGTTTAACGGTCGGAAAATTAAACCTCGCAACATCGTTATAATTATGATCTAAGCGCGACATAGTACTTCCTGATTTAAAGGCAATCTCAGCGCTTTTTTCTGAACTCGTTCAAGCATTTTAATTTCAATTCGAATGTAATATTTGAGAATAAGGAGACCAGATAGGAGACGCATAAATAAGGTGTGGAATAACTAAAGTGGATAACTAAAGAGCGAATAAGACACGCGATTGCCTCAGAATCTTTAAATTCCATGGTTGTCCTTTGAATAAACCCCAACATCCCAAGCGCCTTTGAGCAGGACTGCAGTCTGTGGTCCTTAAAACAAAAGTTATCTTAAAATACCACCCCCCAGATCAACCTGTTTAACTACTCTGAATAGAACTTGATTCGCACTTATATGCGAATTCAAATTTATTAAAACACCGACTAAAACTCATACATTTACATTTCATAATGTTTAAGTTAAGCGCATTTTGTTTAGCCCACATTCCGATCGAATTTCTCGAGACTGTATTTATCAATGACGGGTTGAAATTTTTATTCGTAGAATAGACGGAACTAAAATAAGTGTTGAATAAATTCGCTATCTCGTTAGGATCGGAAGATGATTTATTGCAAAAGTTCACCTTGGAAGATAGTGTATTACTATGTCGCATTGAATTAATATATGGCCAAAAAGTTTTTATGTTTGTTTTCGATTTCGTTTCAATGCCCTTGTTACGGATGCTGGCTACGCACATAGCCATCGTAACATAGACAATACTTGTCTTTGTAAGATCGACAAGACACACACACCGAAGAGCCCGATTCGGCGTCGCACATATATTGCACACGTGCTGTAACTTACACTGGGAACCACGGGTTCCTCTAGCTGCAAGCCCAAACGGTCAAGAAAAGAATGTGCCACGCCGAAGCTCGAAGTAACACAATCCTTAAGATTGTGACTCACACACGCACACAATAGCACACGTTCCCCGAATCGCCAAGGTTACCGATAAGTCAAAAGGGGTGAGCGATTCGTGGAAGATGGCACGTGGCAAACAACAAGTGCAGGTGTCCATCAAAAAGGACGATGATCTCATCGACATCTACCATATAAAAAGGGCAATCGCATTGCCCGAAATCAGAGTCGCCCCGTTAATGATCGAGTGAAGATCTCGGTGCAGAGTCGCCCCGCGATTGACGCCATGAAGATCTCGGTGCAGAGATCTCGGGACTTAGAAGCTTCGCGACACATTAATCCGCGACTCTCCGCGAATCAATACCGGACTTAGTATTTATATACCCGGACGATTTGTACGACCTGTAGTTGGCATTTCCAAAAATAAATCAAAGTTATTATTACTAAATTCGCCAGTATTTCGTCACTTGGGGTATCGATCCCCTTTATGCGGAAGATCCCAGAAACGATTCTCAGCTACCGAGAATCATCCCTTACAACTCCTGATCCTGATAAAAATTGCATTACGATAAACATAAAAATCGTAACACCCTCAATATAAGTTTTGTAGAGCTCTTTAGAGATTGTTAGGCAATTTGCGCGAAGACGTTTGAATTCAATATAATCCGCAGGTAATCTAAAGCTTTTCCAACACCTGTGTACTTTTTTCTTTCTAAAAACCAATTCCTTTAATTCAGAACTGTACCAAAGAGGAAAATGAGTCGATGTTAGTCACATTAACGAAGTGTGCTTTAAAATACTCGTATATAAAATATTATGAAAATTTGAAAGCAATCTTTCGACGTCTATACCATTCAACGCATAGGTCCCATCGATGGAAGATAAATCCCTATTAATATCAGCAAAGTTTGATTTATTGAAGTTAAGAGAAGTAAAATTATAAGTAGAGGATTGTTGACTATAAAATGAAAAATCGAAATAAGCGTGGATATGATAAGAGTCTGTTGGGATAAGAAAGTCCGGACTGTCGTGGTATGAGGTATTTGGAAAAGATAAAAACATGAGGCATAATGAATAGCCTTTGCTGGCATGAAGAGGGAAATACTGCGTTAGATCGAGACAAGAAAAAATATCGTTGTAAATTAACGCTGCGTGCTTAATGTCCGGTGGAACATACCAGACAGTTTTGAACCCAGAATAGTCCCATACAATATTTGGGAGGTTAAAATCGCCACAAATTATTCATCTGGCGTCATTAATGTGCAACGAAGTGGTTTCAATTAAATCTGCAAATAAGCTAAAGTCATCAACTGACGCGAAAGGCAAAAGATAACATAAAGACATTAACGTTTTAAACGAATGCGTTGTGATTAAAATAATTAGATGTTCCGAAAATAAAAAGTTTTTAGAAGCAATGACCGTACATGTAATATTCGATATAGCAGCAATCAGGATACCACCTTCCCGCTGAAGAGCAGATGTTGAACGATCCGTACGAAATATAGTATAATCAGGAAGTCCTAATTCGGCATCCGAGATATCACTATGCAACCATGTTTCTGTCAGCATGATTACAGCAGGTTGTGGATGAATAACACGCACATTATTACGGATATTTGCAAATTTCGTACGAATCCCTCTGGCATTCTGAGAATAGGCAGTAAACAAACATTTATATTGATTATCAACATGAAATGATGGATGTGGCTAATTCCGATGAAAGGGTGGACTTGAAATTGCCGTTTCTTGAAATGCACGACGATGGTCAGATATTCTGCTGCAGGGATTCCAAATCTTCACGAGAATTTATGATGTGAGTAATTCCAGTATTCGATATTAAATGAATGGATGGACTTCTACGTCGAACCTTGAGACCCTTATCTTTGGCGAGTGCTTTTGATTTTTGTAAGATTTGATAAAGTTCACCTCGTGAAAATTCATTTATAAAAATATCATTTTATGGCCATTCAGCAAAAACTGATTTTGATTTCAATTCCTTAATGGTACGACGCGCCTGAAGAATGTTATTCCTATTGACAGGCGAATTGAAGCGCACAAATATATTGCACGGTCGAGACTTAGTAAAGCCACGGACAGCTGCTGCGGATGTCGATGTAGTGGTTGATGACGTAGAATCGGTAGTCGAAATGTCCCGATAGTAGGGAGGAGGAGATTCTACCTGCCCGTTCCACATCCGAAACAAGAAGAGGGACTCCTAAAGATTCGGCTATCTTACACACAGACACTACTAAATCTTCATTGACAGCTTCATGTACACCAGAAATAATTAAATCGCTGCTATGTTCGTGCAATTCTACCGACAACATACGATAATCGAACTTCCCAATATGCTCGACCGAGACGTTTTTTTTTTAGTGAGCTGACTGTTGCTAAATTCAGCATCGGTTAATGGAGGAGGAGCAATGCAGCAAACGAATTCTCCAGATTCGGTACGATTAACGGAAGCAATAGAGTCTGTATGAGCGACACGTTGACAAGAACTGCAGACTTCCGTAGTAGACGGTTCACTTTTTTTATAGAACACACACAGATTGTTAATATCACCAATTTTTAAAAATTTCAAATAGACAGAAATTATGCTTTAAGCGAGTATGTAGTGACGGCGCCGATGGTAGAAATCAACACTAATAAATACGCAGTACTCACTTTTAAATAATCATGGAACTAAAACTATGATTAAACGACCTTTCGGTTAGATAATTTTAAGTTTCTATTTTTAAGTCGCGGATCGTTATAAAAATTATCCACTTCAGTTTGACTCAACTGTCAAAACGAGACCGCAATAAATATATAAATATAATATATTTTCTCCCTATCCGCCGACTCGCGTGCATTCCCGAGGAGGAAACATATCTCAATCGTGAAAATGAGAGAACTCCACCTCTGGCGTTTCATCCCAATTCGCACCTACTGGAATCATCAGCAAGGCTTGTTGGTGCAGATCTGCCTTATACGCCACTATTATTCTTCATGAATGAAAGTCTTTTTTACAGAATAGGCTAAATCGATATATGCGAAAATCCAATACTCGACTCAAGACATCTGTCGACGATGTACCAAGTGTAAATGGTGAAGAACTACTCACTCGACAAGGTAGACCGTGATATTATCGTCTGATGATAAATAGATGTTAGTATTAGTGTGGTACCTCTGTAATGTCTTTTGATGGTTTCCCCTTCGCCCTCGTAAAAGGATAGAATTATTACTCTTATTTTTTTTACGGAGGGGAAAATGCATTAGGCAACATTGGGCATTGATGGTGCTGGATAAACGCTCTTGTATCGCACTCTATAACCGCTGTTATTAACGGAAATGTTTACCGACTAAACCCCTAACCTCCTTTCGCCCTCCATAATCCACATGCGCATTATGTATCTTCTCTGCTGCATACTGCACGGAGCCATTTCGAAAGAATTTTGGAAAAGAAAACGGACTGAGCATACATTGATGACTGATTCAGCCTCCTCTGCACCACTACGTCTCACGATAAAAACCAGACCGAGATTTTCATGCCGCTCGTTTCGCAGCATTGTACAAAAACGCCCGCTTCCCCTGAATTTCGTACTAATAAACTAGTATAATCAGGTTATCCTCCTTTAAGTTAATTACGTTGCAAGCTGTTTTGAAGATTAATCTCTTACGCATACACTCCAGGCTCAAAAGGATATGACGTCCCATTTTTCTGGCAGGTGCAGTCGTTCCACGGATAATCTTGGATGCAAACTGATTTGCATACAAATCATCTTCTGTATGCATCGGTCAAAACCCCTTAGCTCGTCAATGTTCCACATAAGTGCTTCAAACGACTGTTAGACACTCAACTTATTCGTGGCTGTCACCTATTTTTTCCTCGACAATTCTGATAACTAGATCTGACGGAGAAAGTATTGGTATTTCTTAACAATGGTCGTTTTAGCAGACTGCACATCCTGATCATGCCTCCGAGGCACACCCAGGTAGGTGTGGTCTTCGTTAGCGTTAAGATAGCGAATGACGTTTCCGTTAACGAGCTCCACATCGTTATTAATGGAGTCTGACCTTCCCCTGTGAAAACGAACTGCTTCACATTTGACCAATCTTAATTCCTATTTCTCTGGAGTATGTGAGGATAATGTTCAGTGATCGATGTAATTGATATCTGCCTGATGCGTATAATTTAAGATCACCCATATCGAATACATGGGTATAATAGATGTATTTCGCAGATGCTCTCCCAGAATTCCCTAACCTAACCTCTAACGAGGCCATCGATGGAATCTCGCGTGAGATCGCGACTCGATGTTTAAACAGGTTGTAAGGATTCGACTGAAACATTTTGTCGAATTTCATCTTCCCGTCTTTGCAACCTCTTTTTGGCATACACCTAAACCCGAATTTTATCCGCCAAACGTTGCTTGATGTTTAGTAACTTCAGCTTATTCAGGGTGTGATAGTATAGAATAATTTGTGTGTATTATTTTGTATAATGTGTGTAGAATAATTTTCAAGGTGACTTCTTTTTCCCAGTTTTTTCATTTGCAAGGATGATGGTGTTGTCATAATCAAAATCGTGTCCAGTTTCAACCCTATGGTTGGTTAGACCTGTAAACTGTTTCGAGTTTTTTGCTAAAATATTCCTCTTATGTTCAGTTATTCTTGTTTTTAGAGACCTGCACGTTTGTCCGATATAAGATTTGTTACACTGAAAACCAGGAATTTTATATACAACTCCACTTTGTTTTTCAAAGGGAAGTCCGTGTTTTCTTGGTTTAATTTGTGCAATATTGGTTTTAAAAGGCGTTCACACTATCCTTATATTTTTATTTTTGAAAATTTTGACTATATTCTCTGAAAGCCCTTTTATATACGTGCATCTTACTGTTTTTATTATGTTTTCGTTATTACTTGTGTTTAAATTATCGTGGTTCTAAAAACAAGAATAAATGAATATAAGAGAAATATTTTTGCAAAAATCTCGGAACAGTTTACAGGTCCAAACAAACCATAGGCTTGAAACTGGACACCATTTTGATTATGACAACACCGTAATCCTCGCAAAAGGAACAAACTGGGCAAAAAGAGGTCATCCTGAAAATTATTTTATTAAAAAAGAGAACAACACCGTCAACATCCGGTTCGAAACATCAAAACTACCGGAAGTGTATCATCCCTTTCTGTAATGAATCCCATTTTATTTCCTAAATTCGTACATAGTTTGTGAATGGTTCCTTTATTTTTAGTACGACACCAGCAACACATAAAACTTCATATCCCTTAATTTAGTATAAGTACGTCGCAATTACCACCGGTTTCTTACATAGTCTGGAAGAGGACTCATATTCGAGTCGAAACGTTGCTACATTTTCATATATTATTTATATTACAAAAAAAACCTCCAAATTATTTACCCTTATCTGTTTTTTTTTTCCTTTTTCTTTTTCCTTTTCCTCTAATTTTTTAATCTATATTAAACTTAAATATTTTTAATTTCCGTTATATATATGACTGAAAAAAAACCAATACTGTTCAACAATATGTTAATTTATAAAACGGTCGAAAAAATAAGCCTATCAAATGTATACAGAGAGTACCGCCGCCTAGTAACATCGGGCGGTAAAACGTGCAGAGGATAAGAGCCCTACACGACCAAAGAGTGTTGTCCCTTTCGTGCCTTTTGGAGGGTTCCCCCTAGCTTTGTAAAAAGGAAAAATTATTATTATTTTCGTATTTCGATCCGTTTAGACGTGATACCAGTGTGTTCTGTGATTCATGGGGTAAATTCAAATTATAACGTATAATTACGAAGAAGTGGCTAGATCGATTATCCGAGTCAGTCAGGTATAATGAAGAACAGCAGATTTTGGTCCGTTCATATAGTCGACGTTTCGACAGCGTCCCTGTCATTATCAAGACTAAAAATTTTTATTACATTTTAGACATTACAATTATTAATAAATTATAAAATAAATAATAAAAAATACAGCATCTACAAAAACAGTACATAAATTTTGTAAGAAAAAAACATTTGACACACTACCTATTTTTACATAATTAAAAATTAGTGCACATGAGAAAATAATACTTATTGGCCAGATGTATAATGCCAAACTAACAACACTCAGTTCTATATTTATTCGTAGTTTGAATGTTGCAATACGAAACTTTCACTGAAATTGTATGTTGTCGGTATCTATAACAACATATATGTAAAAAACGTTCGCTTTTAAATTTGAAAGTAGCACATCATAGGAATTATTTAATTTTAAAGTGTCTTCTTTTATATTGATGGAATATTGTTGTAATTTTATGTGAATCATTTCAGATATTAATCTCTTAGACAAAGAAGTCTCTTTATCTAAGATTTTCACATGTTTCCAATCAAAATCATGAAAAAGTTGTAGTCGATGTTCTGAAATTACACTTTTTATTCTTGATGTTTGGTTAATATTGTTCTTATGTTCAGCAATCCTTGTTTTTAACATCCTCTTCGTTTCACCTACATACGAGGCTATACAATTTTTACATTGTATTTTATACACTACCTTATTTTGTTCCGTCAAAGGGGTAACGTCTTTACCACGTTTTATGAGATTCTCAAGTTTGTTATTGAGTTGTGGTACTACACGTAGATTGTAACGTTTTACAGATGATGTTACTCTTTCGTAAAAACCTCTTATGTATGGCAATTTTATTGTGCCTTCCACTTTTTGAGTATTTCTTACTGCATCATCATTTCTTTCGTGTTCTTTAAATAAGATTGACAGGCGTTTTTTAATATGTTTCTCTATAAAATCAGGAGGATAATCATTGTTAAGTAGATAAATTTTTACATCTATTATATTTTGGTGATGAAACTTTTTATGTGAATTTGAAATAGATCTGTCAATTAAATTATAAATAATAGCTGTCTTCTGTGATTTTGGGTGATGTGAATTAAAATTTAAAAATCTGCCTGATAAAGTTTCTTTTCTATACCAGTTAAAAATAATTCTATTGTTATCTCTGATGAGTGTTAAATCTAAAAAGTTGATGGTATTGTTCTTTTCTAATTCACAAGTAAATTGCAATCTTGGATGGTAGGTGTTAAACATATGTAGAATTTCATTAATCTCTGAAGTAGGAACAGCTGTTATGATGTCATCAACGTGACGGTAGTAAAACAAAGGTTTATAAGAGAGTTTTTTTAAACATTCAACCTCAAGATCTTCCATAACCAAGTTAGATAAAATGGGTGACAATGGTGAACCCATTGGAGATCCGAAAGTCTGTTTAAAGTATTTATTATTAAACGTGAAAAATGTACTATTCATTATTAGTTGAATAGCATTAATAATGTCATATAAAGGAATAAATGTGTGTTGGTTAATATATGTACCTCGACGTTCTATGCTTTGTATAACTAATTCAATCGGAATGTTGGTAAACAAAGACGTTGCATCTAATGATATTATTGTATAATTATTCGGAATGTCCAAGTTATTACCATCTGTAAACTATTTTTGACATTAGATAAGTCTTGTACATATTTTTAAAAGTTTTGAGATTTTCAAGGCTAAAAAATATGTCGGTGAACCAATCGAAGAGACGATAGGTCTCATAGGACTATCAGTTTTATGAATTTTTGGAAGGCCGTATAATTTAGATAAACATTTATCTGTCTGCGTTAAACTATTTTTATTATAAGTAATTCCAAAATATCCCATATCATTCCATTCACTACAAATTTTATAAAATGCAGACTGAAGCGATTTGAATGGATTGTAATTTATTTCTAAATAAGTGCTATTGTCATGTAAAAATGTATTCATTTTTTCTATGTAATTTTTCTTATTTAAAGCAACACTCACATTACCTTTATCAGTAAATGTAAATAGTATATCCTTATTCTTTTTAATAAATTTGGTTGTGTTTAACATTTTTTTACAAAAAATCACCTCGTGGAGGCTTTTATGTCTTGTTCTTTTCCTTTCATCGTCAATGTTCTTTAATATCGTATTGCGGATAAGATTTTTTTCCAACGTTGGTGTTCTGAACATAGAGGTTTCATAATTCTTTATGGTCTTAACGATATTATTATGATTAAAATTACATTCAGCATTAAAGTTCTGACCTAATTTCACAATATTAACAACATCTGTCGGGATCATTGTACCTGTTTCATTTACAAAAAACCTATCATTACCACTTTTATTTGTAGATTTTATATTAAAGATGTCATTAAACTTTTTTTCGTGGATCCCTTTAATTTTACTTTTGTAAATAGAACAACTCACAATATCACAGGTAGATAGTGCGTGTAATAATTCCGATGGTAGATAACTTTGTAGTTGCAAGAGTATGCTGGCAATTTTCTTGTTCAAGTAACATATATGTATCGAACAATCTTCTATTTCAATGTTTAAAAGCTGGATCTTCAAACGTTTTATTAAATGTTGAATTTTCCTCACACCAGTTTTGCTATTTATTGTAAGATGTAAACAATTTTTAGCAAGTTTGGATAAGTGCGGGGGTAAAATATCACAAGTTCTACACTTCACTAAAAATTTCCTTTTCTCAGTAGCTGCGACTAATTTTTTATTAAATTTCATTAGGGAAACAACTATTCGAAATGTGTGTGTCCCTACACAATTTTTTAGATGTTCAAGTGGTCCTACTCTTGATGTGGAAGAAGATGGGCTTGACAATATAACGTATAATACCTAACTTATGTTGAGGATAACTTAATACAGGGTGATCCAAAAGTCCCGGAACAGCAAAATATCTCAGCGGGAGTGCATTTTCGGGGAAAATGTTTTAGACAAAAGTTTAAGGATTTTTCCCTGGCTATTTAATGGCGATATTGAATTTGACCTTGAACATGACCTTGAAGGTTATTTCAAGGTCAAGTTAATTTTTTTAAATGGGAACCCCTATTTTTTTTCATGGATTCTGAAAGAGCGGGAAATTCTACGTCCGAGTATGATATGATCGATTTTTCCGGAAAGGTCATTTCAAGGTGAAACTTAAAACTCCCGTAACGGCGAAATATCTCAGAGGGTGTGCATTTCTTTGGAAATTGTTTCAGACAAAAGTTTAAGGATTTTTCCTGGTCAAATTCTGTGCTACCATTAAATAGCCCGGGAAAAATCCTTAAACTTTTGTCTGAAACAATTTCCAAAGAAATGCACACCCTCTGAGATATTTCGCCGTCACGGGAGTTTTAAGTTTCACCTTGAAATGACCTTGCCGAAAAAAACGGCTATAGCATATTCGGACGTAAAATTTTGTGCTCTTTCCGAATCCGTGAAAAAAAATAGGGGTTCCCATTTAAAAAAATTAACTTGACCTTGAAATAACCTTCAAGGTCATGTTCAAGGTCAAATTCAATATCGCCATTAAATAGCCAGGGAAAAATCCTTAAACTTTTGTCTAAAACATTTTCCCCGAAAATGCACTCCCGCTGAGATATTTTGCTGTTCCGGGACTTTTGGATCACCCTGTATAATAAACATTTATTCCACAATGCCTGCCAAATCGGATGGTGCATCAAAGGAAGATATATTGTAATTTATAAATGCTGTCCCAAAAAAAAGCATCGGAAAACTGTTTGTGTTATACGTGGTTGTACTTTTCATAAGAGTTGCTGTGAGCGGGATCACTGTGAGATAATCATTAAAAGCGGATTTTAAATTGGTGTGGTGATGTCAAGAACCAAGCTGCTGGCAACAGGGAATTCAATTACAAGACATACAAATTGGATTGAAAATTTCAATTCATTTTGAATTCATACTTTGATTCCGTAAATATGTATTCAAATGGATTGAATTCTGAAGAAAGGAATAGTTTTGAATCCGTAATGTTGAATACGGAGGCATATTTCGTTTTGAAGAAGGAAACTTTTTTTGGATTGAAATAAATACACTTGGATAGTTTTGAGTCCGTAATATTAAATACGGATGTAAACAAAGTTTCGTTTTTGAAAGAAAACTTTTCTGGCATTGAAATGAATACGCTTAGGTAGTTTTGAATCCGTAATGTTGAATATAGATGTATTCAAAGTTTCGTTTTTGATAGAAAGCTTTTTTTCATTGAATTGAATACGCTTAGATAGTTCTGAATCCGTAATGTTGAATTCGGATGTATTGAAAGTTTCGTTTTTGAAATACAACTTTTTTGGATTGGATGAATATACTTGGATAATTTTGAATCCGTAATGTAGAATACGGATGCATTCAATATTTCGTTTCTAAAAAGGAAACTATTTTTGGATTGAAATGAATACACGTATACAGTTGTGAATCCGTAATGTTGAATACGGATGAATTTAAGATTTAATTTTTAAAAAGAAAACTTTTTTTGGATTAATATGAATTCAGAAAGTAACCTTTTTATTCGTATGAACGAATAGAATTGTATTTCACGGTTCACTTTTGGCGTTTTAAACGAAAGTTCGTGTTACCCAAATTTTTTTTAGGATATGTCCAGAATCACTTCAGGATTAATTACCTGTACGCCTTTTTTCGAAGTCATCGGCCCTTTTTGATCTAGTGCGAAAAAACTAATTTTTTTGGGGTATTTAAAAAAAAAAGATATAAGGAGAGTGAGATGTGAAATTTACAATTGGAAACATCGTGTAAAAAGTTTTAAATTACATTCTGATGGCCTGCTGTAAGATTTTTGCGGATCCCCCAAACAAATGCGAAAAAATGGCAAACAATAACATTGTAAATTGTTATTTATAGACACAAATTGTAAACAAGTAATTCTTAGAATTGTTTTATATTACCAGCCTTAGAAGGTTTTTATATTACCAGCCTTCCGTCATTTCTTGATCGTGAACGTTCAAAACCCACAATTTGAAAAATGAAAAATCATATCGCACTTACGAATGGCCGCTAAAAATTGTATTAAAAATGGTAAAATATATTAAAGCAAAAAAGTTTCACGGTTCCGCACCACATGAAGCAAATAGGGGTCGAATTTGTTTGCTATGTTTAAAAAAACCAAAGTTTGTCGTCGAAATAAAAAATTCGGTCAAGAAGTCTATCGAAAAAATATTAAAAATCAATTTCAAAGATGACGCTTTTCCCTCGGTTGTATACAGATCATGTTACGTGGGTGTAGCCTCAGAGACATAGGAAAATAATTATTAGGAATCTTCCTGATTATTCAAAATTTGTTGCTATATCTACGAGATCAAAAAGTGCATCAAAGGATCATAACTGTCATCTATGCTTGTTAATTCGTCTAAGTTACAAAGTCAATAAAAAAAATGGTGATCCAAAAAAATCATCCAAATGCACGCGTTCGATAAAAAAGGTTGTTGAGAACAAAAATGATGCCGTTTCATCAAGAATTCAGTTACTCTCGTTGATAAAATCGCAGGTTCGCTTGAAAGAAAATTATCTGACACCAAATTGGAGCAGTTGTCATCATCTATTTTGAAGAAGACTTTAGCCAAAAAAGGAGAAACCGGAACAGTATCCTTAAAACAAGTACGTGAAAAACCTATCAAAATAAAAGTTGTGAAAAGTTGCGATAAAGTGCATAAAAAGCACACTTTTTCAATTGAACGTATGCACTCGCTGCGATGTAGGCACAACCTTTCAATGAATCAAACAAAAAATTTCGCCGGGGATTTGAGAAAAGGGGCGGATGATTCTCAGCTGTTTCCTCCAAATTTCGCTCAAGAACTTGAAAAAAAGACCCATGTTTTCGACGAATATTTTCAAGTAACCGAACTCAGTTTTGTCAAAAGAAAAGAAAAGGAGCAGTTTGAAAAATAAGAAAAAGTCGTCTATTGCCATCGTTTAACGGAGTTTATTGAACTCGTAAAAAATCGCCGAAATGAAGAATACGTTCATTTAAAAATCGGAGTGGATGGTGGAGGAGGATCTTTAAAGATTTGTTTATCCGTACAGTCATTGATTCAAAGAAATCAGGAGGAATCAACTCGAAAAAGTAAGAAAAGGGCGAATTGCAAAGACACTCAAGAAAACCATCAAAATGTAATGAAACTCTTTGAATTATTGGATTTGTCAAGTCTCGAAGAAATGAGGGAAGATGTCACTTTTGCCTCTGATTTGAAGTTATCAAATATTATGTGTGGTATTCAATCCCATTCATGCACGTTCCCGTGCTGCTGGTGTGACGCAAGGAATACAAATTTGAATCAACGTGGAAATCTCAGAACCATCGGCTCTCTTTCCAAAAATTTTCAATATTGGTCAGCAGCAGGAAAAGAAAAAAAACATACTAAATTATTCAACAGCTGTCTGCATGAATTGGTGTTTCGGGGGCCGGAAGATGTTCAAGTTCTACAAATATTACCACCTCCCCAGTTGCACTTGATGCTCGGAGTGGCCAATACCGTAATTAATCACATGGTGGTCGAATGTCCAGATGAAACCAATAAATGGATAAAAAAGTGCCACGTGCAAAGGCAAGTTACACGTTTTGGCGCATCCTTCAATGGTAATGCTTGCAAAATTCTTTTGAACAATCTTGACAAATTACGTGTAATGTCTGCTTTAGCCTGTATGAAATACGTCCAAGTGCTTCAAGATTTTAAGAATGTGGTTCAAGATTGTTTTGGAGATGCACTTAATGAAACGTATCGAACGAGCATAAGAAAGTTTACAGACAGTTACGACATTTTGGGAATCTCCACGACCCCCAAGTGCACACGGTAAAATTTCACGTGGAAGAGTATTGTGAAATCAGTGGCCGGGGGCTCGCTTTTTTGCAGAACAAAGTGTGGAATCACTTCATTATGACTTCGAATAGACGTGGAAGCGCCACAAAATAGCGGAGGTGAACAGGCGATTCGGTCAACAGCTGTGGAGAGCAGTGGACGAGTACAAAAGTCTTCACTTGTAAATAAAGGTTTCGTAATTAATTAATTTCCGTTTAATTGTAATTGTGGGGTTTTCACAACGGCAATTTGTTATTAATAAAATATTATGCAATTGATGTAACATTGAAGTACTATATTAGTAGAAAAATTCATTACAATTTCATGTATCACGAACTAAAGGATAATAATAAAGATTTTTTCATAAAAATATCCCTAAAAATCAGTTTTTTTGCTCTAGATAAAAAAGAGCCGATGAGTTCGAAAAAAGGCCTACAGGTAATTAACCCTGAAGTGATTCTGGACATATCAAAAAAAAAAAATTTTGGGTAACATGAACTTTCGTTTAAAATGCCAAAAGTGAACCGTGATTTACGTATTAAAATGGATTCACCGTTAACCAAAGTATGGATGCAAAATTTAATAATTGAATCCCATTCTATACAACTATATCCAAATTCGATTACTGGGTAGTCAACATTAAAAAGGACTTAGACCAAACCAATTTTGAAAAGCTTCTTAATAAAGAAAAAAATGACACGAAAACGCAACTTATAAGGACAAAGGACAAAGGACCAAGGACAGAAAATTTTCCCCCGCGTTAATGAAGAATATGTCTGTTTGCGGGTCGGCTCTCGGGTGGATAGGTACAGGACAGAGACAGACAGTACAGAACTAAAGGCAGATACACACACAACACCCACCCAGAGCCAGTCCCCCCTTCCCCAATATCGATACCACCAGCAGATTCGGCGGTCTGTGCCTTAGCGAGTACGACGCGGGGCTTATCCCATCTTTATCCGAGATAAGACCCACGACGCACCGACCGCGGATAAGACGCTGACGGTACCGATAACTGCCGACGGGGGTCGGCAGCGGTCCCAAATTCGTACCTTCGCCCAGCAAAGTTCCCCGGTTATTTCACACTGGACATAAGCAGAGAAAATTGCACAGACGGGGATTCGAACTCGGGACCTTCGCGACGTTCAGTTCGGGCGGACTAAGACTGACGCCTTAGCCCGCACGACCATCACGCCAACTTATAAAACTTATAAAACTTATTAAACAACTTATAAAACTTGATACTACATTAGATGAAAATCTTCAGGAGCAATCGAGATTGATAAATGCATCTAAACTCAATGAGGCTATATGTATTAGAGTGTTACAAGGAAAAAATAAATTTTTAGGAGAACTGAATGCTGAAATTAAGGATAAAAATGTTCTACACTCTAAAATTATTGGATTCAAATTTCAGTACAAAGGAGTAGAAAATGGGGTAGACCGGATTCGACTACATTTGAGTTCTTTGGAGTCAAAATGTAGTTTAAATGGCGTCGATAAATACGGAAAAAGAGAAAAGCGACTGAATGCCATCTAGATAGGACCAGTTACTACGCAGTGGGCTTTTTTATTTCAACTTGCTATAACATAGTCAATATTGAAGGTTTTGAAACGAATAAAAAAGGAAATTGTTCATTAGAAATTTCTGCATCTAATGGTGAAATAACAAATTATATATCTTAATATACAATAGAGTTATTAATTTTTATCTACGCAACTGCAAAATATACATTCTGGCTCTTTGTTTCTCGAGCGAATTTCGAGTATCCGAAAACTGTCTACGAGAAAGTTGTTTATAAAGGTATGAACGAATTTTCTGGAAAGTTTTATCTTTATTGGTCTAATATTAAAAAGTAATGAATGTTTAAAGTTGGTGGAAGCCGATGACCAACGCGTCATGTGCTTCGAGGCCCTGAAAAACTTCATTGTTTATTGAGATATATAATTTGTTCATTCTTCATTACATGCAAAAAACTCTAACGGACAATTTATTTTGCTATTCGTTTCAAAATTCGCAGAATTGAATAAGTTATAGCGTGTTGAAATAAAACATGTTTGTCGGCCGGCGACGTAGTAACCAGTTTCAGATGCATTATATAACAAATCTCACAAATGCAATTTATTTTTTATTTTTTATTTTTTTCAAAGTATTGGAATAAATCAAGTTGTACTAGCAAAAAGTGGTGTTGTTAAAATTAAATGCCTTAATGCAGAAGATATTCCAACAGTGGGTGATGAAATTGTAAGTAAACTTCACAATAAATATGTTGTTCAACAGGAAAAATTACGGAGACCTGGCATAAAAATAGTTGGAATCGAAAAACCTTACAATAATAAAGATTTGCGAAGAACTGTTATACAAAAATTTCCGACATTGTACTAATGCAACTTTGGAAGTCAAAGATGTAATGCTTATAGCAAGAAAAAATACATGCATGCTGCGTTTATTGAAGTTAGGCCTTTAACTTTTACTGCTATCATGAATGCAACTAAAAATTTGTTTATAGGTTGTCAATCCGGTATGGCTTATAATGAACTCAATTTAAAACAATGTCACAATTATTGTGGATATCACCACTGCATAAAAGGGTAAAAAAAAGAAGCTGCGGTAACTGTGCTGACGAGCCAATGATTGTCATAATAGCGCAATTAAAAAATTTACAAAATGTACGGTAGCTAATAGTCGTTTGAAATTAAATAGATATACTGATCATAGTGCAAAAGATATTGAAAAATGCATTACATATCAGAAGAGGAAAGAGTACCTTATCTCTAAAACAGATTACCCTGCTGGAACAAAAGTCTAATTAAAGTTCAATATTTTAGAGCAACGTATTGAAACCAAAATTCAAACCTCGAAATCATCATTAGACGAAACTACTGCATTCCTGCAATATAATTTAAATTGAAATGCAAAAAAGCTTAAGAGAATCAGTCTATTTTATATAAACATACACAGTTTGTTCAAACATTTCATGGAACTGGAAAAATCCTGGTTTCAATATACTTTGTGATGTGGTATATTAGATACCCTGTAATCGCAGCTTCTGTCTCTTTTATCGGGTCTCGCGTAACACCTAGCAAGTCGAGAATCGACGAGGAAGAGCGCTAGCGTCGGATTAGTATGGAAGTATGAATGGGAAATTATGCTGAATGTTGTGTGTGTAGTGGTGCAGTTTCGATCGTCGGTAAGGTAGTCATCTGTGGTACGGTTCTTCAGGATCTAGAGGACATCTAGAACATCGGGGTAAGACGAACGGCTGTTGGTTACGGTATCTCGCCCGTTAGGGCACCGTCATGTTTTAACATCTCGACGACTTTCAACTGCAATGGAGTCTCGGTATCTACAACCATCGGTCCCGCGTTTGCCGTCTTGGGAACGCTAACAGCTCGACAAGTCAACAGTCTCGTTGTCGCTTAGTCTCGTCCGTCCGGACGAGAGAAAAGGATGAAATCCGATTGGACGACGCCGATCAAGTTACTTCGCCGCAAGTTTCGTCGACGATTGCCACAGCTAACCGGCCTCTCCGACGCCGTCGCCGTAGCCGTTTCGCCAACGCCTCTTGCTTCTACCCCCTCTTCTTCATCGCCGACAATGACTTCGCTTCTGCGGCACTACCGGCCATTCTCGTTTCGGTGCTAGGCGGTACCACGTCGCGCTCAATAACAATCGGTACTTTCTGGAAATATATCTTTTGCGAGATCTTCGGTCGCGTATTCCGGTGGGTACGAAGTCGTCCCGTACCATCGCGTAAGTGCGACGAGGCAGGCGATACTGCTGAACCTTGGGTTTTTGGGGATTTTGGATTACGAGCGGTTAGTGTTTCGCCGCGGTAAAAAGTTCGGTTCCGGGAAGCTCGCCTCGTGCGCCCGGGTTCTCGTTCGTGTGTGTGAGTGTGGATGAGTGAGTGGCGGTCCCAGGATTTGCGACGTCGCCAGGACTGGAGCCTCTTCCTCGTCCCTCATCGTCGTGGTCCTCGAGACGAAGGCTACTGTACTGTAAGTACTTTGTGAGGCACTCGTCCGCGAGTATAAGATATCTACGCCGCGTCTCATATGTTCGTTCTTTCTACCATAGATTTCGTTCCGGTTCTTATAATCTCATTATTCACTTTTTACGATTTTTTGCATAACTTCGGTACCTGCGTCGACGGTACCGTATTGTAACCGAGTCTTAGATTAATTAAAGATTTCCGTCTATAACCAACGTGTTCAGCTTATTTCTATGAGTTAAACTTTGTTCCTTCCCCGACCTCACGTCTCTCCGAGTTTGAGTTGGTCGCGAGCAATTGGGCTATTCGTTTGTTTTTGGCAATTTGGCACTTTGGGAATTAGGTTTTGCCGTTTAAGAACGGCTGGCGCCCTGTAAAAGTAAGTATTTGGCATTTCGAAACTCCATACGTGACCTCGGAAAAATCACGCGTTACAAATTGGCGCCCGTACGTCGAGGCTTTGAGGGAACAAAATTTTGACTGATAGTTAAAAGTAATTTTTTTCGGTTGCGTCAAAATTAAAATTCGGAAATTTGGTAAAATTATTTGTTATGATAAGAATTTAGAAAAAGTTAAATTCCACGTGTTCGAACCTTCAAGAACGATATTCGGTATTTATAAGTTACGTTCGAAAAACAATGCGTCATATTTAGAGGTCGACGAGAATTGTGTGTTTGAATTTGCGACTGTTACACTGAAAGAAATTTCCCAGCGTAGCGCCTTGGCGTTTTCGAAACATTCTGTTAGGATCTGTGTTACGAGCGCTGCAATTAGACTGTTCGAGCCTATCGCTTTGAAACCCAAGACAATACGGTATGGATTCTGGTCCAATCGCTGCGTCTCGGTGATCACGGCCTGGTGTCGTGATCGCCGAGACGCTGTCTATCGAAGCCGGTCGAAACGTACAGCCTTATGTATATCCCGGCCGTCGGGCGCGCGAATGTAGTAAACAAATGACGGGGGGTTGAACTTTATCAGATACTTCGAAAATTAAAATTGTGTATAATCGTCGTAGTCGAGTGGTACAAGCGCATGAGTTGAAGTGCGGCGCGTTATTTTTTTAGTTCGATTTCGATGTCGGGAATTTTTTTTTTTTTTTTTTTATTTTTCATTTACTCAACATTTGTAACGAAAACAATTTTTTAGTTGTTCACTATTAGTTATTTTATTTACAAAAATGAATTGTAAAAATAAATTTTAAAAACATTAAACAATATGTTTTTGCAGAATGACATTTGTAAGAATCGAATTCGCTGTAATATTAAAACAAATAAATGTACAATATTTTATTGTAATTTCCGAAATAATATACAAAAATTACAAGTCGTACATTTTTTCTAAAAAACTTATTGTAGTTAAAATAAGCTTGTAATTCATTTTTTTTATATGTTTCAAATATAAGGTAGACCTTCCATCTAATTCCTAATATCGGGCGGTATCGTTATTTATATATACGGCAACAGTTTATATTGCGTTTACGGTAAATGGAAACATCTTGTACAGAAAAAGGAAGAAACGAAAGTATCGTGGAAGCAAATTTAGGAAACAAATATTTGGAACACTCGATTAATATAATATTAAAATAAAAAGATGTTTTTTACTTCTGCAATGAAATTGTACTAAATTACTAACTGCTTTTTTGAAATATTTCAATACTACTAGACAATAATATTTTTATCCCGTTAGAAAACTTTTATGATTACACTAACAGCATTCTGTAAATCAGTATATCTATATAGTATAAAATCTTATTTAAATTAGTTATAGATTTTCACCAATATTTTTTTAAATATTTAAACCCTTTCACGACAATTTTACTTACTTTTAATTAAATTGATTTTAAGGATATATCATTCAGCAAGATCGTTATTCGTCATTCATTATTTACTTTGTTTTGCCTACATTATGCTATTATTTATATCTGTGGGTTTTCTTTTACGTATTAATTAATTAAATAAATATATTATACTAATGTTATTGTAATACACCGATTAAGATATAAAAAATTAGTACATTATGTTTCAGATACTGATTTTCGTTAACCTATTAAAAAACCACATGTTTGGCATAAGACTGGCTATATGGTCTATTATTTATCAACAAATCGTCCAATTTCATTCCCGACTAGAAAAGGTGATAAATAATTGATAATATACAATAAATTTCGTTTACTATATTTATAACAAAATAGTAAAGAAACGTTCACAAAATCCTTTTCACAAATGTATAAAGTGATAATTAAACTGGAAAACATTGGCAGATTTGAGGTTCAATACTCTACATCATATTTAACTATCGGAAAATAGTAAAGGCTATTAATAGTAAATAATGTCTTTATAGGCATTCAGCTTGTGCAAATAATTTTATTGTTGACTGTAATATTAAGTTTTTAATTCAATTTAACAATAATGAATCTGTTGAAAAGAAGAAAATTCTATTCCACGTAATTATCATAAATATTTTTAATGTGATATAATTATTTATTGTCGGTATAAAAAAGTGTATCACATTAAAAATATTTGTGATAATTGCGTTGAATAGAAAGACCATTTAAAAAAATATTAAAATCTTAACAGAGGGCAAGTTAGGAAGAAAATATTTGCATTACTGTATAAATCCTTGTATATATATATATTATCTAAGATGTCACTGTATAAGATGAAAGAAAGCTGAGTAGTCAGTAACTCCAATTATTATTATATTTCAATGTTAGTTTACAGATAGAAAGAAAAAACCTACTTAAATGAACCCTTTAACTTCAAATATACAAAGCTGTTTCATGGAGTATGACACTATATTTAATTTATTTATTTAAACCCCACGAAGTAAAATTGTCAAGTAATATCTTATTGCCCAAAATTATCTGTCTTCAAATGTTGAAATAAAAAAGTTATACGCGTTCTTTTTAAGCGTGAAATTTTTGCTTTTATTTTTCATTTATCGAATTTTATTATGGGTAATGACATTACCATACCTCTGAAAGTGACAAATATCATGTCAAAAATAAATTTTTTATCAGGGTAAAACTTCATGAAGAAATTGCACTTTTGGGCGTCAACCATTTATACAGTAAACAAGACAATAATATGGCCCCTTTACTACTTTCCGATAGTTAAATATGAATGTAGAGTATTGAACCTCAAATCTGCCAATGTTTTACAGTTTAATTATCACTTTATACATTTGTGAAAAGGATTTTGGGAACGTTCTTTCGGGAATGAAATTGGACGATTTGTTGATAAATAATAGACCATATAGCCAGTCTTGTGCCAAACATGTGGTTTTTTAATAGGTTAACGAAAATCAGTATCTGAAACATAATGTACTAATTTTTTATATCTTAATCGGTGTATTACAATAACATTAGTATAATATATTTATTTAATTAATTAATACGTAAAAGAAAACCCACAGCTATAAATAATAGCATAATGTAGGCAAAACAAAGTAAATAATGAATGACGAATAACGATCTTGCTGAATGATATATCCTTAAAATCAATTTAATTAAAAGTAAGTAAAATTGTCGTGAAAGGGTTTAAATATTTAAAAAAATATTGGTGAAATCTATAACTAATTTAAATAAGATTTTATACTATATAGATATACTGATTTACAGAATGCTGTTAGTGTAATCATAAAAGTTTTCTAACGGGATAAAAATATTATTGTCTAGTAGTATTGAAATATTTCAAAAAAGCAGTTAGTAATTTAGTACAATTTCATTGCAGAAGTAAAAAAACATCTTTTTATTTTAATATTATATTAATCGAGTGTTCCAAATATTTGTTTCCTAAATTTGCTTCCACGATACTTTCGTTTCTTCCTTTTTCTGTACAAGATGTTTCCATTTACCGTAAACGCAATATAAACTGTTGCCGTATATATAAATAACGATACCGCCCGATATTAGGAATTAGATGGAAGGTCTACCTTATATTTGAAACATATAAAAAAAATGAATTACAAGCTTATTTTAACTACAATAAGTTTTTTAGAAAAAATGTACGACTTGTAATTTTTGTATATTATTTCGGAAATTACAATAAAATATTGTACATTTATTTGTTTTAATATTACAGCGAATTCGATTCTTACAAATGTCATTCTGCAAAAACATATTGTTTAATGTTTTTAAAATTTATTTTCACAATTCATTTTTGTAAATAAAATAACTAATAGTAAACAACTAAAAAATTGTTTTCGTTACAAATGTTGAGTAAATGAACAAAAAAAAAAAAAAAAAAAAAATCCCCGACATCGAAATCGAACTAAAAAAATAACGCGCCGCACTTCAACTCATGCGCTTGTACCACTCGACTACGACGATTAAACAAAATTTTAATTTTCGAAGTATCTGATAAAGTTCACACGGGGGCACGTCTTCAAATCTTCGCATGCGACGTTATGGTGGAAATTGTTTACTCAGCGTCTCGACGATCACGACTCCACGCCGTGATAGCCGAGACGCAGCTCTGCGGATACCGATCCCGACCGAACGCTGTGATTTCCGAAGGAGCACGATTGGAAATTCTCCGTAACGACGGGCTGGGATGTAGCCTCCCAACGTTACGTTCGGAAATTTCTTTCAGTGTACTTGTGTACGAAGTACAGCGGTTCTGAATATCATTTTGCATAAAATTATTAAACTCGAAATTGTATTTTCTAAATGGAATAGTTGAAAATTAAAATAATCATATTTTTGTGTGGAACATTTGTGAAAATTGAATTTTGGGAAATTTGAAAAATTATTAAATCTTTTTGTTGGAAAATTGGTAATTATTTTTATAAAGTTTCGGTCTTATTTTTTTTTAATTGGAAAATTTTTTGATTGCAAAAGATTCTTGGAAAAATTTATGAACAGTAGAATTAAATAATTAAATGTTTCGAATTAGTAAATTTCGTATTCAAATAGTATTTCAGAACCAAGTAAATTTGTGTCTCGTAGCAGGCTGAAAACAATCACTTGTTTACGAATAGCATATATCGGAAGTCGACAAACATAAACAAGCTATTGTTCGAATTCGAAAATACCGGTCTTTGTTTGAATGTTGTTTTGGTAATTGGATAGTCTGTTTATTCGAATAATATATGATTGATAATATGTTTTGCAAATCGATGTATTATTTATAAGAATTTATGATTTATGATTTACCAATATTATATGTTATTGATAGTGTCTCTGGAAGTATAAATACTTACTTCACCAGTACGCTATTAAGTAATTTAATATTATCATTATGTTTACTATTTCAATGTGCCTTTCGATTTATCCAGAAAACTCTGGGAAGTTGATGTTTATTTCTAAGTTGGATTCGAGCGTGCAATCGTGTCATTCGAGAAACGGTTCCGCGTAGTATGCGAAATTTGGGAAATAATATTATATTTTTGATTATTATTTTTGAATTTATTTTTTGTTGTGCTTTTTGGTAAACTTCGGCGATTTTGAAAACTTTTGTAATTATTTTTTTTTGTTTTCGGAATTTTTGACAATTGTTCGTAACTTGGCGTGAAAAGACTTAAAATCATAATGTCGACATACTATTGCCTTTCTGTCCCGCACTTCACGTCTCAGGCAGAAATTATCCAGTTTTTAGATAGTTTAGATACCTCCCAATGGATATCCCTTCTAGTGAAAAATTCCCTTCGGGTGCAAGGTCGCGAAAATATATTGCGGGATCGCTTGTTCCGTTATTTTTCGCGACAATCGGGATTTCTGAACGTTGATTGGAGCCTAGATGATGAAAGCAGTCATGCGACGGTCGGCTTTGTGAGTGCTCTGGTCGCCGACGTCCGCTTGTCGACGAGCGTCAGCCCTGAATCCAATGTCTCGGAAACGGATTCCGACGTAGAAGTCGCTAGCGGGGAACGGAAAAGTAAAATGGCATACGGCAAAGTTAATACCACGCGTTTTCGGAAACAAAACCTGTCACAACCTCCCGTATCGTCCAATCAGGTGACAATGGCGACAACAACAACCACGTGGTCGCGAACTCCGAATGAAATTTTCTCGGCCCCGTACGCGAGTTCAACGCGTTATGCAACTCCGAGTCAAACGGATCGTCGTCTATTTTCGGATCCAGAATCATACGTTCGGCAAGCGTACGCTCAACCTTGTATTCGGAATACAATCGCAGTACAATCATCCGAACGATCGGTACCGAGGAATGTACGAGAGAAGTAACTATTTCCCCTCAATCGCCCCGGATCTCAACGCATTTACTGCCGGTACTACAGAGCGCGTGGCCCCGTCAAATACTCCACACGTGTCTTGTGATTCCATACCGAGAGTTAGGCTATTTGACAATCAATCTTCGGGTCTCGGCCCTAGGAGAACTTCGGCACACGCAGCATCCTCCGTGCGATTTGCCGAACCTCCAATTCGCTATTCGAATAGATCGGAGCTTTTGCAGTTTAATAGAACTTTAAATAATACGTTCGATAGAGGACCTCGCAAGGTCATACGCGATTGGAAAGTAACTTTCGCGGGCGGTTCCGAGAGTAGCGCCGAGGAATTTCTGTGTCGGCTACGGGAAATGAGATTAGGAACCTGCATTACCGATGCTGATTTATTAGAATCCCTACCTGACCTACTACGAGGCCTTGCCCTTCAGTGGTATCGCCTCAAATGTCACTCGTGGATAACTTGGGATGACTTTGTTCGGGATCTTCGCGATCGATATGGAGATGAGAATTTCCAGGTACGGATACATCGTGAAGCCTCTGAGCGAACGCAAGGGGAGGGGGAACCGATTAGCGACTTTATCGTCTGGTTCCGCCACATTTTGAAGTATCTCGATCCCCAACCGTCGCTCACCGAGCTCTTGAGTATGACGTACAATAATTTGCGTCCGGAATATCGGGATAGGATTTTGCGTCGTCAGGTTTCGACTTTCCGCGAACTTGAACATGCGGGAAAGTCATACGAAGCCACGAAGGCGGCATGTCGGGAATTTCGGAATCCACCGACGAAGGAGCGTGCTTTCCTTCCGGAAATGGCATTCGAGCCCCCACCTAAGTCGATGGCTTTTCGAAGACGGTCGAACAGCTGGGAAAAAGTTGCTGCCGTTTCCGAGGACGAGCCTTGTCCGATACCGAGGCGTAAGGGGAAGTCAGAGGATCACGGCAGAGGTCTCGCTAGATCGGTCGCCTTTGCCACTCCTCCCTCGCGGGGAGAAAAAAGCCGTAGAGGAGAAGAAGAAGAAAGGGAAACTCCCTCGTTCGAAATCGTTCTCGCGTAGAGAAGACACGCGAACGTCATCCCCTCCACCTATCCACGCAACGCTGCCAGCACGGACGGTCTCTCCCACGCTTGCATCCACAGCGCCCTCCACACGTACGTGGAAATTTTAATTGCGGTAAGATAGGACACCTTATACGGGAATGTCCAAAGCCACGTATCGGGATAGTGTGCTATTGTTGCGGGGAGCGAGGTGTCACCAGCTCGACGTGCCTCTCGTGTAACGATTCGGAAAGCGCATAAGGCGGGCGGCTTCTCGGGTCACAGCCCCCGCTATAGCGAGCGATACGACCCAATCGCCCGATTACGACAAAATCTCCCGGTTTAGGACAAAATTTTCGGATTTGACATTAGGTACTACTTTGGTAGCAAGATCGGTTACGGAGAAAAAGGACTCGGTTGTCTCGGTTCCAAAATCGACTAATCCGCTGAAAACGGTCACGTTCGCCTCGCCGTTAGCGAGCTATTACGTTGTCGAGTTAGAGGAGGAATCCGAGGAGGTACCGACACCTTCTTTCGACCCGATCTTGGACTCGTACTGTTCGCCAGTACAAAATACGAATTTGGAAAATCGGCACCACTTGTTGGTTAAAATCGACGGTTTCTAGGTTCGGGCGTTAGTAGATTCGGGTGCGTCTCGGACGTACGTTGGGCCGAAACTAATCGCCGTACTACGCGAAAAGCTTCCTCGCGAGAATCGTCGTTCCGATTGATCTATCACTTCAGCAAATGGATCGACGGACAAAATTTTGGGAGAACTAACCCTACCGGTCGCGCTAAGGGGTCAATTGACAGAAATGACCATTCGTCTCGTACCCGCGCTAATGTATGACTGTGTATTAGGGTTGGATTTTTTGGAAATGTTCGGTCTCTCGATAGATTTTGGGACGGCCACTTGGAAATTGGGTACAGGTTCATACGAACCCTTCGATAGCGCGGAAAGTGGGGGTAATGACCTCCACGATGGTTGCGCCGGTATATTGGAACCCACCGTTAGCTAACAACAACGCCTTCGGAAATTCCTCGAAGCGAAAGTTCCGTCGGGTTCCGAACCTTTGGGTCTCGCTAATCGAACCGCTCATGCTATTGATGTGCAGGGTCACGCCGCCATCAAGCAACGATCTTACCGCGTTTCGCCAGTCGTACATGAAGCTATGTGTCGCGAAGTCGACAAAATGCTGGCGGAAGGCGTAATTGAGCCATCGAAAAGCGAATGGTCGAATCCCGTGGTTATGGTGCCAAAACCAGGCGGGAAGTACCGTTTTTGTTTGGACTTTAGGAAGCTGAATGAAGTTTCCAAAAAGGATGCATATCCTATACCCAATATGGAAGGGATTTTGGACAAACTTCGTTCAGCTCGGTATATTTCGAAAATCTATCTCAGCCAGGCATATTTCCAAATAAGCTTGGTTGAGGCGAGCCGAGAATACACGGCCTTTACAGTACCGGGTCGTGGACTGTTTCAATTCACGCGTATGCCGTATGGGCTATCCAACGCCCCCGCGACCTTTCAGCGTCTACTCGACAGTTTGATAGATGCCACAATGGAGCCACATGCGTTCGCGTATTTGGACGACATTGTGATCGTCACAAAAACTTTCGAAGGACATCTGAAATGGCTCGAATACGTGCTTAAGATCATAACGGAGGCAGGACTCACAATCAATCGGGAAAAATGCAGCTTTTGTTGCCCGGAAGTAATTTATCTTGGGTTTCGCGTTAATTGCGATGGGCTACAGGTCGACTCCGATAAAATTGCTCCAATAGTCGATTTTCCTGCTCCGTCGAATTTGAAACAGCTCAGACGGTTCTTAGGCTTGACTTCTTGGTATCGTCGATTTATACCAGATTACGCGACGGTTTCGGAGCCACTAACGCGATTGTTGAAGAAAAATCACGCGTCACAACTTACACCGAATTGATATTTTAATCTGTTCTGAAACTTGGAATATACATATGCTGTAAGTGTTTAAATTGCCAGACTTTTGTCTCTATTATAATAGCAATAAAATAAACACAAGTAATGGTTTAATTATGTATGTCAATGAAAAATTAAATCATTCTATAAAACAAGTTCCAATCGAAGACTTAACCGCACTTAAAGCACATTTTCACAATTATGGTAATAATGGTGTCAAAATAATTAACTACCCTGTATAGATAACCATCTGTAGATGTAAAAAAATTAGCAAAGGAGCATATCATTCTGTGCGGCATCAATGTTATCAATGTTAAACGATACATCCGATGCTTATTTAAATAATTTATATTCGAATGGTTTTATTTTCACTAACAATGCTCCAACAAGAATTACTACTTATTCTCAGACTAATATAGACCATATATTTCTTAAAATAAGTTTGGACATACAAAATGTGAAAGCGGCCATTATTGATGCCACAATGACAGATGATTTTGCTATTACAATGATGGTAACTACCCATCCAAATGGAAACTATGCTTTAAAAAACCGTTGATACCAGTGTACCTAAAAAAATAAACTACATAATATTAATCTTAACAAATTATCTACACTCGCAACTAAGGAAGACTGGGAATCCCTCTGTGCAATAAATGACCCTGAAAAATGTGCAATAGCTTTAATAAGACGATTACGTCATCTGACAGGTATCGCATCCTTCCAAAATAAAACTAAGTTTAAAAAACGTAGAGATTGGATAACAATTGGTATATTGACATCAATTAAAAGAAGAGACCATCTTTACAGAATCGCAATGAAGAAAAAGCATCCCACCTCTATGCAATAATGAAATATCGAAATTTCTAAAACAAAGAGAACTCATGTTCAAAAAATCTTAAAAGTTGATTCTGCTTCATCCAAAACAATAATGTGGAATAAAGTGAACAGCATTTAACTTAATAAAGCAGTGCATAAAAAGGGTTTGCCGGAATATATAAACACAGCGAATAACGAAATATTATCGGATGCAATAAGTATTGCTAACGAATTCAACAATTATTTCATCACCGCTGGAGAAAAACTTGATACAAATTTATGGAATCTATCGACCAAAGAGCGTTTGACTACACCGACTGTAAGTGTTTAAATATATTACCCTAAGGTTGAAGAAATTCCTTAGCACTCTTCAAAGATACACAAATTAACAGCTTCCTTAGGAAGGTTAATACAGCTGATCTAGTCAACAAGCTATTACCCAATTAATAAAATTAAAGCTAACATTTATGTTATCGAATACAACATTTACTAGTCATTATAATTTAAATACTTCGTATAAAATTCCGTCTTACGGCATTTTTTTACTTTCTTATTACTTTTGTATTGTTAGTTATATTACTAGAATTTTTATTATAACTGCAGTCAAGCGCTTGGCTGTCCTTCAGGTTCGCGGACAAATATTTTTTATACTTTTGCGGTACATAATGAACGGAGAGGCGGGAACTGTCCGTTTCATCTCCCATTCCATCGATGTATATATATATATATATATTTATATATATATATATTATATATATTATATATATATATATATATATATATATATATATTACCTGCATAAATTTTAATTTAATTAATATTATTATTAATATCGTCGAAAATGTAAAAGACAAATAAAATAATTCAGGTTAACATGCACAGGAGTAGACTTGCAAACGAACTCCTCCCAAAATTATAACAGGAAACAAAATCGAATATGGCTATTCTGAGTGGTAACCTAGGAACAGCAAAAATCTGGGTCGCAAATCGTGGAAAGTAAGGATCGTAAGTCAAGGGAAGGGAAATGCGTCTGTACGAATAAAGACACCTGAACCCCCCCCCCCCACCCCCCCCCCCCCCCACCCCCCCCCCCCCCCACCCCCCCCCCCCCCCACCCCCCCCCCCCCCCACCCCCCCCCCCCCCCACCCCCCCCCCCCCCCACCCCCCCCCCCCCCCACCCCCCCCCCCCCCCACCCCCCCCCCCCCCCACCCCCCCCCCCCCCCACCCCCCCCCCCCCCCACCCCCCCCCCCCCCCACCCCCCCCCCCCCCCACCCCCCCCCCCCCCCACCCCCCCCCCCCCCCACCCCCCCCCCCCCCCACCCCCCCCCCCCCCCACCCCCCCCCCCCCCCACCCCCCCCCCCCCCCACCCCCCCCCCCCCCCACCCCCCCCCCCCCCCACCCCCCCCCCCCCCCACCCCCCCCCCCCCCCACCCCCCCCCCCCCCCACCCCCCCCCCCCCCCACCCCCCCCCCCCCCCACCCCCCCCCCCCCCCACCCCCCCCCCCCCCCACCCCCCCCCCCCCCCACCCCCCCCCCCCCCCACCCCCCCATTCTTTTTGCTCATACATTTAGTAAGTAGAATCTTTTGTAAATTTAAAAATGCATTTTCAAGATCGTTTCAACATGACATTTAAGAAAACATTTCCATTTTGTCACTGGCGAAGCTAACTGAAGATGTCAAATCGCTCACAAACTTCCAAGCCGAAGAAGGTGCATCAAGCTACGCTTCAAACAGATCCCAGTTTTGTGTGATCTCATAGACAGCAATATTGGGCTTTACTTTTCATTTCTATGAAGGTGTCTCCGAAATTGTTGGCCGTCATTTGAAATAAATGAAATAAAATGAGTATAATTAATAGATTCTTATCTAAATAGTATTCATTTATGATAACCGTTTCTTTATCTTTTCTGAAACCTTTTTATTTATTTTAAAACTGTATCCAAAACAATTACGTATGTCAGTTTTATTTTTATCATCACCATTTGAAGGATCGAAAATTGTTTTCTTTATTATATTATCAGCTAAAATAGGTTCACCAGGTGTTAACGATAGCTGATTAGAGGGTCCAGGTATCGCGCCTGTAATTTTTCATTTTATCTGATAAAATATTTGTACTGGGTCTTAAAAGGGTAGTCGAATACTGTGTTCAGTGCACTTACTGAAAAGGATCAATGAGGTCGAAGTCCAGGTCTTCAGCACCATAGTTTATCTCATATTTTCCACGAAGGGACGAAACTATCTGTAACATAATATGTTTATTATAGATATCATAGCATCTTCTAACGGAATTACAATTTCCTTCATTGTGTCTAATGATTTGGTTAGAAATGGACAGACTTCAGGATCATAAATTGTCCTGGAATCTGCCGTTATACTGATCTAAAGGGAATTCAGGTATCAAAACATCTGACTAATGGCAGTTTCCAAGACAATCATTTTTCCGGATTCTCCGCATAATAACACTCCACGGGATATTTAATTTATGGCAGTTGACCAGACTATATGCTATTTTTCGAGAAGCACAAAAACGTCACCTTCTGGTACACATGATAAAATATAGGTTTGTGAATCTTTTAATATCGATGTATGAGAAAGGAAGTCATTTAAAAGATCGTGGAGCTACGGTAATTTAAAATTTTGGCCTTTCGGGATTTTAATTTTCGCTATATTTCGACCCACGCCCTGTAGTTTAGACTGTCCGAGAAAGGAACGATATATCCCTTACATTTATAAAATCATATCAACGATAACGAGTTATAAGACTTACGCAAACTTTACAAATCTACCGTAAATCTATCGTATGATAAATCGTGTGATATTTTTAATATATCGGACTATTCAGGCGATTCCTATGCGATTTCTCATATCATTATGGTAGAAGTAATAATACAAGAAATCAAATAACCTTCTACAAACATCCAAGATAACAAAAAGTTAATAACATTCGCACATGGTCCATCGCATCATTTTTCTATTATTATCTTTTGGTTTCAATTACAAACGTGCCGTATCATGAAAAATTAAACATAGGTCTCTATTACCTTTGATAATAATTGGCCAAAATACAGCGAAATAGGGAAACTTTGAATAGTATACTCCGGGACAGTACTTTTCGAGACATATCACTATTGGCAGATTTCGGGACGATTGCTTTTCTGAGGCTTTTGCAAAATTGCTTTTTCTTCGATACTTACTTTGTCTCAGTATCTCAGTTTATGTTCGATATTCCGGACGGGCGTCATCACTTCATTTCGCAGCACTTATTACAGATACATTAAAAAAAGACTTGATAATACTAAGGTATAAAACAGTAGATTTATTCAATTTGAAGATATAAAGGTACAATTTTCCACGAAGGGACGAAACTATCTGTAACATAATGTTTATTATAGATATCATAGCATCTTCTAACGGAATTACAATTTCCTTCATTGTGTCTAATGTTTTTTTGGTTAGAAATGGGACAGACTTCAGGATCATAAATTGTCCATGGAATCTGCCGTTATACTGATCTAAAGGGATTTCAGGTATCAAAACATCTGACTAATGGCAGTTGCCAAGACAATTATTTTTCCGGATTGTCCGCATAATAACACTCCACGGGATATTTAATTTTATGGCAGTTGACCAGAGTATATGCTATTTTTCGAGAAGCACAAAAACGTCACCTTCTGGTACACATGATAAAATATAGGTTTGTGAATTCTTTTAATATCGATGTATGAGAAAGGAAGTCATTTAAAAGATCGTGGAGCTACGGTAATTTAAAATTTTGGCCTTTCGGGATTTTAATTTTCGCTATATTTCGGCCCATGCCCTGTAGTTTAGACTGTCCGTAAAAGGAACGAAATATCCCTTACATTTATACAATCATATCAACGATAAACGAGTTATATGTATTTATGCAAACTTTACAAAATCTACCGTAAATCTATCGTATGATAAATCGTGTGATATTTTTAATATATCGGACTATTCAGGCGATTCCTATGCGATTTCTCCATATCATTTTGGAAGAAGTAATAATACAAGAAATCAAATAAACCTTCTACAAACATCCAAGATAACAAAAAGTTAATAAAATTCGCACATGGTCCATCTCATCATTTTTTTTCTATTCTTATCTTTTTGTTTCACTACAAACGTGCCGTATCATGACAAATTAAAAATAGGTCTCTATTACCTTTGATAATAATTGGCCAAACTACGAGGAAATAGGGAAACATTGAATAGTATACTCCGGGACCAGTACTTTTCGAGACATATCACTATTGGCAGATTCCAGGACGATTGCTTTTTCTGAGGCTTTTGCTAAATGGCTTTTTTCTTCGACACTTACTTTTTCTCAGTATCTCAGTTTATGTTCGATATTCCGGACGGGCTGTCATCAGTTCATTTCGAAGCACTTATTACAGATAGATTAAAAAAATCTTGATTATACTAAGGTATAAAACAGTAGATTTATTCAATTTGAACAGATAAAGGTACTATTTTCCACGAAGGGACGAAACTATCTGTAACATAATGTTTATTACAGAATATCATTGCATCTTCTCACGGAATTACAGTTTCCTTCATTGTCTCTCATGTTTTTTGGTTAGAAATTGACAGACTTCAGGATCATAAATTGTCCTGGAATCTGCCGTTATTACTGATCTAAAGGGATTTCGGTATCAAAACATCTGACTAATGGCAGTTTCCAAGACAATTATTTTTCCGGATTGTCCGCATAATAACACTCCACGGGATATTTAATTTATGGCAGTTGACCAGACTATATGCTATTTTTCGAGAAGCACAAAAATGTCACCTTCTGGTACATTTGATAAAATATAGGTTTGTGAATCTTTTAATATCCATGTATGAGAAAAGAAAGTCATTTAAAAGATCGTGGAGCTACGGTAATTTAAAATTTTTGCCTTTCGGGATTTTAATTTTCGCTATATTTCGACCCATGCCCTGTAGTTTAGACTGTCCGTAAAAGGAACGAAATATCCCTTACATTTATACAATCATATCAACGATAACGAGTTATATGATTTATGCAAACTTTACAAATCTACCGTAAATCTATCGTATGATAAATCGTGTGATATTTTTAATATATCGGACTATTCAGGCGATTCCTATGCGATTTCTCATATCATTATGGTAGAAGTAATAATACAAGAAATCAAATAACCTTCTTCAAACATCCAAGATAACAAAAAGTTAATAACATTCGCACATGGTCCATCGCATCATTTTTCTATTATTATCTTTTGGTTTCAATTACAAACGTGCCGTATCATGAAAAATTAAACATAGGTCTCTATTACCTTTGATAATAATTGGCCAAAATACAGCGAAATAGGGAAACTTTGAATAGTATACTCCGGGACAGTACTTTTCGAGACATATCACTATTGGCAGATTTCGGGACGATTGCTTTTCTGAGGCTTTTGCAAAATTGCTTTTTCTTCGATACTTACTTTGTCTCAGTATCTCAGTTTATGTTCGATATTCCGGACGGGCGTCATCACTTCATTTCGCAGCACTTATTACAGATACATTAAAAAAGACTTGATAATACTAAGGTATAAAACAGTAGATTTATTCAATTTGAAGATATAAAGGTACAATTTTCCACGAAGGGACGAAACTATCTGTAACATAATGTTTATTATAGATATCATAGCATCTTCTAACGGAATTACAATTTCCTTCATTGTGTCTAATGTTTTTGGTTAGAAATGGACAGACTTCAGGATCATAAATTGTCCTGGAATCTGCCGTTATACTGATCTAAAGGGATTTCAGGTATCAAAACATCTGACTAATGGCAGTTGCCAAGACAATTATTTTTCCGGATTGTCCGCATAATAACACTCCACGGGATATTTAATTTATGGCAGTTGACCAGACTATATACTAATTTTCGAGAAGCACAAAAACGTCACCTTCTGGTACACATGATAAAATATAGGTTTGTGAATCTTTTAATATCCATGTATGAGAAAAGAAAGTCATTTAAAAGATCGTGGAGCTACGGTAATTTAAAATTTTGGCCTTTCGGGATTTTAATTTTCGCTATATTTCGACCCATGCCCTGTAGTTTAGACTGTCCGTAAAAGGAACGAAATATCCCTTACATTTATACAATCATATCAACGATAACGAGTTATATGATTTATGCAAACTTTACAAATCTACCGTAAATCTATCGTATGATAAATCGTGTGATATTTTTAATATATCGGACTATTCAGGCGATTCCTATGCGATTTCTCATATCATTATGGAAGAAGTAATAATACAAGAAATCGAATAACCTTCTACAAACATCCAAGATAACAAAAAGTTAATAACATTCGCACATGGTCCATCGCATCATTTTTCTATTATTATCTTTTGGTTTCAATTACAAACGTGCCGTATGATGAAAAATTAAACATAGGTCTCTATTACCTTTGATAATAATTGGCCAAAATACAGCGAAATAGGGAAACTTTGAATAGTATACTCCGGGACAGTACTTTTCGAGACATATCACTATTGGCAGATTTCGGGACGATTGCTTTTCTGAGGCTTTTGCAAAATTGCTTTTTCTTCGATACTTACTTTGTCTCAGTATCTCAGTTTATGTTCGATATTCCGGACGGGCGTCATCAGTTCATTTCGCTGCACTTATTACAGATTCATTAAAAAAGACTTGATAATACTAAGGTATAAAACAGTAGATTTATTCAATTTGAATATATAAAGGTACAATTTTCCACGAAGGGACGAAACTATCTGTAACATAATGTTTATTATAGATATCATAGCATCTTCTAACGGAATTACAATTTCCTTCATTGTGTCTAATGTTTTTGGTTAGAAATGGACAGACTTCAGGATCATAAATTGTCCTGGAATATGCCGTTATACTGATCTAAAGGGATTTCAGGTATCAAAACATCTGACTAATAGCAGTTTCCAAGACAATTATTTTTCCGGATTGTCCGCATAATAACACTCCACGGGATATTTAATTTATGGCAGTTGACCAGAGTATATGCTATTTTTCGAGAAGCACAAAAACGTCACCTTCTGGTACACATGATAAAATATAGGTTTGTGAATCTTTTAATATCGATGTATGAGAAAGGAAGTCATTTAAAAGATCGTGGAGCTACGGTAATTTAAAATTTTGGCCTTTCGGGATTTTAATTTTCGCTATATTTCGGCCCATGCCCTGTAGTTTAGACTGTCCGTAAAAGGAACGAAATATCCCTTACATTTATACAATCATATCAACGATAACGAGTTATATGATTTATGCAAACTTTACAAATCTACCGTAAATCTATCGTATGATAAATCGTGTGATATTTTTAATATATCGGACTATTCAGGCGATTCCTATGCGATTTCTCATATCATTATGGAAGAAGTAATAATACAAGAAATCAAATAACCTTCTACAAACATCCAAGATAACAAAAAGTTAATAAAATTCGCACATGGTCCATCTCATCATTTTTCTATTCTTATCTTTTTGTTTCACTACAAACGTGCCGTATCATGACAAATTAAAAATAGGTCTCTATTACCTTTGATAATAATTGGCCAAACTACGAGGAAATAGGGAAACATTGAATAGTATACTCCGGGACAGTACTTTTCGAGACATATCACTATTGGCAGATTCCAGGACGATTGCTTTTCTGAGGCTTTTGTAAATGGCTTTTTCTTCGACACTTACTTTTTCTCAGTATCTCAGTTTATGTTCGATATTCCGGACGGGCGTCATCAGTTCATTTCGAAGCACTTATTACAGATAGATTAAAAAAATCTTGATTATACTAAGATATAAAACAGTAGATTTATTCAATTTGAACAGATAAAGGTACTATTTTCCACGAAGGGACGAAACTATCTGTAACATAATGTTTATTACAGATATCATAGCATCTTCTCACGGAATTACAGTTTCCTTCATTGTCTCTCATGTTTTTGGTTAGAAATTGACAGACTTCAGGATCATAAATTGTCCTGGAATCTGCCGTTATACTGATCTAAAGGGATTTCAGGTATCAAAACATCTGACTAATGGCAGTTTCCAAGACAATTATTTTTCCGGATTGTCCGCATAATAACACTCCACGGGATATTTAATTTATGGCAGTTGACCAGACTATATGCTATTTTTCGAGAAGCACAAAAATGTCACCTTCTGGTACATTTGATAAAATATAGGTTTGTGAATCTTTTAATATCCATGTATGAGAAAAGAAAGTCATTTAAAAGATCGTGGAGCTACGGTAATTTAAAATTTTGGCCTTTCGGGATTTTAATTTTCGCTATATTTCGACCCATGCCCTGTAGTTTAGACTGTCCGTAAAAGGAACGAAATATCCCTTACATTTATACAATCATATCAACGATAACGAGTTATATGATTTATGCAAACTTTACAAATCTACCGTAAATCTATCGTATGATAAATCGTGTGATATTTTTAATATATCGGACTATTCAGGCGATTCCTATGCGATTTCTCATATCATTATGGTAGAAGTAATAATACAAGAAATCAAATAACCTTCTACAAACATCCAAGATAACAAAAAGTTAATAACATTCGCACATGGTCCATCGCATCATTTTTCTATTATTATCTTTTGGTTTCAATTACAAACGTGCCGTATCATGAAAAATTAAACATAGGTCTCTATTACCTTTGATAATAATTGGCCAAAATACAGCGAAATAGGGAAACTTTGAATAGTATACTCCGGGACAGTACTTTTCGAGACATATCTCTATTGGCAGATTTCGGGACGATTGCTTTTCTGAGGCTTTTGCAAAATTGCTTTTTCTTCGATACTTACTTTGTCTCAGTATCTCAGTTTATGTTCGATATTCCGGACGGGCGTCATCAGTTCATTTCGCAGCACTTATTACAGATACATTAAAAAAGACTTGATAATACTAAGGTATAAAACAGTAGATTTATTCAATTTGAATATATAAAGGTACAATTTTCCACGAAGGGACGAAACTATCTGTAACATAATGTTTATTATAGATATCATAGCATCTTCTAACGGAATTACAATTTCCTTCATTGTGTCTAATGTTTTTGGTTAAAAATGGACAGACTTCAGGATCATAAATTGTCCTGGAATCTGTCGTTATACTGATCTAAAGGGATTTCAGGTATCAAAACATCTGACTAATGGCAGTTTCCAAGACAATTATTTTTCCGGATTGTCCGCATAATAACACTCCACGGGATATTTAATTTATGGCAGTTGACCAGACTATATGCTAATTTTCGAGAAGCACAAAAACGTCACCTTCTGGTACACATGATAAAATATAGGTTTGTGAATCTTTTAATATCCATGTATGAGAAAGGAAGTCATTTAAAAGATCGTGGAGCTACGGTAATTTAAAATTTTGATACTATACTCCGAGATAGTTGTTTTCAATACGTCTGACTATTGGCAGATTCCAGGACGATTGGTTTTCTGAGACTGTTGCATAATGGCAACATTTGGTAAAATTTCTTTCTTTCTCTTCTGTTAAAAGCGTTTTAGAAATGTTTCAGACATTTCGTCCTTTTCACCGTAAATCTTATTTGTATCCTTATGTCCTGAAGATTGCAGGTGTTTGTATATGTATTAACTATTAGATTATTATGAATCTATCATTTATTAAATTTGTCAGATACTTATAGTTTTGTATATCTGTGATAATAGAAGAATGTCCTGGAAACTGCCAAAATTTAAGTGTTCGGGAAACTGCCATTACATGAATGTCCTGGAATTTGCCGCTAGTCAGGTGTCCTGGAATCTCCTATGTCCCGGAAGACACTGTCCTGGAACACACTTTTAAGGCATATCTTCTCCAATTATCATCCTATCACGATATATGTTGGTGTAAACCACAAGACTATCCATTATTTAAAGAATAAAAGCGTTTAATCCATTGATTAAATTCTGTCCTGGAAACCGCCCTTTGACATATATATATATCCGGACTCCTTTTAATACACAGTTTTCTTCAGTTCTCCTAAATTAAATCAAGGCTCCGGCTTTCCTTGCGGATCACCGTGCATATAGAGAACGCCGCCTTGAAAACACCACACATTTTAATTTAAAATAAATAATACGGCTTTTGCTTTTTCGTCACTTTTACATAATTTGATATTCGCAAATGATCTTAATTTTTAACGAATTATACATAAATTAAAGAATATTCACATCATGTTTCCAATAAACAAATTTGATATATTTTAAATGAAATATAAATTTAAACAAATAAACGATATTATATGCGATCCTATACAGTTGTGAGTTTGAATTTATGGAAATGCTAATTGGAAGCTGTAGTGATGGAATTGAATGTAATAATATTTGCGAATTGATGATCATTTGAATGGGTTATGAAAACATCGATTCTAGTGAAGTGAACGGGTCCGTCGACTTCGTACAGGGGGGGGGGGGGGTGTTACGGACAGAATCGATGTTTTATCGACTGCGGTACCCGGCGTAGGTTTTTCCCTAAAAGATGGTTTTTCCTACGCCATTGCACACCTGAATGACCTCTCAAAACGAAGGTGTCCGGTTAGAATAATTGTGTAACGGCCTTTCGAAATTGTGACGACATCAAAAAAATTATTTGTAATTCGAATATTATAATGTCGATATGATATGATGATTTCGTCTATTTAAATGCTCGATAAATTGAAATGTCAAACTAAAATGTGAAAAAGTGACGATAGGGTGTTTCAGTACGTTTCGGGTTGTCATCGGGTTAGGGTCCACGCCGCGATCGGGTCGTCATCGATCGATCGAAATAAATTTGAATATTAGTTTGTGGTCGATCAAATCGTTTGTTTATTTTCGAGCCCTCCCACCAGTCGTTTTCAACAACATGTGAGAATAATGTAGAAAATAAGAACCAAATTTGCACAGCTTTAAATGCAAATCTAAAACTTTAAATGCGTTTTTCTTACTTTTCAAAAGATGGACTTATGATCTTTTCGCACACCGCCACAGATATATACCCGGTAATCCTATTTCTGGAACCATTAGTCGCTTATTCAAGCGAATTTATGTGCAGATGAAAAATGAAGTAAAGATGAAAATTTTAAAAATAATTGACATCACTTTTTGTATTATGGGCTTTGAATACGAAGTTGTAGTATTTTTTTCTTTATTCCAAAACTGAAATGTAATGAGCACAGTAGAAAAAAGTAAAAATTTCTTGATCCTGTTGGTGTGCCAGGCAGTAAAATGGTTTTTAAAAATGAAATACGCTTAAGAACATGATCTTTGAAATTGTGCAAAATAATTATTGCGAGTCACATTTTCAAACAGTAAAAAACATGAAAGTCATTTTTTAAAACTATCATATTATTAGCAAAAATTAATCATTTTTATGGAAATTGAGTTTTGGTCTCATATTTGTTTATCGGACATGATGAATGGTAGGCACATTCATACGAACTTCATCTCTTGAAAATATACATTATAAAGAAAGATATTTCGGGATCATTTGGATAATATGCATGTTTTTATTAGGTCAAATAGATAAGGATTTCTGCTAGTACTACCTGAGAATCTGGTCAATTCTGAAAGTTTTGATAAGCATAGTTGATTCTAATGATTAATGGTCAAATTTTGGTTGCTGTTTGTTGTTCTTCTAACCTAATTTAATCATGCTACACTATTATATGCCATATGCTATATATTATACGCCATAGTCTGCGTCGCGTCGAGTCTGCTAAGTGACATTAGTGTTATCATCCAAAACAAGGATTACAGTCAAATATGGCGTCTACGCTAGGCGAATATCTAGTGGAAGAACAGGCTATTGATGCGCTTGGACGTTCCCCATCTCCAATTTTAAGAAAATTGTTCAAAAGAATTTTATACTCTCTGTGACACGCAGTCGTCACGCATTGCTGAACAGTACTTGGAAATACTGTGCGAAGCTGAATAATCGGATCGAGATTTTGGCGGAATCCATTTACAGGACGACCAAGTCATCCTTCGTCGAGTCCATGTTTCTCACTGCAGAAAACATTTTCCTCGGCGCATCTCTTTGCGATAAGTTGTCACCACCTTCTAATAGTTTTGCTTCTAATTACACGCATAATTTAAGCGGAAATGATCCATATTTCGGATCAACCGTTTCGTTACGGCGAACTGCTATTCTTAAATTTTCGGGTAATTATATCGGGTCGCCTAGTTTTCGCGATTTATTTGAGTTACTCGTTGATGCTAATCATGCGCTGTGGAACGTGAGAAAATTGCGTGTAAAAATACGTGAATAATTATACGTCCGCTAAGGACAGTCTCAAAAATCATTTTGAAAAAAAGTTACGTGATGTGTTAAATGATAATTTAGCTATCTTTCAATATTGAAGGGGTTATCAGGGTCTTCAAACTTTTTTATATAATAGTACAAAATGTCAGGAATGTTGTCCGAAAATTTCAAGTCTATCAGAGCAAAACTATAGGAAATATAAATATTAAAAGCGCAGTGTGCCGAACGTGTCGGAATCGCTATTTGACCTCCTCCGCCTAACAGCGGCGACTCGCACGAGCAAGTTAACGGCGACCCTTATGTGTCCGTACTTTTTCCGATTTATTCCAGGGGCGTGTTTATGATACATGTTAAATCACGATTTGACAGTTAGAAGTAAAAAGAATTAGAACGTTAACTCAGTCTAGCATTGCTTGCCGAGTTAAGCGTTTATACGTTTATACTGCGATTAGTGAGAACTTTTTTTTCGGTAAAATGAATCGAAAAAAATTCCGAGAGAGCAGGAAATTCGTTCTAATCGAGATGCACATAAAAAACGGACACAAATATTTAATCAGAAAACACCAGAAACTAACGAAATATCTTTCTCGAGTACATCGGCAATAAAACTGTGCCAGTAAATAATAATGTGCGGTATGCAATTATAGATATTTTATTAGTGTTTTCAATTTTGTCGACTTTTGTGCAGTGCTCTACCGTTGTGATTAATAAAGTGTGTGAGGGAAAATGGCATTTTAACAATGTTTACGATTATGTCTCGGTTATAAAATCATGCTTGAGTGTGAAAAATGTGGTCCTCGATATATTTTATCATTGAACGAATTGGTCAAGCGTACATAATAAATAGCAGATTTATTTTTGTCATGGGGATCTTAGAATTAGGTTTAGCCGGATGTAACAAATTTTGTGGTTTAATGGATATAGCTTCTTCTTTCTTACATAAATCAACGTATGACTTTTATGTAACGAAAATACATATATGAGTACTGATTGTTTCTGAGAAGCTTTTCTCCCAAGATGCTGAAGAAGAAAAAGATCAAACATTACTGTATCCGGCGATGGCAAATGTAAACGACGCGGATTTGTGTCGCTACACGGTGTGTCAATATTGATTGGATATTATTCCGGCAAAGTTTTAGATGTTATGATTAGATGTATACTGTAAATCGTACGAAGGTTGGAAGGCAAAACTAGCGGCGGAAAATATAACGAATGGTATAAAAATCATGTAAAAAATGACGAATGCAGTGCAAATTACCAAAAAGCAGCGGGTATGATCTTTGGTAAAACACGGCCAAATTGGTGACGCGGACTCTAAAACTTTCACAAAAATTTGCGAAATCCAAACCTTATGGTGACGATACTGATATATCGAAAAAAAATGTGTAGGGCACGTTCAGAAGGGAATAGGTGGCCGTTTACGCTAATTAGTAAAAAGAACTGTCAAAAAAGTAATTGTTATGGGAGAAAAGCTACGAAAAAAAATCTTTCTGGAAAAGGAAAACTTACAGTAAAACTAATTGACAAGTTAACTGTATAATATGGACTGGCAATAAGAATATGTAGTAATTCAGCAGAGGATATGAAATATGCTTATAATCATTAGCATCAACAAACGTAAATCCTCAACATGATAACTGCCCGAGCACAGCTAATTCTTGGTGTGCTTGGCAACATGCTTCGGCTACAAGTTTTTTGTTATCGTTCAAGCACGACTATGCACTTGTAAAATTGTCCTGTGATCTTTTGAAAAAAATCATAAAAATCGGCTTTTTTTGGTCCTCCAGTCCCTGCTATACCCTTAAATCGACCGATTGACCAATGGAGGGACTTGCACTTTTTCGTTTTACAACGGCTTGATCCATCATTGCGTAAAGCTTAAGAACTCCACCTTGGCAATGCCTCGAAATTCCCAAATTTTAAAGACTAGATACATTTTTATCGTCTCGAATGCGTTTCGAAAACTTTTCGTCGCTTGGAAAATGCCCTTCAGGCACTCAGAGCCAAAAGAATTCACGCAAATGTTGAAGTATCTGGAGACGGTGGGAAATTCAATGGTTCAGTATGGTACCTCACTTACATTAAGCTTAAACCCACCACCGGTAATATACCTAAGTTAGCAGTGACATTGCGACATTCTCATCTGTCCTTTAATGAGATATTTTTCTTAATTTTGCCTAAAGATAGAGTCAGCCAATTGAGTATTACCCACACCCATCTCATCTGCCTACACGGAGGAGCGCAAGTCACTCTACGTGTACTACGTCAACGATTTTACCACGTTTTTATCAACTCGTATTCTTGTCTGTCTGTATGTTTGTCCGGTGCAAATCTTGTAATCGATTTTAAACTAACTTACCGATGAGGTAGAGACTTGAAACTTTTAGGATAGCCCAAAATTGGATGACAATGCATTCCTTTACCGTTTATTACAAGTTTCAATCAGTTTTAAGAACATTTTCAGCAAATTTAAATTTTATATGAAAAAAATAAGTTTAAAAAAAAAAGAAATGCGCTTATTTTCCGTTCTTGATTGAATCTATACATTCCTTTATACTCGTTTTTCTTTCTTTGTTTTGTCCTTTAATATTTAGCGGGGGGCCCGGCGTTTTCCCCCTTCCTTCGTCGCGCTTGTCCTTTGTTTTCCTTTCGCAATCGGGAAAAGTCCTTCACTGACGTCATTAATTCCCTTGCCTATATATACTCATCCACGACGGCAAGTGGAGCAGTAGTGAATTAGTGTCATAATATATAAGTGCTGCAACAGCTCGCGGATTCTGGCGTGAGAAAACCTCATCAGGATTCTCAACAATTCTGACCGGTGTAAGCCACGAGAGGAACCTGTCATCTAAAACCACTTGCATATTCTTTTCATTTTGAAACTGCTCTTTTCAGATTGTTTATAAATGTAATAGTTTAAAATCGATTGTAAAATTTGACCTATTAAAACTAAAAAGCAGAAAATAATTAATAAATAAAAAATTCTTTTTAAAAACCACGTTTTTATAAATGGACTAAAAAGGATAAAATAATTTTTCCCATTCACAAAGGTCACTAATACCATCCCGAAATAAATACGCAATAATTTTTCATTTTATTAGGAAATAAAATATTTGTAAGACTTAACATGGAAAACGTGGGGTGCAATAGAGGTAACAGAAATGACTCCCTCGACGAACAATAACAAATGAGAAACTTATGCTTAAATGAACAATATGACACGCTAGTTTAGAAATGCTAGTCATTTCTGTTACCTATATTGCGCCACACGTTTTCCATTTTAAGTCTTACAAATATTTTATTTCCTAATAAAATGAAAAATTATTGCGTATTTCGGGATGGTATTATTGACCTGTGTGGATGGGAAACATTATTTTATCCTTTTTAATCCGTTTATAAAAACGTGGTTTTTGAAAAGAATTTTTTATTTATTAATTATTTTATTTTAAGTGCACGCTCCTTGATCTAGTCACACATTCACAGGTGTGTGCAATGTACTCGTAAAAGAGCTTCTATCGCCACACAACTGATTGGTGGTCTCCCCAAGGACGTGTTTCACCATCTCGACCCTTTGAACATAGTGGAGTAGACTACGCTGGGCCTATGCCATACTGCCAGTCATAGGTGGAGGTCAAAGGACATACAAACTGTACGTCTCGGTATTTGTGTGTTTGTCCCCTCGCGCAATCCACCTCGAAATCGTAACCGATTATTGGGGCGAGCGATTCATCGCAGCATTCAAGAGGTTTGCATTTCACTGTAGAGGTCGTCCAGCGATAAGATATAACAATAATAGTAATACGTTGAGGGTGCAGATTAAGAGCTCGCTCGTGCATTCCACGCAGTGATGCAAGACCCCGAGGTTGCTGTACGACTCACTTCGGACTTTCTCTCTCACCTTTATTAGTAAAAGACAGCATCATAGTAAACTGGATAATAGCAGAACTGAATAAGAACCAATTTTCAATAAGAAAGCATTCAAGGTATGTTTCCAATTTGTGATTAACATGTTTCGTCCCAAACCGACAACATTAATCCCCGGTGTTCATCCTCCGTAAGTTTATGGTTATCTTTGAGATATTGTGAAGAAATGAAGGTTTCCTAACGTTTTTGGGTATACTCTTTTCGAATTTGAAGTTCGTTTTTGATAACACTTTCCATTATTTTAATATGGCGATTTAAACGAAAGAAAACGTGGAAAAAGCGAAAACTTTTTCAGTAGGAAATTTTTATTGCAAAGGAGTTCCCGGATCATGTCAGGTCTCAGAATCCTGTAGCGTAATAAGTTTTACTAAAAGTTGATCAATATTAAGATTTAAAATTCAAAATGACTCTATTGATTTGGATTTTTGTTGTTATTTGCGTTTTATTAAAATATTTCTTATATTTTGTGTATTTTGATAAATATGTTCTAGTGGATTATTTTTGCGGTTACTGTATACAAATCCGTTATTTAATTTTGTAAATTGAAAGTGGCAAATCCAATACGGCTAACCGAAATTTAAAAAAAAATGTCTGGTATTTACTATATAGAAGTTGTCGTAGTCATATTAGGGCCGCCACTTTCAATTTACAACATTTAATAACAAATTTATATTCAGTTACCTCAAAAACAATCTACATATTCATTAAAGTACACGTCAAGATACCACAAATATTTTAATAAAACGCAAATAACACAAAAATTCCGTACGATGAGCTCCATTTTGAAGACGCCATTTTCTGATTTAAATCGTAATATTGCCCAACATTTAGTAAAATTAATTATGCCATAGGATTCTAAGGTCTGCGACGATCCCGGAACTCCTTTGCAATAAAAATTGCAGTACACTAAAAAAGTTTTCACTTTTTTTTTGTTTAAGTAGCCACATTTAAAGAATGGAAAGTGATATGGAAAAATGGACTTCACATTGGAAAAGAGCATACCCGAATACTATAGAAAACCTTCATTTCATAGCACAATCTCAAAGATATCCATAAACTTATGGAGGATGAAAACCGGCGAAAAAATTTGTCCTTTCGGGACGAAACGAGTTAACTTTATTTGACTACGAGAATTAAGTACCTATATCGTGTACTTTTTTCGGGGAAAAAGGAAACCTCTACGAACCAGCTTTTAGTAGCCGTTTCAGACAAGTAGTAATTTTACATTTTAATATTTCACTATGGTAGCACGTCTTTATTTCACGGACAAATAATCACACGAGAAAATATCACGGACATTTGATCACATGTCAAATTATCACAATGATAAAATATCTCGCATAAAAATATCACAATGACAAAATATCACATTGATAAAATATCACATCAACAAAATATCACACATTTAAAAATTTCCCCGTGCAGCCATTCATTTATGTATTATTAGGTGTAAGCGGAGTTCTGAGTGGTTAGGTTAGGTTAGTTTTAGAGAACGCATATGCTTTTAGGCATTATTAGTGGCGGGCAGAATTCTGAGTAGTTAGATTAGGTTAGTTTCATGACATTGCCATTTCTCTGTTTCCCCCATTTTAGTAAACAAAATTTTATCTAAAATAATTCTCGTCACAATAACGAGGGTCAAGTAGCCTGATGCCAAAACATCCGGCGCCAAACCAGAGGGACCAAAATGTCCTAAAGCCAAAATGGCGGCGGGAAAAGACTGACATGGATTTCCGTGTGCAATGTTCAATGTTTTAGGGCTGGTTTTTTACCTCAGTGATATTTTTGTTTATGATTATTTGTCCATGTGATATTTTGTCGTGCGATCAATTGTCGTGTTCTATTTTGTCGTGTGATTAGTTGTCATGTGAAATAAAGACGTGGAGCCTTCACTATAAAGGAATATATTATAGTACATGGAAAATGAGAATTTAATCACTTCAGAATGATTTTAGACTAATGTCATTCGAATGAACAGGACCGGAGTTATGACAATTCATCAAAGTGCATAATTGGCACGTATTAAAAATTTCAAACAGCCCCATGCACTGAGGAAAGAAATATATCGGGTATGGTCTTGGTAACAGCTGACGTAAGTCGAGTCCTCATACCACCTTAACCTTTCCTTGCGCCGCTAATGCTCAATGATTATAGCCATATCAATGTACTTCTCACACGTTCACATACATGAGCAACCCTGCTCCGACTGACGTTACTCTGGAACCTCGGAATGCCTGGCAAACTCTCGAATTCGAGATGTGCTTCTTCTCAGTGGAACATATCAATACTGAGGGGCAACGGTGCCGCCTGTCCCCCCTGTTACCCTCCGTTCCACTTTTGAAGCACCAGGTGCTTCTGTTCGACATCTTGCAGCTTCTGACGGCCGAAGCCAAGGCTTCGGAAGCATTTCGCGATTACTCTACGTTGCCATATTCTGCAGTTAATAACCAACCGTAATCCTGCACCCAACCGCCGAAGCCTCGGTGCGGCCTTTCTCTCCAGCGCAACAAAGGGCATACATTATTGCCTGCTGTTGTGTTTGGAGACCATCACCTTAAGCGCTTCGTGTATTTATCCAGTTCTGGGAGAGCAAGAAGAACCCTCTTGACATCCTCCGCAGTAGTGCAGCAATCCAGATCCCTGATATCCAGAGAAATCGTGGGAGTCAGTTCTCTGACCCTGCCGGTGTCCCCAACAGCTTTCTGGAGACCGTCCATCAGGCTCCTCCTATTCTCAGTCCCTGTGTTTATCAGGTCGAGGAGTACCTCTCCCGAGCGGATTTGGCTCTGGCTACGCACCGACGCGCTGAGGTTATTAGAGATAATGCTGTAAATAGCCCTCACAATCTTGATGAACGCGCTTCTTCTTGTTATTTTTTTTGTTTAATAAAAGGAATAAGAGGAGAAGAAGGAATAAAAATCGAAAATTGTCCTGCCACTCCTTATTTGGGTCTGTTTGCCTCCACGTCCATTCGCCAGCAACCTTTTGTGCTTTTCAGAGTTGCCAACGGGAGTGAGACTCTCCTGAAGACCGCTACACCTCAGAGGTCCGTGGTATAAGCGTTTTGTATGGTGTTTTTGGACGGGGCATTTTCCATTGGCTTTCCATAACGTGGCTCAACCAACGGCAACCAGGCCCACCGAAGGAACCCCAGCCAGGAATCAGCAGGACGGATCCAGACAAGATTTGACTCACCTGAGTGCCGTCGTCTCTCAAAACGCGATGTCGGTTCCACTGGGAATGCCCTTAATAGGATATGATACCCTCTTCGGGTTGCCGTTTCCCAGAGGACTCTCTCAGATAAACTCCCCTAGGTTTTGGCAGCACCTCAGGGGAGAAATACATGTAAAAACTTTTTTTTCATATTTCAATTGCATTTACGTAATATATGTGTATATCCCACATAACTGTATGGTTATGCGAACGAACGTTCCGAAGGGAACAAAATATAATGTTACTCAAAGTCGTAGCAAGAAAAACTATTATCACGGAAAGCGGGAAGAATTTTGGTTAGGGGTCATCCATAAACTACGTGACCACTTTTTGGCGATTTTTAACGCCCCTGCCTGTGTAGACAACCATAGACTTTGCCTGAATCCTCCCCCCCCCCCAAGGTAACGTAGTCTTAACATATAAAATATAAGTATTAAGATGTAAAAACATAAAACAAGCTTGTACGAACAATGTACGCACACATTTATTAAAGTTTTATTAATTTAAAGCGTATAAAAATTCGACATTTCAACAAATATTTATTCAGAAGTTTTTATGAATGGTGTGTCCTTTTGAAACCACTACTATGTATAATATAAATTGAATCATCAGACGTAGAATTCACAAGCGAATTGGAAGTTGCAGAATCCTTTACGATATTTTCAATATCGATCCACTTAATAATGTCCTCAGATACTTCGCATAGTACATCACCTTGTCGACGATTTAACACTCGAAGTGGGCGAACTCGCGACGAGTTGCACTTTACTTTATAAACTTTTTCCCTGAAATTTGACTTATATTTTCTACAGTCACTTTTTATGGGTAGTATATTATAAGGAAGAATGGGTCGACGTACTGGTGCATATTCACTGAATCATTTGATGCAAAGTACATTTCCATATGACGGGCAACTCCTTGTGTCCATGAGTTGTGAAGGTCAATACGAGCCGTACGGCATTTCCTTCTGTTCTGGCATTTGTGACGATGAAAATAGCATCCAAATGATAATTTGTAAAATTCTATATACTTTCTTGTAATGGGGATTTTCTGGTCCGCCAGCAACTGACAAAATCAAGACAGGTTTTTCCTCTTTCTTTCATCCTGTTTTATAAGTGCCTCAAAATCCGAAAGTTTCATTAATATGCCCAAATCTTTTGAGTAAGTTGAAGCTGTCGAACTGTGCTTGCCACTCCGTATAGCAATATATGTGGGACCAGAATGGTTCACAGCTTCTTTTCTTCCCATACACATTTTTTTAATTTCAATTCCTGCATAAACAGATGGTGTCAACTTATTCCACTTCCAAACATCCAATCATGATCTGGTGATCGGACTTGATATTCCATGTGCTTGAGAATTGGCGATTGAACCATGGCAGCTGTAATTCCTAATGTTATTTTCGCTTTATCATCATATGAGTTGATGCATATTTAAAAGTCAAACATGGAAAATGATGAAAGTTTACTTTAAAAATGGGTATATTTTATTGTCTATTTGTAGCAATTGTAATTCTTGTAAATTGTAATTTACGTACCTGCTTTGGGCCAAGAACTGACGCGATTTCTTCCTCGAACGGAGGGTCTCCTGATGATGCTAGTTCATCAGCATGAAATTCAGGGGAAGGAGGAGTATTTGTTCAATGCAGCGGAATGAGCGGTACGAAATCTCGGTCTGACTTTCAACGTAGGACATCGTGGTGCACAGGAAGCTGAATCAATCTGCACCCAGTACGTCTTAGGGCCACACTATGTAAAGAACAACTACGGAATTTAGAGAAAGGCCATATCGTCAAGCCATTGCATGGACAACTGTTTCCAAATGTCCAACAGCTTTGCTTGTCGATAAATATAACTTTCTCTTTCTTAAGATTAGTCGGCTTGAAGGAGGTCGTTGGTTGTTTAGCGTATCGCCAGAATATTTTACTACAGACGGTGCCAAGTGCGCTTCGTGATGTCGACAGCATGCCAAAATATGTAGACTCATCACGCATCAAACGTTACAATGCTGTTCTTCGAGTTATGAACTACCATCTTCACAACATCTACGGTATTGTAGCGACCCTAGTTTTGCCGTACATCTCCGCTGATATCGAATACGTTGACGGAAATAAGTCGTTCTGTATTGACGGTACTTACTTATTTCCGACGAGCAGTCAAATGTTCGCCAATAAGCCTGACATCATCTTTATTGACTTTGATGAAGAGTCTGTCTTCATCATCGAGTTCGCTGCACTAGCAGACACAAATGTTGTTAGCAAAGACAACGAAAAATGGATGAAATACCGGGAACTCCGGTTTGAAATCCGCAAAAGTTATGGAAGATTTAAATTCAAGCTCGTCGTGCTTGTAATTGGAGTGCTGAGAAGAATGCGGCGAACTTTCGTCGAAAACAATTTTATTCATTTTTTCAAATCCCTATAGTACCAAATATATTATGCCCATGTCGTAAAAAATAACAATAATAATAATGATATTGTGGACTTCAACATAGAAATGTCATTAAATTTATTTATTTGAAATATCTTTCATTATATATGATTTTGTAGTGTTTTGAAATTAGTACTCTCTATTATATGCCTCGTTTGGCGCAAAGATCATATTTGTACGTATTTAATGCCTTGAACATTCTGCTTCAAAATGATTCCCTAACACTCTATTAGTATTATCGACACGCGATTTGGGCAAATGCAATGAAATACAGGTATACTTTAAAATAATTGTCCGTGTATATCTTTGATCTAATCTTTCACTAACTGCACATGTAAAAATAATTGTTATTTAGACGTATTAGTCTGAAACGTGCAGGTTTGGTAAATAAGTGGACTCGAGAGACAGATTGTAGGTATCAAAGAATATGTTTATTAGAGATTCCTCTTTTTATAATTTTGCATACAACTGCATATATATATAATACTGTGAGACTGCGTCTCTTATTATGAGCTCTTTAATGGCTCGGATCACTCCACCTGTAAGGAGAAAAAAGAGTGATTACATAGGGTAATTAGGGAACCTGCCTACCCGCCCTTGACAAGGACACTAACTCAATCATTGACTAGATGCACTAACTCAACACGCCCACGGATACTTACGTAGCCGGGGAATCGGAGCGCGTGCTCGAGCCGATCGACAGACTGTTCAAGACGGCCTGGCGACGACTTTCCAAAATTTGGAAATTTCCCCCCAATTTATACACTAAGGCCCCGCCTCGTTACGCGACACTCACACGTTTCTCACGCTCACGCACACACGCTTGCATTGATTAGCGCTACAGGCGAATCTGTCCGTTACAAGTCAAAAACAGTTTTTGCAGAAAAGATTCTAACAAAAAAGGAACTATCTTACCGATAAAAAATATACTCTGTATATTCCTCGGACTCAGGAGTTTTATGTTGCTCATTGTAAGCCACAAGCAATAATAATGCAGTATACTCCTTAATTTTTTAATATTCACATGAAATTTGATATTATGTTGAAAATACGATTTGGGAAAGCATATGAAGAGGTGATAAAATACTTATTTAATGGCATTGTAAGTGACAAGTTTAAATCAGGTATGGAAATTATGTATTGCAATATAACTTATGGCCATAATATTCAAATGATCTATTTTGAGATAAATTAAACAAAAATTTGTAAAATGATAATATTTATATATTGTAATTAGAATAAAATACTTTGTCTGCTTCATTGTTGATTGTATCAAATACAGTTTCTGCAACTTCAGCCTGCCACCGTTCCGATATAACCAAAGGAAAATTTTTATACAAGTCCTGATCGGCGTCAGTCAATTTGATTCCTTTCGTATCTTCTTCATCAAAAGAACCTATGTCGAAAGCATCGGCTGCATTGACCTCTCCACGGGGGGGAATTAGAGGTGGGGCGTATTTTTGTAGATAAACTTGCGGCCAATCAATGCCAGTAAAAAAAGGGTGATCTTTAAGTTCATCGGCACCTCTTCCTTGGCAACCAAGTCTAATATTGATTTCTCGCTGTAGCAGACCTTCTAGCAGTAGTCGTAGGTCTTTGGAAAAGGCTTCAGGTAAATCTACATTCTAACAAAATTATTATTGCAAGTATATTTATTGCTGCAAGTGTTTCATAACATATTACCTCAATTAGCACATATATTATGAGAAACCTCTACATACACATATGAGTATATATGCCCAAGCTTACATATTAATACAACAACAGATATAAAGTAACGTCTATCACGCAATAGCAGAACGCTAGAATTATTAATTGAGAATAATCTCTTCATAACAATACGCGCCGTTTGTGCATAAAGCTCGGCTCCATACATATTTATCTGGAACTGGATTCATCCAAGAAGGAATTACTACACCTGACCGACTTCAAGAAGCAATGTATCGCCTCTATGGAATAACAGTATCTGTATATCGTAGGTAAGCTAAGGAACTAAAAGGTGTGCCCCCCCCCCCCCCAAAAAAAAACGAATCCCAAAATTTCGAAACAAAATTAAAATTCGAATCGATCCAGAAAATGCCCAAACCGTCGTTGCCGTTCGTAACCGCCCGCAACCGCAACGCCAACCAATGAAACGTCAACCAACCAAATCCCTGGGGTCACAAAAACTTACGACGCGCAAGTTAATAAGGGCGCCAGGCATATCGAAGCATACCGAATTTTTAAACGCGCCGCAAGGCGATGGTGTGCCCGCTATGCTCAGCCCCGAGATCCCCTCGGCACGGGAGAGGGCGGTATTCGTGCGCAGTCAAAACCGAAACCAAAACTCGGCGATATAAGATGGCGGTCACGACCATCGAGGACGGGGTTCAAAACTACGACTACGTCATTCGAGGTCCTAGACGTTGTCCCTCGACAGAGGTACGGTAGGGACTTCTCAATCGCGGTGCTTTGCGACGGACTCAACCAGGACTTTTCGGACGCCTTGCCCGTCGACGAACTCAGCGAGGACTTCCAAAACGCATTGCCTTGTGCCGGACTCGAGCGGGACTTTATACGCCGTGCCCCGCGAAAACCCTGCCAAGAGACGGCTAGTCCACGGTCCAACTAAAACTCAATATTCAAACCCCACGATTCCACGGCAATAAAGCGCAAAAAAAAACCAAACGGAACTGAATCACCCATAAACTCTACGAATATATTGAATAATGCGATCGATATTAAACCTAGCAAGCGCACCCTATTCTGACGAAGCATTAAAAACAAAATGTGGGTTACCCCTTAAGGGCCGAGAGCCTTCGAATTAAAAGAATGCAAAAAAAAACACGGGACGCACCTCCACAGCGGGTGCCCGTAGCACACGCCAAGTAATGGCCGAGAATACCTTTATGAAACAGAAATAATATTCACGAGTTTACGCGTTTGCGCCAAGGAGGCGCCCGTAACCATAATTATCACATACGGGTAAATGTGCGACGTAACCGTAACTGGCAGACGAAAAAGAGATGATGAAATGACAAAATTTTGGGTTGCCCCATAGGGACCGAGAGCCTTCGAAATAAAACATACAAAAAGCGCGCCACCTCCACAAGGGTGTCCTTAGCCGCCATGGCCGATAACCCAAACATAAGAAAAAATAATATTCAATAGTTCGGTGCACCCTCACGGGTGTCGGTAACCCAGATTCCTACCTGATCCTATCATGCCGGAACCACTGCGAAAGAGACGTAACGCATCCTCTCGGTACCGACTAGTCGACCCAACTCTCCCTGTTTGTCCCTTTATTCGATCCTCCCTTTTATGTACACCTCTGGTCATCTCGATTAATTTTTCGAACGCACTGCTGGGACGTGCCTCCACGGAAACCGCGCTCACCAACACATAAACACTTAGCCGTGGGTGATCCTTTATCTCACAAATTCAACGCCAACCTTCCGAAACTTATTGATTAATCTCCTTGAAGAAGTTTCAAGGATGTGAACCGTTAAGTTTATTTTCAATTAAGTAACATTATTCCCACTGAGCGAATCAAAGGCGATAGCAATATTACTCTTGTTTAAATTGTTTATTAATCTCCTCGAAGAAGTTTAAAGGACGTAAACCGTTAAGTTTATTTTTAATTAAGTAACATTATTCTCTCTGAGCGAATCAAAGGCGGTAGCAATGTTACTTTTATTTAAATTATTTATTAATCTCCTTGTAGCAATTTTATGTTTAAAGTGATTAAGGCGTATTTTGTTCGACAAAGAACCGCTACCACGAGACAAGTCCGAAAACACGAATCTTTTATTAATGTTTATCTATTCATTTGATGACGATACCCGCACTTCGTCCACAGAAAGTTACACTCGCGAAAATAAACAACGATGATAATGAATTTGCGAAGAAACTAAGAATTACGGAAGAAAACGATGTTTATAACGTCGCTATCACGTTGCATTAAGAACCCGGAACCATTTTAAGGATCACTTCAATCGACAACGCGAACGAGAAACTATGTACGAATTCCGGAAGGCTGTTATCGAAACGCACTATATGAGAACGCGAAGCCTTCCGAAATTCGTCGTACCTGGACCTTCATCGATGTCCACCTGTCAAAGTCCAGAGATCCTGCCGCTGCTGCAGACTGCATGAGAATGACAGTTCCTCGGCCGCCGTCGACGATCATGCGGCGTCGCCCACCCCACGGTCCTCGAACGGCGCTCGCTAATTGGCTGTCGCGGTCACGTGGGTCTTCCGCGCTCTAGCCGTTGCTTGCCCCTTTCGTGCCTTTCCTTTACTACATGTTCCCCTTACGCCTTCTGGAACCTTCGCGAAAATTCTAGAAGCGATATCCCTCGTAAACACCCATTGTGTTGATGCATTTATCAACACAATAGATGACTTTGTTTATTCCGTAACCGACCTACAAGGTGACGAAACCCGTCTACAACGTGAGATCTGTTTACAATTATTGCCGAGAAAGGAAACTATATAATATTATTTGCACTGAGAAATACAATATATTTACGAAATTACCAGAACGAGAACCTTCTAAGAAAACAAATAATGTGCGTAAAATACCCCTTCTCGGTGTTCGAACTTCTTTAACTAATTAAGCCGAATACGAAAACCTTTTCCAAATATAAAACTAAATAAATAAATAATACTTAGTATTAAATCAATGTTCGATAAATGAAAGTATGCACAAGGAATTTAATTAATGAAAGCTACTTTTGAATCTCTCTAATTACTCAATCATTTGAAAGCCGGTTTAGTGTTACCCCTTTTCCCAAAAAAAGATGTTTACTTAATTTAACTTACTTTTACTTACTTTGACTTAATTTAACTTACTCTAATTTACCGTTACTTAATTTAACTTAATTTAACTTAATGCTACTTACTTCAACTTAATTTAACCTACCCTAACTTAATTTAATTTAATTTTACTTGATTTAACTTACTTTTTACAACCCCGGAATCTCAACACTCACAACGCAATGTAGGATATCTAAAAAATTAGCGCCTTTACAGCAGCTTCATATAAAAAAATATCCTTATTCCCCGGATAAAGCCTCCCGGCAAGACAAAGTCTATCATTTCTACGGCACTCCGGCGGCCATTGCTCATAATCACAAAACCAAAACTCAAAAACACATACGAAACGTCACTGTAAAATTAGAGCTTCGAATAGCAGTCCCCCCTTATAGTGATCGTTATCGTTCCCCAGATAAAGCCTCCCGGCAAGACAAAGTCTATTATAGAAAACGCCTACCGCCACCAAATTTCCTTGAAGGTCACAATTTTCTACAAAAAAAAAACAATGATATCAAAAGTCTAGCGCCATCATAGCAGTCTCCCCATAAAAATATCATTGACCCCCCGATAAAGCCTCCCAACAAGGCAAAGTCCGTATCGGTACTGAGCGGTAATCCCTCGCCACGGGTCAGTACAGTCCCTTACAAAAATTAGCGCCACGAACGACAGTCCCCCCTATTAGGAAGTATACCAACCCATGATTTGGAGCCATATCCAAAAAACCAGCAGTGACGGAAAATGAGTTTGCAAATATGTTAGTGCGAGGTGTTGGAAGTATGAAAGGGAAGAACGTCGATATAAATGAGGCGACCGTCTTACAGAGTCATCGACAGGAATAAATCTTTCCGAGATATATGATGGCTGTGATGTAATTTCGAGAAGTATAACAGTACCCAGTCATTTGTGTAACTCCTATGTATACCAAGCCGAGCATTGGCTAAAAGAGTGCTATGATGTTTACGAAACCCACATTGTTTAGGATGTAGTAGTCCATTATTCTCTAGATATCGGATTATTTACTGTGAAACAAGTGAATAATTGACTTTCGAAAGATATGGTGGGTTGGGTACTGGGCGATTATTGTACGGATTTACAGGGTTAGAGATTTGTTTTCACTGGAATAACATAAAGTTATTTCCAGACAGAGGGGAAGATACCTATCGACAATGAAAGACTCAGGATGGCTTTGAGGTATGGAGCAATGACAGGAAGTAGTTGTTTGAGATGTAGTAGACGGAGGTTATCAGGTCTTAAGCCACACGATTTTTTTAAGAAATGATAAAGGCCATTAAACATTTTCTGGTGACTTAAACGAGACAATGTAAAGGACGAATGGTAATTTGGTAGTGGTCGTAATAGGATAAATGGAGAGGGAGAGAGAGAGAGAGAGAGGAGAGAGAGACGGAGAGAGAGAGACAGAGGAGAGAGAGAGGAGAGAAAGAGGAGAGAGAGAGATGGAGGGAGAGGCTGACTGACAACTATTTATTAGTGTCCTGGACGTAAAGGCCGCGGACAAACCATAAGACATTCCGTTACAAAGTTTCGGTCAGGATGTATTTACATTAGTAGCTTACAATATAAATGTCTTTGTCATACTAATAAAATAAAAAATAACAAAAATAGCATTGATTAACGCGTGACCTAAGTATAAATAATTATAAAATTTGTAAGTATAAAAAGAACTAGCCTTGATTTAGGAATGTGAAAAAACTAAAAAATCGGCATGAAAATTGATGCGATTTACTCAATAGTTATTTCTCGAACTTATTTTCATTCCATTTAGACGCCTTGAAAATGTCCAGTTATCATACCGATTTGTAGAACGATCTGTTTGTCTACATAAATGTCAAAATGCAGATATGTAAGCTCCGATTTTTAACTACATTATACTACACACTTTAGAAATACACGCAATTATATTATTTAATATACGCTTATCGCAAGCAACGTGTACTGAGCCATACACTAGATTTATATATTTGTTATATATAGAGAGCATTATAGAATATAGAGATCCTTCACCTCGTTTCATTACTTGCGAAAATGATTGCCTATGCTTAATAAATGGAATGCATGCATTCGATAGAACGCGTGATAAACTATAGATCGAAAATATTAGAAACTGCTCTATCGAGCACCATCAGTTGGCGGGCGTTTGAAACTGCTAGGAACGGCGTTTTCTGGAGCAACAGTTCAAGACGGATGTGTAAACTAAAGCACCAAAGGCACGGAATGAAGTTCGAATTCTCCTTAATCCTGGTATTTCGTATATATGAAACATTATTTAGATAAACGAAAATAGAAAATATATGACGCGTTATTGTAAATGATTGTACATTTCGATTTTTTTCACCATATTAATTCACTCTTAAATTACAAGTTAATATTGTCAAATCAATAACCTCTTTTTTTCATATTTTAATTCTAAGTCTCTTAACAGTACATTTTGAAAAAATATTGCTTTTCAGTGTAATAAATATTGATTGACGGATGTCGTTGTTATAAAGAATCCATTTTCTATTTAATGTTTGGTCCAATAAATTAATAAAAGCGAGACCTTTCATTGCTAATCCGTCGATCTTGTTCACGCCGTGCCGCAACACGGAATTCGGCCCGAACACCGTGTATTTGTCATAATGAATCTTTTATGGAGCTTATTTTAAGAACTAAAATCAAGTTCCACAAGAAGCTATCGTAGGGCTTCTTGAGAATTTGCAGATACTTCTGATGGTACAAATTTTTGTAAGGTTATTGATGGAACTTCTAGAGGACTCGTATGGAGCAAATGTTCAAGCTCCTAGGAAGCTTCTACAATTGGACTGCATTGGAGCTCCATGTGGGCTTTGTGTTATATGCGTAGACTGTACACCAGCATACATTCTTGTACTTTATAGTATACGCACTGTATAGTCCTGCGTAACGTGTACTAATCTCGATATACTTACAAACTATTGTCGACCTGTGTGTGTTCAATAAATACTTTTCCAACGAACATACTATTCACTGTTCCCCTGGTAAAAATGGAAGCGTACACGAAGAGTATAGTAAGAGTGAAATTAAAGGTACATGAAGAGTACGTACGCTTCGTGTACATTACGATAAGAGTACACGAAAAGTACGTACAATTAAATGCCGCTTCCAGAAGTGTACAATAAGAGTACAATAAGCGTACAGCAAGAGTGATTTTGGACATTAAGAGCGAACGTACGTACACTTAAATACCGCTTCCCAAAATGTACAATAAGAGATTTTAATAAAAAATTGTATTTTTCACTTTTTTCTTATTTTTAGTTTATTATTTAATTTTAATAATTTTTAAACTTTTTTTAAGATAAATAAAGTATCTTAAAAAAGCTGAGATCTCAAGCAGTCACCGATCCAAGTATCGTTCCTCAACACAGATGCTGTACGCGATCAACGACCGCGTGCGATACGGATCACTGGTCTATCACTGTCTATCACTATATTTATATCGTCATATGATATTTGTGTTAAAATTTAAGACAATTTTTAATTTTATTGTTTGCATTATTCCGTACGGATGTTCTGAAGATTAATGCTATGAGTTCTGAGTAAAATATAAATATGATTGTAAATATAAGTATGCCACACTGCGCCTATACACATATATAAATATATATAACGTAATTGTTTTTAAATATTGTTAAATAGAATATTTAATTCAAACTTGTACTTGTATAAAAATTGACAAACGACACTCTATTACACGCTTTATTTCATCTCGAAGAACGCTTCATTAAGTACACTCCCGTATGCCTTGTTTCATTTCTTAGAAGAATATGGTGTTACGTGCCCGTAACTGCCACAATACATAGGAACAACCGATTATAAGAAACCCTACTTACCGATTGCTGTAGCCAAAAGAACAGATATTAAATACTAGGAATTTACGCACAGCTATATCTATAGCTTATACTAACAAACTAAAAACGCCCTTTCACCTGCTAGATAACTCGACTGAACCCAGAGAAAAATCTGACGTATCGACCCCGGCCGACAAATCCCGGCTCAACACATTTACCCATAAGTGCGCTATATTACCGACAAGCATACATATTTGTAGAATACCCAAAACAAAAAACTTACAAAAATATAAACCAATAAAAACAAACTCTTTCATAAATAAAAACATTAAAAAATAATTTTATTCATATTTTTTCCAATAGAAAACTCTGCCGTCTTAAAAAGATTGGCTTCTTAAAAAGAGTATATCAACAAGTTCCCCTCGATTTCCCAGAGTCCTAAAAATTCCTAAACCATTGACGTCTAAACAAAGAACATAGATATGAGAACTCACACAAACAAATATTCTTTCGAAAATTATACAACGTAACCTTCGCATATATAAATCTTTAATTTAAACAAAAGCCAATAGAAAATACTAACACCCGACAATACAATATGATGCAACATAATTTTCTGCACATTTTGAGTACAAACAAAATATAATTAAAACCATAATTTACTATAAGAAATAATTCTATAAATAAAACAGAATAAATAAATAAACAGCTCTTTCTTTAACTAACAACTCAAATTAAGGCAAAAATTATTTCCAGCAACCTACGCCAGAATTTATCAACAAATAAATTGTTTTTTTTACAAACTTATCCACATACACACACACACTCACACACAGACACCCATACAACTGCACACCCGAGCCACGCCCAAGCTATGAGAATATATTTAATTTATATATAAAATAATAAATAAACATAAACACGAAACAAAATATTATCACTCGTAATAATTTTCTTTACATTTTTATATAGAAAAATCTCTGGAATAATTAAGAGAAACCCCTGAAAACAATAAAAACAATATTAACTAGGACAAACCAATTCCAATGCTTAATTAACAAATCCTGCATGTATTATTAACAATAACAAGTATCAACAATTCTCTTTACTTGCGTACAGACACACATTTCTTCAAACCACTATTTTCGAATTAACTATTTAAGCAATCATGACGATGATTAATATCTGTTCTTTACGTATGTTAAATTATAAGATAGTAATAATATGGAACATCTAATCTTGATGAAAACATTGTCTATTTGCACAATAATCAACGAACTACATGGCTCTTTATACATTAAAATACTTAAAAATAATTGCTCATAAATAATTAATAACCGACGTGTTAATTAAGTCAATTTCTCCATTGTTTAAAATATACCTATCAAGATCAAAAATAATTTTGCGAATTATTCCATTTCTAAACATGCTACGAAGTTCGTTCATGTTTGTGCAAATCACAGAATGCATTTTGCAAAAACTTCAATTGTCAATCAAACTATATTGTCAACGGATCATTGTTTTTAACAAATTTTGAAAAATCTGGTCACGAAAATCTCCTTTCACTATTCTAACCTTCAACCCCTCCACTTGACCCGAAAAAAACATGGAGCCAAAATCATATAAATAGCGACTCCAAAACTACAGAGAACAGTACAGACCAGTATCCCGTAAGCAGTAGAAGCTTATCAGCAAATCGGCGACGACGAGAACGACGGGCCCCAGTCTTCGATCAAGGAAGAATCGTCGGTCGAAATTAACCCGCCGATCCCCTCTCAGAGTCAGCTGAGTCATCAAGCGTATCAACCAGGACTTCAAAAGTAAGTATAAGCTTCACCCTCTTCCTCCTTTTCCTCTCTCCCCTTCCCCTTTTTTTTGGGATCGACGGGAGGTACTGGCTACTGAGCGGCGAACGTTGGTCTTCGACCACGTCGAGCTTCTCCGTGGTGAGCCTCCGGTTCGATCCACCTGGTGCCAGCCCAGCTCTGGACCCGTAGGATAACCCTTTTTTTTATTAGGGATCGATAAAGAGATCGACCTCCGAGTGGCGAACGTTGGTCTACGACCACGTCGAGCCACCTCGTTGTCGGCTCCCCGAATCGATCCACCCCTCGGTCGATTATGGAATTGGGGTCAACACGCTCCGATGCATGATCGACCATAGGAACCTTTCTCTCCCTTACGTGGTGGGTCATTTTTCCCCGGTTTTCCACCGCTCACCTCTACATTTCCCAACTACCAATCCTCAATAGCTTACCCCGTATCACCTTTCACTACCATCCAACCGGTCTCGGTCCGACCACCCACTAATCACCATTTTCCTTTTTTTTATATAGTTAAGGGTGCCCAGCAGCGCCGTAGGTTGAGGCGGGCCCGTCAACGGTTGCAGGCCCAGTACGCCGTGTGGGGCGCCCATTTCGCCAGGAGACTAGATCCCAAAAATTCGACCAATCCGGTCACCAGTGAGCGACTAGCGGAGCTTTGCCAGCTCCCGGCGGCTCCTCCTCCTCCTCCTCCTACGACAATACCTCCTCCTCCGTCTGACCCTCGCCCTGAAGTGTACGCTTCATTTTTACCAGGGTCTTTATTGAGTCATACCATTGCCTCCATTTATAACAACAGGTGAAAAACTGCATGTGAAAAAGAACGAACCGGTGATAGTGTCGAAGATAGTATTAGTGCGAGTGCAAGCCACGCTGATAGTTTTGGGAGTGTTCGTTCTCAGACTGGAAGTGTGCTTGATGCTGAAACTATGCTGTTCACATTCGTCATTTCAATGGACAAAACTATCAACTTTGGAAACGCCAAATGGAAATAAACATGGCCGAAAATGGATTGAATATTTACTTCGATGGATCGACCCCAAAATCGACTGCTGCCTATGAGATTCCTGCTTGAGAGAAGTACGACGCCGAAGCGCAAGCTTTTCAAATGTGCGGCATGGAGCTCGAGCAAAGTCGATATAAGGCAGACTGCGAGACAGCTGCGTAAATGTGGGTGCGACTCTCAATTATCCATGCAGATAAAAGCGACCAGTCTGAATAGTTACTTTTATGTAAATTCATAAACTAGATGATAGATCCTGGAGCCTCTATGGCGCATCATACAACCAAAATCGTTTGGTTGGCAACGCGTTTCAAAGACATGAATATGGAGCAAAAAAAATGTCGTTACTGCCAGATGTGTATCTAGTCTTCCTGAAAAAAATACGATATTACATGCTGGGTACGCTGTTGTTATAGAACATCAAAAGTTAAATAAATTGACCGGTCACCTTGTAACGAAGAGTGCCTTTTAAATATGAGTAGTTTTAATGTAAATACGGGCAACGAACAAGAATCATTATGCACTAGGCATGAAAAGCCCTGTAAATAAACAATCGCGCGATGGTAAGTTGGAAAGATTTTTAAAACGCGGCACATGTCATTTCTGTAAGAAACAAGCGGGTCATTAGGCTCGCGATTGCACTGAGAAAAGAAAATATTTACAAAAGAAGAAACGCAACGAAAATTACTCTCGTTGTCGAAAATTCCTATAAGAACGATAACATCGAATTATTAAATGTAGAAAACGAGTTTGAAAATAATTTCGATGTCGACGACATGTGATTTGCTGATTCCGGTGCGTCAAAATATTTGTGTATGAAGCATGAATAGTTTAAGAAACTAAATGTTTAATAATAACGTAAACAAGGTCGGAATTGAGAACGGCAATCTTGTTACGGTAAAGGGGATTGGTGATATTGACGTAAGGGTCACGAATTCTGATGGCACATATACTACTCACACTTTTGTTTGTGACGTATATGTACCTGAAATATATAAAAATCTTGTAACCATTGCGCGTTCGTCTGAAAAATAAATGACTATAATTTTTTAAGAAGGCGGTAGAAGAGTTCAATTTAATAAAGACAATAAATTCATTGTAGATGGGGTACAAAACGATGCAATATTATATAATGTGAATTTTTTGCGAGTGATCACTTGTAGTGAAGCTAATATTGGACTTTCAAGTTCGTTAGCAGACTGGCATGAGAAGCTAGGACACATAAATTTTCAAACTTTGAGAAAAATTATTTAAGAAAAATCTACTGACGATTTAGGGAAGCAGCACAGAAATTCCTTTGGATTTTTTCATGCTAACCTTTGCGGAAAACCGATCCACATCTGGATAGGTGGAGCTAATTATTTTCTCTCTTTAAAAGACGATTTTTTGAAATATTCTTTTGTCTATTTTGTAAAAGAAAAATCTGATGTCTTAGATGAAAACTAAGAGAAAACTAATAGAAGCCTTTCATTAAATTTAAATCAGACTATGGAATGGATTTTTTGAATGATAGTATGAAAACATTCTTGTAATTGAATGGTATTAAACATGAATTTAGTACACCTGGAGCTCCCGAGCAAATTGGATGTATAAAGAAAGACAAAATAGGACGGTTATTGAATCTGCGAAAAGTATGCATCATGTAAGAAAGTTGTTATTGAATTTGAGGGCCCAAGCTACGGCATATACTTTATATGTTAAGAATAGGACTGCGTCGAATACCTTGAATGGTAAGGCTCCAAATGAATTATGGTGTGAAGAAAATCCGTCTGTTGGTCATCTTAAGGTGATTTCAAATCGATGGATTTGTAAGAAAAAGTATAAACCCGATAGATCACTTGATAAGCACAAGGCTCGACTGGTTATAGGGGGTTTTGCTTAAAGCGAAGGAATCGATTTTCATGAAGACTATGCTCCGGTTGTGAAATACGGCATTCTAAGAACTGTATTCCTCTTGGCAGCTTCTGAAGACTTGCACATGCTCCAGTTTGATGTGAAGAGTGCATACCTGTATGTGACCGAGAAGAAACAATTTTTATAGAATAATCGGCTTCGAAATGATCTTGACCCTGGTAGGTAGGGTATGTTGAGTTAGTTTTCTGAAAAACCTGATGAGAGTCACTGGAATGGTGTGAAACGCGTCTTTCGTTATTTGAGAGGAACTTTAAATGATAGAATTGTATTTGGTAAAATTCGTGATAGCGCACTGATAGCCTTTTGTGACTCTCAGTTAGCTTGAGATATAAATACATGTCGAAGTACATCCGGATGGATATGTTTGTTAAATAGAGGTCCAGTAGCTTGATAATCTGGTAAACAGTCAAGTATAGCTCTGTCTGCAACTGCAGCAGAATTGATGGCTCTATTTTCAGTTAAGAAACAAATTATATGGTTAAGACGATTGCTTAACGAATTGAATAATCTTAAAAATTTACCTACTACTCTTTATTGCTATAATCAAGCTGCAATAATTATGGTCAATAATTCAATAAATTCAAAAAATCAACTCGTCAAAGTGGTCAAATATATCGAGACACAATATTACTATACCTGCGAACAACAAGTTTTAAATAATATAAGTGTTTGTATTTTTTTAACCAGTATTTAAACATGTAGGCTACAGATTTCTAGCTGCAGTCACCTTTGAGATGCTTTCAGCAAGCTTTCTGCCAACTTTCAAGGTAATTTTGTTACACAAAACGTAACTGATCTTTCCCACACTAAGAAAATAATGTATATGATCAAACAATTGGTCAAAGGCAGATTCCTGCTATCCAAGTATGTGAGAAAAACCAAGAAAATCGCGATAAAGGAGCGCAGTAGAACATCTTTTTTTTATACTCGGGTAACCGCGACCAAATAATGACCTGTTCGTTCGTTTTTTTTTTAAATTAACGATCGCAGTCGGAAATTAAATTCCCTGCATCGTAAGTTGTTTACATTTCAGTTCGCTGCTCATATCCTGCTCAGCGACCCTTTGTGGGTAAGAACACTCTCAAACCAGTACGGCACGCACGTTACAGATCCAGCCTGTTTAAAAGCCCTGAGTGTCTCTGAAGTTCCCGGAAATATTCCAGGCCGGAACTAATGCAAATTATATTTGAGAATTAATTAAAATTTGTTTGAATTCTATCTAGTGTTTGAGAATTGGCCATTTTGAGCGAGTTGCGATTTTCCAAAAATTCATTTTTAGATTCAAGTCCCTATTTGTTATTTTAGTTCAAATTAAAAGTGTTTTCGAGTTGATTCGACTTTGATTTTCTTCGTTTATGGGAAAAAATTGTTTACAGCAACAATTTTTAGATTGCCTTATCTTATATCTTTACTTCAAAATTCCAATGTTGGCACTAAATCAAATTTTCTTTTTTTTATATAATTTATTTCTGTTTGTTTTTTTCCAAATTTCCGTCAAGCAGAGTAAAAAATGTTATTACAAAATTTTCGGCAGTTACTTCTCCGATGTCTGCAGGTTTGACTCTCCTGTCTCCTCCCCGGGAGACGTTACGTCATAGGACAATATTAGGGATTGGCGCTATATCCGCCGTTTCTTGAAATTTACGGTTTTTCGCCGTTTTTAAATTTTTATTTTTTAAGTATTGTTATTATTTTAGTCTTATTTTAATATCTCTCCGAGTTGTTTCCGTGTGATCGGTAGATTTACGGGTGAAATTTTGGTAAACTTTGAATTTTTGATTCCCTGCTTTCTCCCCCTTCATTTCGTGATGGCGATGGGCGTAATGGACCGTGAGTAATCGGTCATTCTGCGCCTCGGTCGCATGTTACGCACGACGTTCCCTCCTTCGCTGGTGGGGAGATTTTTGAAAATCTCCGCCCCGAGCCGCGTAACGCACCTAATACTGAGTTGCGTCCGCAGACAAGCATTCGCGGTCAAGATACCTTACCCCACTAATATCGTGATGGAACTGCATAGGGACATTCCACCAGCTCCTACCCATGGTTCCCGTTTCGTTGGAGAGGATAGAGAGGACGCGGATGACTTCCTTATGAAGTTAGTCGAATACGGTTCAAGTCGGGATTTATCTGAGGAAGATCTCCGTGGCCGTCTCCCCCTGAAGCCTTCATAGATGCAGCCCTCGCTTCGTGCCGTGTAGAGTGCAACAGTTGCAGCTCGTATTCCGGGTTAGTGCGCTAGTTCCGTGAAGCGTTCGGATAACGCAGTCCGTGCACCGATTTTCCGATTTGCTGCGTCAAGGACGGCAATTAGAGAGTGTCACCGTCCATGAGAAGGCCTATTGCCCCCCACTTTCAGCCGCGCAGTCTGCGTTTCCTGCGTTTGCGTACTCCCGAGAGGAGCTAAGGAGAAGTTGGTTGCGGCCACTCCTGTATCGCAGCCCACCGCGATGATGGCAACTCGGGCCGTTTCCCCTTCAGTTCCCACTTTAGAGTCGGACACGATTTCCCCGACGCAGTCCATTCCGATTTCAATTCCGCGCCGCATATTACGACTCTGCCAGGACCAGCACCCCGCGTACAGCCGGTTGTAGCTCCAAAATGGAATGCGATTAGTGCTACCGTCCGCTGCTACAATTGTAAGCAGGTGGGACATGTGTACCGCGAGTGTACCTATCCGCTATGGTGTTTTTATCGCGTTTGCGGGTACTCAGGATACAACAGCAATAGCTGCCCCGCCTGTGCGCGTAAGCGATCGTGAAGCTATTAGAGGACGGAACAGAGTACCCCAGGTCCCCACTAGTTAATTCATTATCTTTTTCCACAGTTCACAACCTGAAAGAGGAACGATATAGCGAACGTAGATCTTCCAATACGATCAGTTTTGCGGGAAAATATAAACTTTTCGAAAAAGTGTCCGTTCGTGTGAGAACCCTTCTCTCACACTTTCAATGCGACAAGCGCTTCCCCACTTTTCGCCCGAGTTCGCCGTTCGTTTCCTCTCCCCTATCATGTCTACGCATCCGCCAGCCGCTCAAATCTTCCGACCGTCAAATGGACGTTCCATGCAGCTCGTCTGCGCACCTATGCCATCCCCTTCGCTCGCCTGTATCTCGCAGGCCCTTCCAATATTTAATCTTTTTCATCGCACTCATGGAGCCGTCGCTGCGTCCGCCTCATTCTCTCCCCCTCTTCTGATGCGTGCATGACATTCGTCTCTTAGTAAAACCTTACGGCAGACCGTGAGTCTAATGATCTGTTGGCTGCCATCACTGCACCAGACGTTTACATACAAAGAAACAACATCCCGTCCGTCTATCTCCAGAATACGGAAATTTCCGCCGTCCTTCAATTTTACAATAAAAGTATTAATAAAGTTAAAGACTAGATAACAATTACTCGAAGAATATTATTGCAACATATATAAAAAATAGCATATTCAGTTCGTAATATGAATATCTCAATAGTCTCGACGTGACTTAAGAACAATTGTATATAAAAGAAAAGATAGAATAGAGAATGTGAAACAAATAACACGGTGTAGTGAAGATTAAATGAAGATAAACCTAACTTAAACTCTCACAACCAAATACCGTTATTTCTGAACACAGATTACACCACTGATACAATTTCGATTAAAGAATTTAATAATTTAATTTTGGCGTTTTTTGTTTAAACTTAAGTTTGTATCCATCTTGTTCGTTGGAATTAAAATTGGTAGTTTCCAGCCATTCCTACTTGGTGGCTTCAGTAGATGTTTTTTTTTTCGGAGTTCAAGTAGTAAATTCATAGTCGGGTTTCGATCAGAGTAAATACTAATTACAATTCATATAAGTAATTATGTAAAGTACGTCTTATCACGAGCAAATTACATGCTAGTGTTGCATTATAAATTTAATTTTTCTTTTTTCTACTCTTTCAAAGATATTGCAAATTTATTGTAAAAATGCACAAATGATGGTCAGGGTGGAAACTGTCGAATAATTAGATTCTTGAAAAAAAATGAAGACCATTAAAATGGAAACATTGATGGGGGTTGAAACCAGGTCAAAGTCACTGAACAACGCCGATGAACGATTTGTAATAAACAAATGTGCGAGAAACGATTACCTACTTTAATTAAATAACAAGTTATAACTTTTAACGCAGGTTGGAATTCTAAATTACGTAATTTGAATTTCGCGGCTTATACCCTGCTAGTCACCGGTAGTAGTTGACTAAATTAAACATTTGCAAGATGCAAGATTTTCAAGTGCCCTCGGGTGGAATCACTCGGATCCTCTTACAGCGGCATTTTTGGATAAACATTTTTATAGAAAATGTTAAAAATACTATATGCTGAATTTAAACGGTTTATATACAGGGTGTTATTGCAATAGCGCATCAGACATATACCATGAGGAAGATTTTTTTTTCTGAAGCCGATGGCGCAAAAATTAATTTTCAGCAAGGTATGGTTCCTTTGTAAATTGAATTTTAAAGTTTATTTATTTTAGGGGCATCCTCCCCATCGAGACAATTGGTGAACATTGCACAATGCATTACATACTAATATGGAATATAGCACAAATTTCGGTCAAAAGGTTGATATTTAGAGGTCGCGCAGAGGTCATGAACATTCACAATATAAAGCGAGTGTTTCAAAAGATGGTTAACTAGAGAGTTTTCAAGGTTGCTGAATACGAATCCAATGTCAAAATTTCGAAATTTAAAATGGCGACTCCAATATGGCGGTTGAAAATACATATTTTCACTGTATATGCGCGAAAATCTGTATCTTAGGGTTTTCGAGGTCGCTAAGTACGAATCCGATGTCAGAATTTTAACATTCAAAATGACGGATCTAATATGGCGGTCGAAAACACCAGCTTTTACTGTATATGCGCGATAATATGCATCCAAGGATTCCCAAGGTCATGAAGATTTGATTTACAAAGCATATGAAGCCACATCAGAAAATGTGGTTACCAAGGGTTTTTCGAAGTTCCACAAATCAAATTCAATTTCAGAATTTTAAAATTCAAAATATCGGGTCCAATATGATGGTCGGAAATACTTGTCATTGTATACGAGAAAATTTTTATTATCCAAGGGGTTTTCAGGTTGCACATTGCGAATCCTTTCTCAAGATTTTAAAGATCTGTGTCCAAAGGTTCTCAAGAGAAAGTTTGAAATTTAAACTGGTGGATCGAATATAATCGTCGATATTTCCTAAACTTTTCATTTACATCATTACTACCTATTACTCTTTTGAAAGACAAGTCCATCTAGCTACAATAGCTTTAATGTAGACAAAAATGACTTTCCCCCAATGAAATATTATTATAAAATGTAATGAACCAATTACTGGTTATTCGGTGAATATATAAGTTGCTTATTTCCTCCAAACTTACTTCCAGATACCAATTTTTGATAAATTGATACATTTAAAAGTTGTGTTTATCAGTTGAACATATGTTAAAAACCCTTTTTTTTTAAATTCGATAAATAGAATAGAGTGGTATGAGAAAGCCACTTGCAAACTACGTGACGAACTACATAAACGTAAAAAGTTAAAGTTCAAAAGTCGCTGTTTCATCCCACTTCACTCTATGAATGTAAACATTTAAATATTTTCTCCAGTAATAGCTATGCTAGTTTTTAAAGTGCTGAACAAAGATTTTATACTAACTCCCAAAATCTGGTAAATTAAATAGAAAGGATGGGTGAGTGGCAGGCTTACAAATAAAACAGAATATTTCGCGGATAATAAAAAAATAACTTGTCCAGGCATAAAAACCCCACGGAGCAGGGGATAAGCCCGAACAAGTTACCGCGTTTATTAATAACCAAGCAAACCAAAATGAATTAATAATAGTTATTACAACAGAAAGTTAAACACTAGATACTAAAAGTGAATTAATAATAATATGTAATCTACGCGGAAAAAACAAAACGCAAACCCCTTTTGAATGATCATTCAAAGCAAACTTCGAGAGCTCTCTTACCTATCCGCAGTTTCGCTAATAAAACAGTCTACCGCAGCTTCGCCCAAGGTCCAAAAGATAGAAGCCTGGTCCGGGAGCGCAGAGATGGTCCTCAATGACCCCGCCAGCAAAGCGTCCCGACGTTTCGAGAACCTGACTTTGTGGCCCGGGCAACAACAATACCGTTGCCGCGGGCTGCGCTCGCCCAAAAACAGGTCAGGTCGATGCAGCGTCCGTAAATCCTGTTTCTCTCGTCCTAACAAGCTCTGTCACGAGAGCACACGCCCGCACAAAACGCACCTAACGGGGTATTGCCCCCCCCCCCCCCGTACTTACACTTCACGCTAAAACACACACGGTGACTATCGAACACAACTTTTACGCGTTCAAATCGCTCGTCAATGTTGCTCGGATCGCTGCTAAACAAGCACTGACTCGCCTGTCCCTCGGCGTCGGCAGGCCGCGGGGCCTTATCCGCAGCCCCTCCACTCGCTGGGTCATCGCGGAATCGCCGTTCGATCCGACCATCGTCGCGCCGCCGTGACGAACCGCGACGGTATGCCGGACCCAATCACACCGCCGGATGACCGCAACAATGAAACGCGACCGAGTCTGACGGAAAGGCGCCTGCATGGTGATAAAAAAAAAACACGACGTTCCCACGGCTACCGCAACAATGCCTCTCACGGCCCCGTTAACGGCTAAATCAGTATGGCGCGAACAAGTGCATAGGTCTTATTCTTTCTGGAAGATTTCGTTATGATACGATCTACGTTATGGAGGAATAAATCATTCTTTTTAAAATTGTAGTTTAATTTCGACGCCTAAAAACTATAAGATTCCTTCTCGGAGAGCAGATCAAGATAATTCTATTTCGAAAGTCATTACAATATACTCCTATTTCCTACGTATTTAACTTTCAGTTCCGAGCAGTGCTCTCAGATTGGGGTCCTTCCACCGCGCATCTGCCTCGTGCACCTTCCTTCGGCTTGCTTCGGCCGCTCCAGCTTGATGGCTCTTGAGACGGGAACGGAGCGCGGGCGGAGTTTATATAGCATGTCGCGCGAAACTATCAAACAAATGACGGGTGGTTGAAACTTAAATACAGCCTTTTGTTAAATATCAAATATGTCCTTGTGGCTCAGTGGTTTGCGTACTTGCTTCGCGCTGAATAACAAAACCGTGAATATTAGTAGATATTGCGCCGTAGAGCAATATGAAACTAGACAAAACAACAAAAATTTTAATATGTCATAGAGGTCAAAAGGTTGATATTTAGAGGTCGCGCAAAGGTCATAAACATTCACAATCTAAAGCGAGTGTTTCAAAAGATGGTTAACCAGAGGGTTTTCGAGGATGCTAAATACGAATCCGATGTCAAAATTTCGAAATTCAAAATGGCACATTGCGCATCCTTTCTCAAGATTTTAAAGATCTGTGTCCAAATGTTCTCAAGAGAAAGTTTGAAATGTAAACTGGTGGATCCAATATAATCGTCGAAAATACGTGTTTTTACTCTATAACAGGAAACTTGGTATTCATGGATATTGATCATCGTCGAATTCGAATCCATGCTCAGAATTATGACATTGTATTTTGTATTTGATGGTTTGCAAAGTTTCCAAATACAATTATAGTGTCACTTGCATTCGAACGACCTTAAAACTTTAAAACTATCAATATCAGTAAGTGGAGAACAAATCGACGCCTCGGAACCAGTGCTCTCAGATTGGGGTCCTTCCACCGCGCATCTGCCTCGCGCACCTTCCTTCGGCTTGCTTCGGCCGCTCCAGCTTGATGGCTCTTGAGACGGGAACGGAGCGCGGGCGGAGTTTATATAGCATGTCGCGCGAAACTATCAAACAAATGACGGGTGGTTGAAACTTAAATACAGCCTTTTGTTAAATATCAAATATGTCCTTGTGGCTCAGTGGTTTGCGTACTTGCTTCGCGCTCGTGTAATCGCAAGATCGCGTTGCGAAAGGTGAAAAATTTTTTTTTTTTCCGAATTCTATTTATTAATTCTATTTATTTTGACAACGATCATTTCTTTTATTCGAGACATTTTTTTATGTCAAAATTATGCCACACATATACTATATAAAAAATATTATTCAATAAAAATTTATTACAACACTGCTTGTTACTAATCTACGATGATTTCTCGAGATTAAAAAATAAGTGATATACAGTTTGTAATTGGGCAGTTTTAAATTTTACCCGTTTAATATTACCAATACCAGTACTAACACACTGGTTTTTAATTATAGCTAATAACATCTTTTATTTACTATGTATTTCAGTGCTTGTTTTTCATTATATTTTAACTAGTGATGTAATTAATACAGTACGTCTCATTATGTTAGCCGCATAAATGTATGTAGAATAACTGACAGTTTTGTTACTGATTTCTAGATGTTACTATCTACTTCATATCAATACAGATTTTTCATTACAAAATACTCTTTTATTGCATTTTGTTAAAAAAATTGACGGCTAATAATGTAAAATATTTATTCTCGACTAAAATGGGAATAATGTGGAGCTTAGTAATGCACATTGTTTAAAAAATGCGTAATAATTTATTCAGAAAATATAATTAACTCAATAATAGTACTGAATGCTGCTTGAAAATAAATTTTAATTAAGTGTGGTTCTTGGCTTGAATTTTCATAGAATTATATATCTATATATAGAATACACACGTCGGCCAGAAATATTGTCACTATTGGTTATTGTTGCCATTAAAAACATGTGAAATTAAAACAATAAAAATTTGCTTTATAAAAATGGAATGTAGGCTAGTCCAGCCAGTCACATGATTTTTATTCGCTCTATGCTGTTTACGTATGAACAGAAAATCAGTTTTCATCAAAAAGTAGATTACTAGAGGTAATCGTTACCCGCTGTTAAAGTACTTTATATATTAAATTATTAACAACAATCCATGGTATAACGGTCCTTATACTCTATGTTATTCTTATCTTCAGTAAGGAAGAAAAATTATACATATATATACGTTTCGGCCATTGATACAGGCCCTCATCAGAATTTATTACTAAAATTAAAAAAAAATTATAAACAATTACAAAAATAATTTTAACAAGAATGAATTATTCTAGAATTTTCGATTACATATCAGGTCTTACCGAAGGTTGAAAAATAGGCAGAAATTGGAAAATGTCACATTGTATAAAATCTATAATTAGTCTTATGAGGACTGAAAATAATCTATAAAAAAAGAAAAAGAATAAAATATTATAGAAGTTTTTTAATTTCGAACGTACCCACCCAACCAACCCTAAATTTAATAATTAAACAATAATTATATATAAAAAAATATTTAAATGTATACGTTAATAAATAAATGTTGAAAAAACCGTTATTCATACCTGATAAACTCAGAATTGTTGCTGACATGTGTCAGATTCATACACATATAGGTTTTTTTGTGTTGTATTTGAAAAAAACATATGCCATGTTCCGGCAAAAATCGATAACAAGTCAATTGACAAACTATAAAACACATTAAAAAGATTTAATAACACAAAAATTAAAACAAAACTTCTATTGAGAACAAATTTTTTGTCTAAAAATTATATTATTATAAAAACTTACTATGATTAACACAAAAAGAAACAATAATTAATAAAACGGACGAATAGCACTTGTACGGGGTACCTATGGGTTCTCCATTATCACCAGTGGTAGCAAATATTTTGATGGAATACCTTGAAAATATTTTAATTAAAAAACTTAATTTTGAACTACCTTTTTTTAAACGGTATGTTGACGATATCATCACAGCTATTCCGGTTGACACAGAAGAATATGTTTTAAAGATATTCAATTCTCAACATAAATTACATGGTTTTAATAACAGAATTAAATTTACCATCGAGAATGAAACCAATTGTAAAATTAGTTTTTTAGATCTACTTCTTATTAGAAATAATGACGGGTCTATTGACACAGACTGGTACCATAAAAATACATGGTCTGGAAGGTATCTTCACTTTGAATCTTCGCATCCGATTAATTACAAAATCAGCGTAATTTACGGACTGATTGATCGAGCGACAAAATTGTCTGAGATTCGATTCAGAGAGAAAAATCGCAATATTGTTAAAGATATACTTAGAGATAACGGTTATCCCAAAGATTTAGTATGTGAATGCATCAAAAAAAGAGTTCATCTATTGTACAATACCCATCAGTCATTTCAAAACTCCAGAAATAATGATTATAAAAAAACAACGAGTGTACCTTATATTAAAGGTTTAAGTGAAACTCTAGCGAAGAGGCTTAAAAAAGACAACATTAGGGTTGTACATAAACCATATAACACTAATGTTGGAAAAATTAAGCCTTTTAAAGATAAACTGGAGAAGATGAAAAAGTGGTGTGGTATATTTAATCCCATGTAAATTTTGCGATAAAGTATATATTGGCCAAACAGGCAGATTATTGAAAGATCGCATTAGAGAACATAAAAATAACATTTTTGAAGATCCAGAAAAATATACGGAATTAACACGACATCGCATAGACATGGATCACAATTTCGACTACAAAAATGTAAAAATTCTAGCTACCGAACCAAATTTATTAAAAAGAAGGCATTTAGAAAATTTTTTTATTAAACAAAACAATAAAACAGTTAATATCAGACATGAGATCTCCTTTTTACCGGATTCTTACACACCTTTATTAAAATTAAAATAAAAACGTATTTTTCAAAATCAAAATTTATATTCGAAAGCTAGAATTTAGTAGAAGGTGGTCATTCGTTACATTAAATTCCTTGGAATTAATTTATTATAGTTTAGCTCTTACGAATCATAATAACCGTTTAACACGATAATATTCAGTCTTTATTCAAACGTATACCTTGTAACATATATTGTTCAGGTAAAAGTGAAAAATGTCACAAGTGCTATTCGTCCGTTTTATTAATTATTGTTTCTTTTTGTGTTAATCATAGTAAGTTTTTATAATAATATAATTTTTAGACAAAAAATTTGTTCTCAATAGAAGTTTTGTTTTAATTTTTGTGTTATTAAATCTTTTTAATGTGTTTTATAGTTTGTCAATTGACTTGTTATCGATTTTTGCCGGAACATGGCATATGTTTTTTTCAAATACAACACAAAAAAACCTATATGTGTATGAATCTGACACATGTCAGCAACAATTCTGAGTTTATCAGGTATGAATAACGGTTTTTTCAACATTTATTTATTAACGTATACATTTAAATATTTTTTTTATATATAATTATTGTTTAATTATTAAATTTAGGGTTGGTTGGGTGGGTACGTTCGAAATTAAAAAACTTCTATAATATTTTATTCTTTTTCTTTTTTTATAGATTATTTTCAGTCCTCATAAGACTAATTATAGATTTTATACAATGTGACATTTTCCAATTTCTGCCTATTTTTCAACCTTCGGTAAGACCTGATATGTAATCGAAAATTCTAGAATAATTCATTCTTGTTAAAATTATTTTTGTAATTGTTTATAATTTTTTTTTAATTTTAGTAATAAATTCTGATGAGGGCCTGTATCAATGGCCGAAACGTATATATATGTATAATTTTTCTTCCTTACTGAAGATAAGAATAACATAGAGTATAAGGACCGTTATACCATGGATTGTTGTTAATAATTTAATATATAAAGTACTTTAACAGCGGGTAACGATTACCTCTAGTAATCTACTTTTTGATGAAAACTGATTTTCTGTTCATACGTAAACAGCATAGAGCGAATAAAAATCATGTGACTGGCTGGACTAGCCTACATTCCATTTTTATAAAGCAAATTTTTATTGTTTTAATTTCACATGTTTTTAATGGCAACAATAACCAATAGTGACAATATTTCTGGCCGACGTGTGTATTCTATATATAGATATATAATTCTATGAAAATTCAAGCCAAGAACCACACTTAATTAAAATTTATTTTCAAGCAGCATTCAGTACTATTATTGAGTTAATTATATTTTCTGAATAAATTATTACGCATTTTTTAAACAATGTGCATTACTAAGCTCCACATTATTCCCATTTTAGTCGAGAATAAATATTTTACATTATTAGCCGTCAATTTTTTTAACAAAATGCAATAAAAGAGTATTTTGTAATGAAAAATCTGTATTGATATGAAGTAGATAGTAACATCTAGAAATCAGTAACAAAACTGTCAGTTATTCTACATACATTTATGCGGCTAACATAATGAGACGTACTGTATTAATTACATCACTAGTTAAAATATAATGAAAAACAAGCACTGAAATACATAGTAAATAAAAGATGTTATTAGCTATAATTAAAAACCAGTGTGTTAGTACTGGTATTGGTAATATTAAACGGGTAAAATTTAAAACTGCCCAATTACAAACTGTATATCACTTATTTTTTAATCTCGAGAAATCATCGTAGATTAGTAACAAGCAGTGTTGTAATAAATTTTTATTGAATAATATTTTTTATATAGTATATGTGTGGCATAATTTTGACATAAAAAAATGTCTCGAATAAAAGAAATGATCGTTGTCAAAATAAATAGAATTAATAAATAGAATTCGGAAAAAAAAAAAATTTTTCACCTTTCGCAACGCGATCTTGCGATTACACGAGCGCGAAGCAAGTACGCAAACCACTGAGCCACAAGGACATATTTGATATTTAACAAAAGGCTGTATTTAAGTTTCAACCACCCGTCATTTGTTTGATAGTTTCGCGCGACATGCTATATAAACTCCGCCCGCGCTCCGTTCCCGTCTCAAGAGCCATCAAGCTGGAGCGGCCGAAGCAAGCCGAAGGAAGGTGCGCGAGGCAGATGCGCGGTGGAAGGACCCCAATCTGAGAGCACTGGTTCCGAGGCGTCGATTTGTTCTCCACTTACTGATATTGATAGTTTTAAAGTTTTAAGGTCGTTCGAATGCAAGTGACACTATAATTGTATTTGGAAACTTTGCAAACCATCAAATACAAAATACAATGTCATAATTCTGAGCATGGATTCGAATTCGACGATGATCAATATCCATGAATACCAAGTTTCCTGTTATAAAGTAAAAACACGTATTTTCGACGATTATATTGGATCCACCAGTTTACATTTCAAACTTTCTCTTGAGAACATTTGGACACAGATCTTTAAAATCTTGAGAAAGGATGCGCAATGTGCCATTTTGAATTTCGAAATTTTGACATCGGATTCGTATTTAGCATCCTCGAAAACCCTCTGGTTAACCATCTTTTGAAACACTCGCTTTAGATTGTGAATGTTTATGACCTTTGCGCGACCTCTAAATATCAACCTTTTGACCTCTATGACATATTAAAATTTTTGTTGTTTTGTCTAGTTTCATATTGCTCTACGGCGCAATATCTACTAATATTCACGGTTTTAAACTCACGTATCTGAATTTGTGCTAAATTCCGGATGAGTATGTAATGCATTGCGACAAAAATTGAAATATTTACCCAAACTGCAAATAATCTAACTTTTATGAAACATAAATTCAATGCTTCCTAATTTAATTAATATACAGATTAATTTAAGGCAAAAATCAGGATTTTTTTATCCTCGTGTAACCTTAAACCTTCTAAGCTAGAGTTTTAATACTATACAATACCAATACTGAAACAAATGTTTCTGTATATATTTTTTAGGTCGCTAAATCCGAATCCCTTTAATTTTCTCTCCAGAATGCGAGGTATACGGGCATTTCTTGGTTCCATAGGCGGAAAAACGAAAAAATATATTTCTCCTTGTTTCTTTTGATCGCTGAATCCGAATACTGAATTTTTTGGACCTCAGCATATCATCGCTAAAGTAATTTTAAAATTAAATTGAAGGAAAAGGCTTTTTAGCCAAAAAACTACCATATCTACAGATTTTTTGGGTGACAGAATACGATTCGGAATATTTTAGCTTCAGCATCACAGGATCAAGGTAATTTCAAGGTAAAATTGACGAAATAACGCATTGCAGCTGAGAAAAGTACTACATCTATGGTTTATAAATCCAAATTAACAATTTTTTTACCCCAGTACGACGGATCACGTATCATAAATATTGTTGGTTCACTTTCTTATTTTACCGTCCTAGTTATGGCTAAATCCCGGGCAAGGGCATATGCACGAGGTGACGGTGTGAAACAGAGTTACTCCACTATTCGGCTAACACCTTGAATCATGGTTTTCACTTCGTTATGGCAAACGCAGGTAGACTGCATATTACAATGCAGGGAATCGGAACTCGGTATCGACAACTTGGCCTATATGGCGTATAATGCTACAAAAAGAACTCTTAATTGTGTTAGCTACAACTACTGCTGCGGTAGAATCATGTTTTGCCGTATTTCCGGGAAATATGAAATAGGTAAATGGCATAGAACTACGAATGATACAGATAGAAATATATTTCATTTTGACAGTGTACATACCGGTCAATACGATACGTTTACTCCATATGGTGGTATCCGATAATGCTCTTGTTACAAAACACTGAAAAGAAAAACTATAATTTTTTATAATACGGGTCATCAAAAATATAATCGGTACCACCCGCGTTCGTCATAGTTCTGGCAAGCGATGTGATGACCTTTGCCTCCCTGTGCGCCATTCGCTGTATGTGCGTCAGGAAGCTGAGCCTGGTGCCAAGACTCACCCCGAGATATTTTATTGCTGGTTTTCGTCTGCACCGTCTCGTTTCCCACCCTGAAATCTATAGTAGTGGAAATCCTCCTCTTAGTTAGAAGCACGGTCTTGGTCAGCAATTGTGTCATCTTCTTCATTTTCGATAAATTGATTATTGAAGTTGGTCGGTTGCTCCGAGCGCGAACAGAGATGATGCGGCAGGGGTGCCGTTTCGAATCAACTGTAATACTTTCAGAATTATTTAAATATTATTGCTTTTGAATCAATAGTCGAATTCCAAACCGTTCACATTGATATGAAAACTTGAAATCAATCATGGTAATGGGAAATGCTACAATGCAAATGATAAATTAGAAATTTGGATAAACTTTTATTTAACATCCTATATGCCGATTCAAATGAAATATCTGAAAACAACCCAAAATTTCCTCGATCTCAAAAACGAAAGTGTAAACAAATACACCCAAATTCATCCTAATAGATTAATATTCAGACTCAATTTAGCAATTTCACAAGGCGTTAGAAAAGTACGTGCAAAAAATGTGACAACGAAATTCTTTTCTTTATAAGTCCATTTGTTAATTGTTAAATAACCTCGTAAACAAAGAGACCCTCGTATAATCATCCAGTGGCTTCTGTTACCCCTTATCTCTCGACTCGGGTGAAATTGAAATGTTTTTCGATGAATTTTATTATAAACAAAGGCGCATGCGGAGCCTACGCCGCTATTCAATTCACTAACTCCGCTTTTGCTTCATATAAATTTAAACGGGTTAGTAAATAGACTTTATCAAAACACATATATAAATAACCCTTTAGCAGTCCGAAATACAATGTGCAGTGATAAGCATGACAAACATATGGTATAATATAAAGATAGAATCATATGATTAATCCCCACTTTAATGCTCTCCTAGTAATCTTTAAATTAGATAATATATCTCTCAGCATAGCAGCATCCACGCGCTCGCCAATCATCCCCGCTTTGCGGAGATATTCTTGTATTTCGGCGGTATCTTCTGAACGACGGGAAGGGGTAATTGGAAGGATGGGACAACTTCGTAGAGAAAAAACCTACCCTTTTTCTTGATCCTATATTGGTCCTCTAGAATACAAAATTCGAATTATTTTGTATTATTTTGGTTGAAAATTTTCTATATTTTATAGAAGAAGAATCTAAAATAAGCTATTTTTCAAACAACACACATTTGAACGGTAATTGAGATTCATGTTCTTCTTATGTTAAGTGAAAATGGAGGTATACATTTTTTAATACTGTGGTTTCTGTCATTTCGTACAATAGGGGATTGAACGTACGATAATAGTAATAGTAAATCTACTGAAATCATATAAAGGAACCCTTTTATATCTCTTCAGAAGAGTATATTAGGCACTGACAGAAGTGACTTCATTCACTAATCGATTTTGCACTCAAAAAAGACTCTAAGCAAGTTGCTCCGTTATACCGCTTTTATAATTTTTATTGTATAATACCGATAAGAACAGTTAAAGTAGTTTGGCAAATCATGTTCCCCGGGATGGTCTGTAGGGTCTGTGCATACAAGTCTAAGAAAAAGAAATCTTAATAACTATACAAAAATGTTGTTGAGATGTGGGAGTCACCCTAATTAATAATAGACGCTGCTTAATCCTTAGTCACCTATGGTAAAAAACAGATAAACAAAGGACGGTATTTAACAGCGCACCATATAGAAGACCATCCCAAGTTCTTCTCGTCCAGCGAACCAGACAGGTACTCGGCAAGGTTCCGGTTTTTCAACGGTCGGCGGATCTTTTCCCGGTCGGCTTTGTCCAACGCCGATCCTTTTTTCTTATTTCAAGAAATAGCTAATGAAATACCGCTGCAAGAAAGTTATAGCCCTTGAAAAAATGAACACTTTAATCTCTAATTCAATGATATTCGATAAAAATTGAGCCCTAAAGGAGCATCTTAATCCCACAAAAAGGGAGGAAAACGGTTTGATATTCACAAAATCCGTTTTTTGTCAACTCTGGGAATTCCAGAGACTTCTTTTACGCTCAATTTTTATCGACTCGCCTAGTATTAAGGGTCAAATTGTTCATTTTTTCAAGGGCTACGAGTTTTGCATAGTGTTGTTTCAGTAGCTATTTATCGAAATGAGATAAACACGAGAAAACACAAATATTTGAATTTTGTCTTCTTAGAGCCCGCAACGATGGCGGTGACTGGAGTTATTCCCATCGACCTCCTCGCCCAGGAGCGAATGTTCGTCCACCAGAATAAAGCAGAGTTAGGGTTGCTCTCCGCCAGAGATGCTGCCAGAAGACGGATCATGGATGGGTCCATTACCCCTAGATATTTTATTGCTGGTTTGGTCTGGTCCATCTCGTTTTTTGGGGAATTTTTACGAAAAATGTTGAATTTTAATATAAAATTTTTTACTGAATAAAAAGCTTTTTTGTAGAATACACTGTTGCACTATTTAATTATTAAATTAAGAGATGAAAGAAAAGTGTTACCACCCGTCGTCTGCCCCTAGAACAGGGAAGAGGAGGCAACAATAAAACTATAGGTAATGCGCCAAAAATTAGGTTAGCTCAGTATATGTCGGACAGAGAGGTCTGACCTGCGGAGGCGGCGCACGGAAGTCGGAGCCGCAGGCGAAGCGGACATCGTTCGTCCCCAAGCCAATTCTCAACCGAATTTAATGATTTTTTTTTAAATACGCGAAAATTCCTCTACTCTAAATTTGGAGAGGTGAATTTCAATCCGACAATTTGTTGATTAACAGTGCGTTCCCAAAGTTGCTGCTATATTGCGACTGCATACATATTCTCGAAGCCTCCAACTTTCTTGCAAATTGAAATCACGAAAGACTGACCTCAAGCAGACTTCGAGGTTGCTGATTACGGTTCTGATCCAGATTTTCAAATTCAAAATGGCGTATTGAAAATGGCCGACAAAAATGTAAGATGGCCGGCATGAATGTAACAAATTACGCGATCTAAATGCAGCCGGGTACTCGGCGGGTTTTTGGGTCGCTGATTATGAATCAGATCTCGGTTTTTGAAAATTCAACATGGAGGATCCAAGTGGGTACTCGGGGTTTTTTTGGGTCGCTGATTACGAATCTGATCTCAGATTTGAAAAATTCAAAATGGCGGGCTAACCTTTTTCAACTTGCTGATATTTGCTTTAAATTCATTAATAAAAGAGAAATGAATTGCAAAACACAGTTCTTTTGTTAATAACATATCTCATTTATATTTATTTACTTTTAAATTCATTCGTCATAAGAAACATCATTGTTATTATTAATTATTAATCACAGAGCCTCTGAAGGCAGATCCATTACCTTGCGACATTTGATTTCGCCGAATAAACTGACTTTCGGGGCTACATATATTGCCCATCTTTGAAAAACGTCTTCGTTGGTTGCTGTTCTTGATGTTTTTCGTAAATGTCTGTCTCAAAATCTTATAAATTTTATGGCTAGCTTCAAGCACTTCCTCAGACAGGCATCCCAAAGGCAGCCAGATTCTGCCACGGATGGTCCGTGTATCAGTATCTTATGTACACTTGGAGACATGTAGTACCATCCATACAATTGCACATATAAATTAGCGGTCTTTGTACAATAATTTTTAAAGGCTGCCACATTTATTTCTTTACTACTGACAATAGTGTGATTACCATAGTCCCTAATCTCTTAATCGATTTCTCGTCGATTGCTGACATTAAAAGAAAAATATATTTATTAAACCATATTTCATTACCCTGTTTGCGTATCAATAGGGTAAGTCTAGGAGATATGGATCCCTAGGCGAGATGGATAACTTGTATTTGCTAGTCAGTATGTTACAATTTATAGTCAAAAACTTCCAAAAATGTTGTCATTACCTCGTTTATTTAAAAAAGTACAGGACATTCAGTTTTTCATGCGTCAAAAACAACTCACAGGAGAATCTCTCAACTTACCCTTTTTTTATAATTCTTATGATTCAGGAGAACTGATAACTGGACATTACTATTGAAAACGTTGAATTATTACTGAACACATATGTATATGGTAAATAATTTTTTTTTTCAAAAGTAGAGAGATACACAATTTAAAGGATACTATGATTACATTTGATACCATGCGTTCATTTTTTAATGTGAAAACATTTATAAGTATTGTCTTTAAGCCATGCGTACAATTAATTTTCTGTTAAACATCTTAAATAGGACTTATTATCAATACTCCTTTCATTAGCAATACAAACTCACCAGTAATTTCTGAAGTTAGGGAAATATTTTCAAAAAATCGACGTGCGGTATTACCATCGTTGCTAGAGCCAAAACCTGGTTTCGGAAAATCCACGCGCAGTCCCATAATCTTAAAGATATTATCTTGACTCTCTTTTTTCTGCGCATTCATTATAAAGTTGGTGCCATCTTTTTCTTTTACGTTTTAAGGACAATTGAATTGTTAATTATTTGTTTTTCTTCCACGCAAAAGGCATATAATCCATTTGAACTCATTATCGTCCACATGGAACTTTTTTCTGTTCATTCTCCTTACATTGTTGTAATGTTAATTTTTTATGGCTACTTCTAATATCATTTCTTATGAAAAATGTTATGCTCTTTCAGACTCTTACGAAAAAATTAAAAAAATTAGAACTATTAAATAGTTATTTTCGTAACAAGAGCGAAAAATCAACTTTTACTCCCGCCGGAGATCACCCTGATCGCCTCCAGGTACAAAAGTAATTTACGCCCATATTACGAACAGAATTTTTCGTCACATGGGAGTGTAAAATTCGAGTTTATACCTTGAACGTGCAAGTCGAAGGTTTTGAAACTCCTACCTTATCCATGTTATTTTCGAGGGTGTAAAATTCGAATTTTTCACCGCCGTGTAAAGAAACAGAATTTTTATTTCATACAAGTAAAATTACCCGCCATTTCTTCACAGGTAATCTGTACGCTATGTGCAGCAAACATTCCATCGCATTGATATACCCATGCGTAATTGGTATATTATATTGGAAAACGTCACTGTTTTCTTGTCTTTCTAGCAATGCAGAAATATTATTCATTTCTGAAATGATGGCCTTGCAAATGTTTGCAGCACAAGGATGACGTGTTCGTTAATGTGTTGCCTACCTAGAATCAGTGAGAAAAACACACACAAAAACATATATATACACACACACGATTTCGAAGTTACCAGTGTTACATGTATAATAACACGCCTGCCGATGATATAAAATAAAGGAACTAATGGCACAAAAAGTTATTTATACCATGTTGCTACTGTGCTACTTTTACTCTGATTTTCTGTCATTTACAGCATTACAGCATTCGCCGAGAAACTTCGAATTAATTATATTTTAATTTAAACAATGGTAAATCTAATAACGGTAGTCTAGTATATAAATTCGTTGCAATCAAATAAAACACAACTAAAACTGAAGAAATTCGTACTAGAGGTTTAAAACACATCTGCATTTCATACTAGTACTAACTGTTATACTTATAGTCGAGCTAGGCACAAGTGTTGCTATGATATTCTGTTCATGTAACACTGAATTGAAAATCTGTAATACATTAATTCGTACTTTTCCATCCATCATTGTTAAATACAATGAAAATGATACCGTACTTTATTACGGTTATTATTAATATAATTAATATAAAATTATTTTGCTCGAACGGTTGAAGTCGATTAATTTGTGCATCTATTCCTTCTTTTTCCATGTTTATGACTTTCGCATTTTTATGCAACCATTGCATTCTTAAGGGTCTGCAGAATCGTGGTGATGATGGTTTGGGATTCTGCCAAACAATCTTGTGAGTATCTGTATCATATAACCGAAGGGGAACGACTGACATCAGAAACAAATTTTCCTCATTTTCCAGAAAAAAATCTCCCTCATTTTCCTCTGTCCATGCTTGCTCAAATCTGGAATGACCAGAACTACCATCGAAACCACATTTAACAAGAAGGTTCAAATTACAGTTATCATTTGTGGTTAAATGAGACGGTTCAATGGCCTCCAGAAGTCGACGGCTGATGCGATATAGAAGGCTCTCCAAAGGAATTTCACATTTAGTTTCTGTGATATTCATATTACCTGGATACGAGGCTTTTTTCGCCTGTAGCACCATATCATATGACGGATACAGATCATGACCGCGTACTAGAGCACCCTTCCGTAATTCATTATAGGCATTTTTTGTCATATTGTGCGTTAATATAAAAAATAATGCCTCATCCGGAGTGTATTGTTTAAGCTCATCTCGTTCCGACTATTGTCCCATGTCTCAAAAATTTCCCTTCCTTTATCAGAAGACTTTCGAATTTCCTCCAATAATTTTGCTCCATATTTATTTTCCGCTAATCGCAAAGCTATCGCAGTTGCAGAGAGTAATATATCTTCAGCATTTGCTTCTTGAAGATCAGACACTTTTCTTCGTTTGTGGCGTTCACTATAATCGTCAAAGTTTCTGCTTTCTTTATTCACAGCATATTCTGTCAACAACAAAAGTAAAAGGATTTCATTGATTCAGTGATGACGTACATATTTCCTGCAGAAATCGATTCTCTACAACTTAACCATAACCAATTTTGAAATTTCCTAAACCAATCGCAAATACTTCCATTTTTTGTTTCATAAGGGATTTTGTATCCTCATACAGACACAAAATCAGCTCTCAGAAATTTATGAAAGTTATTTCCTCAGTAATTTGTTATTAGAAATTTAGTGGTGCTAGAATAAAAAGTATGAACAATTTCTTTGACCCAAGAAATTTTGTTTAAACAAAAATGCTACATTTTTCTAAGTTAGTTTAAAAATAAAAAATAATTAGGGTAAACATAAAATCACATTTTCGACGTAATGACGGATGGATTTTAAAAAATTCTATTTTTTTCGAAAAAAAATATTTCCGAGAAATTAATAACAATGAAAATAAAAGTTGAAAAAATTCAATATCTTAACGATTACTATTGACGAAAATAGAGGAAAAAATATTTGTGAATAAAAATACCAAAGTTACAGTACCGGCCAGAACTTTGTAAACACTATGAATTTTCAATCTCGTAAAAAATGTGTCATATCTTCGAATCCTTTGGCGGTATTGAATAGAGTCATAGAATATCTTTCAAAGTACAGAAATAACGTTTAAAGTTACCAAAGAAGTAACTTTTTCACATTTCTTAAAGGGTTATTTCATACAGGTGAATTTGGCTTGTACCCTTCCCTTAAAATAATTTTGAATAATTATTACTTTTCATAGGAGATTCATAGGAAACTCTTCAATATTCATAATTTGTATAGGTTAGGTCTGGCATTCACGAGAATGGCTCTTCGTGTATTAATATACATATATACTTCGACGATCTCTAAGAAACAATGAAATAAATCTGCTGGCACTTGTTTGTATAATTTTACTTAATAACGACATGTGGAAAACTGATACATTTGAAACGAAATAATCTCATACTGATAACAATTATTTCTATGATTGACTGGCTGTAGCAGACAATTATTTCGTTATTACAAACAAGTTTTACGTATTAATATGTGATTCTATTTCCGCACAGCTCATATAGGGTAGATGTACCAATTACTAGGGGCCGCCAAACCTGTCACTGTGTTGTGTCCCTATTACTGCGGATACACGTATTTCTTACGAGGTTATGATCGCAGTAATAGAAACGCAGACAGCACAGTAATAGGTTAGATGGCCCGCAGTAATTGGTACATCTACCGTATGTATTTATATTTCATTATAATATATTTCATTTGTATACTAACCTGGAAGAAGTGAATCATCTACCTGTTCTGTGTTGTCATATGTAATGTAACCATTTAGCCAATTCTCGTTTTTAATTACACACTGATCGTTTTTTCGCTGACTTTCGTTCTGCCGTGCTAAATATTTACTTATAAAATACCGATTTAAATATTTTTGTCGCTTACTTCTATCTTTGTAGCAGCACCTCACTTTTTTTGCCACAAAATCTACTATTTTCTCTTTCTTTTCGTCAACATTAATGTTACCTTCATTTAGTATAAAAGTATGAACATCAATTCGCTTGATCGTGAACATTACTTTTCAAATTTCCAAATACAATCAATAATAACTATGAATACTTGCAAAACTTCCTGTGCAACGTTATAAAAAACACATGTGCAACGTTATGAAAAAGCACATGTGGTGAAGTTTTACAGCACTCTCTATAAACAATACGCAGCGTGGTCGAACTAATAAGTGCTTTTCTGCATAAATTGTAGATTGCATTAAAAAAATGCGTTGTTGTCGCAGAGAACGAATTGAATTTTTCGGATTGTGAGCACACACGACAGAGATTTTGCATAGAAATAAGTTAATGTGTCTCGTATGTTTTCTTTGCTCGACTATGCACCGAAATAAAAATTTGATACAGGTCATTCTGCGATATCCTTTCTTTCGCGCATGATAGCACTTACTTGGAAGATTCGAATATAAATCAAAGTATAACTAGTGTTGGCGTGGTGCCTCGCTCGCTTCGCTCGCTCAGAAACTTCGACCCAGTGGAGAGTCGGCTATTCCTTAATACTCGTTTGTTTACTAAAGGTTTCAATTATATTATAAAATAAGTTAATGTTCGAGGCACCACGCCAACACTAGTTATACTTTGATTTATATTCGAATCTTCCAAGTAAGTGCTACTATGCGCGAAAGAAAGGATATCGCAGAATGACCTGTACCAAATTTTTATTTCGGTGCATAGTCGAGCAAAGAAAACATACGAGAAACATTAACTTATTTTATAATATTAAATCGATATTTGGGGATCCATCCATATTTAGGCCCAAGTGGCTTCGATAGATATGTTACAACAATATAGCGTTTCTCATATGTATGAAAATTGAAAATGATTAACAACTATGACCTATGGCCCGAGTCGTCGTAAATTTAAAAATGAGCATTTTCAAAACTTCGACCCCGACGACAGGCCAGCCAAAGTATTAATAAATAAAAGTTGCAAAACACCTACTTCATGCACTTGTATTGTAATAGACTATTCGATGCATATTACATGTTTACTATGTTTTACTAATTACTGTCTGTATTATTATGATCTTATATATACAATATATACACATATAATTCGTCAAAGATATCTTGAAAGTGTCGAAAATATCTCTGACGGATATCTTTTGGATATCTATAAGATATCTTTTACATATATCGAAAAAGTTATTTTCGTATCAAGGGCGTAATAGTAGTTTTCGATAAAATTCTATTTTACGCCCGTAATACGAACATTATTTTTTGGCCAGCGGGCATAAAATTCGCAACAGCATTACAGAAAGTAGTGGATGTGGAGGTGAAAAATGATTTAACGACGACAGTGTAAAGTTTAATGACAAATTTTTGAATAAATAAGGGTTTAGGAGGGGAATGGGGGGGGGGGGGGTTCGGAGGCGGAGCCCCTCCTCCCCGATATGAAAAGTAATACAGGGTGGGCCATTTTAATCGCCCCACCGGACTATATTGAAATCTAAGCAAGATAGAGAAAAATAGTCTAGACAAAAGTTGAAGGGGATGGAGGGGCTCATACAATGGTATCATGGAGTTTGACCTTGAACTTGATTTTGAAGGTTATTTCAAGGTCAACGTGATTTTTTTTAATGGGAACGCCTATTTTTGACTCCGGATTTGAAAAGCGCGGAAAATTTTACGTTAAGACTGATGTTTATTAAAATGATCTCAAGCTCGAACGAAGGTCAAATTTACAAATTAAAACTCCCTACGCATGTTTTGTTTGAACCTGAGCCGATTACGCAAAATTGGTTTACAGAATAGTTAAAGGGAACAGTGAGAGTCACCTTCCGATACCGTATTCGTGACCTTCAACTCGATTTTGAAGGTTATTTCAAGGTCAACGTGATTTTTTTAAATGGGAACGCCTATTTTTTACTCTGGATTTGAAAAGAGCGGAAAATTTTACGTTAAGGCTGATGTTTATCAAAATTATCGCAAGGTCGAACGAAGGTCCAATTTAGGAATTAAAACTCCCCACTGCACTATCCGGAACGTAAGCCAAATACGTAAATGTGATTGACACGAAAGGGCCAGAGAGCAATTTAGCGGTAATGTTACGTTGATTTTGAACTCCATATTCGAGGTTACTTCAAGTTAAATGACTTTTTGAAATGGGAATTGCTACTTTTGAGAGTTAAATTAACTGTATTAACCTTACTTTTAGCGCTACCCAGAAACAACGACGTGGATGTAGTAAGTACTGTTTCCTTCGGGGTGCTAGATTAAGGTGAGTCCCCTTGCCTCTCCCCATTTTGAAATGTATCAATTCAACCTTGGAGCAAATGTTCAAAGTTGCCTCCATTTACTTGAACGCATAAAATCAAACGCCTTTGGAAATTGCGTACGGTGCTCAGAAGAGTTGTTCTTGGAATGACAGCAAATGCTTGGTGAATACGATCTCGAAAGTTCTCTCTTGTTGTGTAAAATATTTCTTTTATTTTCAAAAATCGGAATCTGTGTAATAATCAAATTGATGTAAAACTTGAATTACATTATTACGGAGCTGCTTAAAGTTGTTCTTCGCCTGAACAAAATTTACATATGTACCTATGTATATAATGCAACGAGAATCGAAATGTTACAACGTTTTAAAGAAGAAGAAGAATCGACGAATTGTTAAATCTTCTTTTTTAACTACGAAAAATGAACTTGATATAATAATCACGAGACATGTAAGTATTAAGAATTTATAGTATTAATTTTGCTCGCAGTCACTATGGAGTCACCGTGTTTAATTCGATATGAGTTATGGGTTGACTTATAGTTATTGTTCTGTTTATCGTTACGGACTCGTTTTGGATCATTGGTTGTGTTATGGGTTAGGTAATTGGTTAGTACGACACTTGCACATGCGCAGTGGTGAAATACGACACCTACATGTGAGCAGTATTGTTATGGATTGATGTGATCGTCGCAATTTCAGTTTAAATAATGATGTTTAATTGCTGTACTTGGTGTGGGTTTTCTGCAGTTTTCCCACACCATTAATTTCACGAATGTGAGTACTTCTACGAAGACGGCTGCAGACGCCCGAGGAGCCATAATAGGATTGTAAGGTCCTTGGATAGTAGTGGCAATGGTAGGATAAGGGAGTTTTGAGCATATTTAGATAAATTGTTAAAATATTTAGTAGTAGTAACGAAACTGTGTCAAAGAAAACCGATAATAAATATTAAAGTCCGGTTCCTTGCACATTCTTGGATGGAGATGTAGCTTGGATGATTATAGTACGGAGAGTTGGTATCTTTGCCAGTACTTACATCTAAGTGAACAAGAATTCCAAGGGCGTTTTGGTTGTAGGGATTCTGGCAATCCGCCTATGTTCGCACCAATGGATAGTCGTCATTTGGTGTCGAGAGTAAAGAGAATTTATTCTCTTGAACTGGCCAGTTCGGCGAACAAGAAGTTTGATGATTTGTAGCATGGGGGTAAATATTGGTGAAAGATTGATAATGAAGAAGTTAATCGTGTTATCCACGTTTCGTAAAATAGTAATCATTCCCTTTAAATTTAAATGTTTATTCCTTTTTTGTTCCTTCGTGAAAAACATATACGTTGTACTAGTTTTTGTTTTCGTGTTTGCTTTTGATGAGATCAGATTCAATTTGACATTCAGAGAAAAAGAACTTTTTTAACCTCCATTGCCAATACAAGAATTTTGGTCAAAATAAAAGTTCATTTTTTGATTTGCTGACCAAACAAGTGTTTTATTTCGTCTCATTTATAAGTGGTGCCGAAACCCGGGAACCATTCCCGCGGGGTTTCGAGAAGAAATCTACTACGTAATTCAGAAAATTCGACATCCGAATGAATCATAAAGGAACAACGAAGTTCACGCTATGGCCGGAATTAGAGGGAGGATACGAGGTTCACAATCTCAATCGACGACTCGTAAACCACCAACAAAGAAATCACGGATCAGCAGATCACAAAATTCGACATCAACCTCTTCTAATTCTACGAGACTTTCGACTACAAATTCTGGAAATGCTCAACGGACCCATTCATCACGGAGAACCAATATTGGGGAAATTGATAACCAACATATCCAAACTTTCAATCAGAGAGAATCAGCTATCAACTTTGATGAGGTGAATGATGTCTCTTCGTCGACTCAACAACGATCTTTGAGAAAAACGATACAGGAAAATCAACCAATCTACTCTGCTGAAGTATTTACTACAACCAATGATAATCAACGACAACGCGAACAACATAACCGTATGAACTTGAATCTTGAAACCGCGAATCGCGAAGATTTAATAAATTTGATTCATTTGCAACGCGAGAGATCAGTTCGATTTGTTTAGAATAATTCGGATTCAGTCGAAAATGATACAAATCCACTACCTCTAGAAGCATGTGAAATTAACCTACAAAGTCATCAAAATAATCTTCAATGGAATTCAATATTGTGTAACTTAAATTCGGGAAATCACGCTGATGATACTGTGAATCGAGTTCCTTCAATTCAATCTACAGAAATACCACATGTTTTAGATCCTTTAGTTAATGTTCTTACTCGAGTTTTGAAATCAACTAATTCCGGAAATAATTCGCGAATTGTAAACCGTTTATCCACAGGAATGTTACCGCGTTTTGATGGAAATCCAGCTGAATGGTTGCGTTTTGAACGTGCGTATAAATTATCAACTGAATTAAGTGGTTTTCTGATCAGGAAAACGTTGCGCGTTTATATGGTGCTCTCACAGGTCGCGCACGCGAAGTAGTTGAAGGTATTATGATAGGAACAAATAGTGCCAAAGAAATTTATGATTTGTTCAAAATACGTTTTGGTAATTCCGACCTTGTTGCCGCTCAAATCGTCAAAGGTTTACGTAATTTATCACATATAAATGCTACAGGCGATGAAATAATATCATTTGCAACGAAATTAAAAGGAGGAGTATCAGTTTTCCAATCTTTAGATCATGCAGGTTATTTAGTTAACCCTGAATTATTACGAGATATACTTCGAAAATTACCTCCTACAATTACATTTGCTTTCGATGCGTACATTAAAAATTTAGATAAATCCGAACCTAAATTAGTTTCTTTATCAAATTTTTTATTTGAACGAGCTGAGATGTCCTGTCTTTCTGGCACGAATTTTTCTCGTGAAACCCGAGATTCTAACCGTAAATTTGTCTGTATAACCTCAAACAATATCGAAGAAAATGATATTTATAATCGATTAAATAATGAAAATTGTCCATTCTGTATCTTCCAGGGCCCTACAACAAAATAACAACGAAAGGTCGACAAGGAGAAAAGAGAGAATTGTTCCGATAATGATCAGCCAAAAGTGACGTATACTAATTGAATTTGTAATTGTTTTGAACGCTATCTATTTTGCAATTAAACAAAAATACCTTGAGGCAATATTCTATTTTGCCAAAAGCTACCGATTTGCAAAATTACAGCAATTTCTGAGACATGATTGATATTCCTCACTTTGAATGTCTCATATCCAACATACATTTAAAAACCACTTCTTCGATGTGCTTAGCTTTGAAAACCTCTTCTATTGACAGGGAAGAGGCATTCTCGAAGCCTCCCTCTTTATCTAGGAAGGCTACTGGAGAGATCCCTTTCTTTTATTATAATTACACTTCTCATTAAATCTCTAATGAGTTAATGTATCAATGATAGAAATTACCAAAATTGCACAAAGGGAAAAAAGTAAACAAACCTGGAAAAATAAATTTAGTCTGTAGTAATTACTTAATTGAATGAATTCATTATAAAGAACTTTAAAAGAGGCAGTATATGGGTTCAGAAAAGTCGACGTAAAATAATAAAAAATAAAATGAAATTGCAATTGTTTAGAGTAGAATTATCAAGTTATTGATGAATAATTGCGTTTGTTTACACCATTTCAAATACGAAATTAATGACGATAAAGCAAGTTAAATCGTTGAAAAACATAGATGCCTATATGAGTAATATATTAACAAATATTCGTCTAATGTTAAACAAAATTTTTGCTTTTATATACAGGGTGTATCTATAATCACGCACATGAACTGTACCACGAAGTAGGGTATTATTTTTATTATATATTATATATACAAAAAAGTCCTCTACTAAAACGGGATCCGATGCCTCCAATTTGACTGGCGCGCCGTTGAATTTTAGACAAAAAATCACTCATTTTGCAGTGTATTCATTCAATGAAGTAATTACTACTAAATTTATTCCATAACAATTGAGCTTAAAAGAAGCCTCTGAAATTCCCAGACTTGATAAAAAACGCGTTTTGCGAATATCAAGCCGTTTGTAAGATGCTCCTTTAGGGCTCAATTTTCATCGAATATTATTGGATTAGAGATTAAAGTGTTCGTTTGTTCAAAGGCTATAACTTTCTGGTAGTTGTATTTCATTAGTTAATTATGCAAATGTGAAAAACGCAAAAAACCTCAAACATTGGTATTTCTTGCCTTCTTTATAAAAATGGGATATTAGATTCCCACCTATATAGGAAATATATACTAGCTTGCGTTGGAAATAGTTATTAAGCGCTATTTCGATAATGATAGTTATCAATTTTGTGATCCGGGATTCCGTTCTTATTCCTCTGCAGGAGTTCACAGGAACCGGATAAATGGAACAGGAGTCAAAATAATGTTAAGACGACACTATTAACATTTGAACTCGCCACACACATTCCGAATTATTTATTTCTTATATTCTTGGTTAAAAGAATTATTACTATGGGACTTAAGAAGTCTTACCTGATAATAATTTGTTAACACTTGAAACACTTTGAATAATCAAAAATTGCGCGTATTCATAATTAGTTCTAGTAGTCGTCTGACCACGTCTAGATTTCAACTGACTGACAGTTGACATATTCAACTTTTCGTCAAGTCAGATTCACACTCATACATACACAAAATACACATTCGCGCAACAAGTAATATAATACAAGTAATAACACTCCAAAATTCATACATTCACACATACACAAATACAACGCACGACCTACATAACGAGACATTCATATATTATTGCATTTAATTATTTTATTTATTTACAATTAATTATTATTTTTGTTGTTATATTTCGGATGGAATAAATCCACAATACTATTTATTGTATAATGTAATATATTAATAGATTAAAATATAAAATGTAAAATAATCGATTTAATAATTTGCATGATAATGATATAATAGTCACGAAAATAAAATAATGTGTTTCCAGAAATTACAGCAGGTCTATATCGAGCCTGTACGTGTGTTGACGCGTAGTTATGATCCGATTTGATTGTGTTGGAGAATAAGTATTTAATAGCAATCTTAATTTGAATTACTATACCTGTCTAATTATTTCATGTTTTATAAAACTATAATTTTATTACATTGCATTAGAATGGAATAACCCACAATACCATTCAGTATTAATTTGTCTAATGCAATGAAATTTAATATATTACAATTAATAAATAAAAATGAAATACAAATCTTTATATAATAAGACAATAAAAAAAAATAATTTAGAAATGATCACTGTCTTCGGTGATGCACTGTTATTGATGTTGGAATTCAAATGTAACATAGCCCTAGACAGCTAATAATGCCACAATGTAAAACATTTCGTGTTATGACATATTATAATATTTTGTTGTTTCTACTGAAAAGGAAGCAGATGATTAATAATGTGCCCACAAATATTAATAAGGTCTTTTAGAGTCAACGGCAATATGCTACAATGTAAAATTGAAAGTGACTATAAAGGTAAAAGGAAAATGTGTGAGCATAACCATTAATAACAAATTAAATGTTTTAATCTTCATAGTTTAAGAAAAGAAAAAACTTATAGTTTCGGCGATTGCAAAATAGATCTTAATTAAAGAATTCGGGCCATCTTTTCTTCTTCGTTGTATACCGATGTTTCCCAAATGCATTCATAAGACAGTGTTAATGTCAAAATTTGTTATTCGAGTGAAAGGACGATCTATTATTCCTTTTTCGACTTTTTTTACAACCCTCCAAGTCTAGGTGCGTTAGTTCGCAACTGATGTTCAATAAACTGCATATATCCGCAGTACCAACTTTCGGACACTCCAGTTCACGAAGACCGTGTAGTGATTCCAGAAAGAAAGCCACGATATTAGGGCGGAGTAAAGACATTTTCAGCCTTCGTAATCTCGTCAAGACCCCCAATGGATCCAAACCAAGTCATCACGGATTTTGGTACAACCAGTGATATCAAGTGTCTGAATTTGGTCCAAATGTTGACCAACCTCCCAAATAAACGAGTCATCTACTATCGGGCAGAATCTTAATTCAAGAAGCACTAAATTCCTACACTTTCGTGGGAAATCCAATACTTCTGGACTGAAATGAACGAGAGGAAGCTCAAAGAAATTGACATCTTGATTTTCATGCTGCTGGTCTATATTATTGTCCTCATTCAAGATGTTACCTATTCCTATTCCCTGAAGAATGAGAGATGTTAGCTTGTCTGGACCGTTATTATTGGCTAAAGCGGACAGAACAGATGAACCTTGAATCTGACGAGCTCGGATCAGAGTTAAATGTTCTAGATCCGCTTGCCGATTTATCAAGTATATTATATGTTCTGTTCCTAACTTCTCGCATCTCTCTATCCTCAAGGTTCGGAGACGAAGAACTGAATCTATGAAACAAATCCCAGTAATTTCAGTTCAACTGAAGGTAAGATCTTGAAGAGACGTGTTCTCAATAAGAACGCGTTTAAGATCTTTTTCAATAGATCCAATAGTTCTCCCCAGATGAAGACTTTGCAATTGCGTTGCAACTTCTGCCATCATTCGGATCGCTGTTGGCCTAATTTCCAATCCTACAAGATCTAAAATTGTAATATTAGGGCATTTTCGCAATAAGACATCATACGCTATTTTAGATGGTCATTCGCGTTTTAGGTCAATTTTCTTAAGGTGTTCCCCTCCCCCACGGACAGCCCAATAGGGACTGATCCCATTCTTCATTGCATAACCACGAAGAACTATCAGAGATACTTTGAAGGCTTCTGAATGTCACATAAACTCCATCTCTCCATAATATAGACATGGTAGCTAAACGAGAGCGATCAAGCAAAGGCAAGAAAGACCCAATCCTAGACGTTATTTCAACAAGAATTATGTTGGCTAAACCACCGGTCTCTTCCCTTTGTTGATCACTCTGTTCTCGATGTTCTGGAGCACCACGAGCATGCCAGGGATCAGCACGTAAAAGACGAAGTTTTCGACTATGGAGGGTATATTCCTGATGTTTTCTGTTGACGAAACATGTAGTAGCTTCCTCCGGAGTATTGAATGTTATAAATCCGAGTAAACCAGTAGGACGCGTCACTACTACAGCATGTTTAACACCGTCCTGTCGGAACAATCACTTCAATTGCCACCCCTTAGATCTTAGAGAAAGTCTCGTGACAACAAACCTATCAACTGCTCCTTTTATAATTTATGCTAATATGACAGATAATATTGTTACGCTCGCAAACCTTATTACATACATTATTAAATAAATAAGATGAAGAATAAACGTGGAAAATTCCACAATACAATAATTTAAAAGGATATTCTTCAATCACTTTCAATGAATTAATTTCAATTTATCTACGTGTTTGGTGAGTCTATTTCCCTTTTCGTCCTCTATTACAATATTGTTTCTGTTTAAGGTCTCCACTATTTTGTATTCACATTTATATTTTGGAGAAAATTTACTTTGTCTTTGTTTAGATTCAATTAAAATTTTAACTAAATCTCCGATTTTACCTTTAAACGGATTACTTTCCAAGTCATATTTTTCCCTAGAACGATATTTAGCGTCAATCAAGTTCTTACCTGCAATTACTTGCATTTATGTCATTCTATTAACTAAATCAAATAAATAAGTATTATAGGATTTTATAGAATCAGTTTCCGGAAAAGAACTAGGGCATCTTGCTATTTTCTCAAACACAAGTTCAAAAGGCGTGAAATTAGTCGCTGCGTGAACTGATGTATTATATGCGAACATAGCAAAGGGTACCAATCTATCCCAATCATTATAATTCCTTAAATAGTGTGATATATATTCTCATAAAACAATATGATGGCGTTCCAGACTTCCATTTGTTTAAGGTCGATATCCGGAAGTATTAACCTGATGTATTTTAAATATTATTGACACTTGGTGTAATAATTTACTCATAAAACTAGGTCCTCTATCAGTCAAAAGAACTTTAGGTGATCCATATTGTGAAATTAACTTAATAACTAAAGCATGAGCTATTGTCTCAGCTGTAATGTCAGGTATGGGCACTACTATAGAATACTTCGTTAAATTGTCTTGCATAGTCAAAATATGTCTATTTCCATTCGGCGTCACAGGTAAAGGGCCTACAGCATCTAAAGATATTTTTTCAAATGCAACAATAGGAGTGTCAGTTATTATCATTGGTTCTCTGACCATAGTACGAGTTAGTTTCCGACTTTCACAACTTTTACAGACCCTAATATAATTTTGAACATCATTTCTCAAACCTGGCATATTCCTATACATATTATAATTTTAATCTTTGTTTCTAAAAATAATTCTAGAATAGTCTTAAATAAAAACTTTTGTAAATCATTTTCAATAAAATCACTATATTGAGAAATTCTAAATTTTGTTATATCTAAATCTAATAATATTTTTCTTAAATTTAATAGAGCTATGCGCAAGTTTTCTTTTAAAACGTTGTCGAAATGTTTGTGCTTCATAACTATACTAAAAATTTTATAATTTCCTTTAGGTGTAATTAAAATTTGTCCTATTTTTAATTTATTGGCTTTAAATGTATCAGTATTGATACATAACTATACTGATAGTAGTGACTATTTCACCATCAGCTGAAATAAAATGCACATAATTTAAGTGTTCGTATGTAAGATTTTCTCTAGAAAATTCCAAACTATAATTATTCGCTATGGTAGGATCTAACATTTGTGGTTCTAATTCAGGGTGAACGCATTCATTAATTTCTATAGTTTTAAACGGGGATTCTTTATTCGGTGAAATTAACTGTCTTGGTTTTACCGCTGAATTTGTATTCGATATTAATCTCTCTTTTCTTTGAGTTTTGTCAACAATAAACATTTTAAATCGTTGTTGAATACACTATTGGCGTGTTATTACCAAATCTAGGAGTTAAAAATGTTGATTGTAAGATTTGTCGGAAAATAATAGCATCCTCTTTTATAATCGGTTTTGACTTTCAAGAAGGAATAATAATTAGTTCCGTTTCTTCTGGTATACTCAGTAATGCAGCTTTATCAGAGCATGATTGTTGTCTAAAAAATTCTTCCTCATTTCCATGTAATCCAAAGTCTCTTGCATTTGACTGTCTCTGTTGTTCCATTAAATCCTCTTCGGTTTCGGGTATATGATCACGTTCTGTTAAAGATTTTTCGAACTCTTTAAGTGAATATCTTAATTGTTGTAGGTCTATTCCTGAACTTTCATTTTCTTGTATGATATCTTGTCGCTGAAATTCAATCTCATCTTCCTCATCAGAACCATAATTCTCATGATATTCAATCATAATTTCGTCTAGATCATCAAACGTTACGCCCACAGCTTTAGAAGCTTGATTTACAGTAGGAGATTGTCTTTCAGAGATTGGAACATCTATAGAATCAAAATTTGAATGCAAAGCAAGGTGAGGAAAAACACTTTTGCTTTGACGAAATGCTGGTGGATCATCTTGTTCTAAAGGTATTTCTTCTTCTGATTCTGTATCACTTGACGATATCACATTTTCTTTAGGTGTCGATTGTTTCTGATATGTTGATGAAAATACTTGAAGTAAACCAGGAGTTGGTTCAATTTTTGAGCGAGTACGAGAAGCAATATAACTTAAATTATTCAAGACAGGATTTTTCTTTTTTTACTGGACCTGGTGATCTTCCTATCTTGTTTTTATTTAATAATTCACTTTGTTTTGCTTTAGGTAATAGTTTACTTGTTGTTGATTTTATTTCCCTTTCAAGGGGAAATATTGCGTGTGATAACGTACTTGTTTCATCAGGATCAAGATTTTCATCAGAAATCGGATTTTTAGATAAAGCGTCGGCATTCTTGTTTAACCGACCCGGCTTATGGTAGAAATCGTATTCAGAATCACGTGGTTTTAATCTCCATTGAATAAGACGTTGTCCTTGATCTTTCACGGAGTCAATCCATTTTAATGGTTCGTGATCACTAACTAGTAAAAATTTCCGTCCATACAGACACGGTCTAAAATGAGTTACAGCATACAATACTGCAAGACACTCTTTTTCTGTCGTAAAATAGTTTTGTTCTGTATTTGTCAAATTTTTTTAATAATATGATATGAGCAAGTCTTGTCCGTCTGTTTCTAGACTAAGAACAGCACTTACCGCCTAATCTGATGCATCCGTTGTCAATTTAAAAGTCTTATCAAAATTTGGATATTGTAAAATCGGTTCTTTACATAATACGTCCCGCAGTTTGCAAAAACTATTTCCTTGATTCTTTTCCCAAATAAAATTCGTGCCTTTTTTTAATAATAGAGTTAAAGGTTTTGCTATATCTGCATAATCTTTTATAAAGCGGTGATAATAACCCTATAACCCTAAAACTTCACGGATGTTACGTTGAGTTTTCGGACGAGGGAAATTTTTAACTGCTTCTACCGTTTTTGGGTTAGGTCTTAAACCATTTCTTCCTATTATTTACCTTAGGTATGCAACTTCGGGTTTTAAAAAGGCACATTTATCTGGCTGTAAGGAAAGATTTGATTCATCTAATCTCTTAAATACTCTTATTAATCTTTCCCCATGTTCTTTTAAGTCTTTTGCAAAAATTACATTATCATCCATATAAACGAAAGTTTCGAATCCGGTTAAACTTCTAAGTACATTATCCATAAGTCACTGACAGGTAGCCGGAGCATTTTTCAATCCTTCGGTCATTCGAACATATTCATAATGACCATTCGGTGTCGAAAATGCAGTTTTAGCCTGATCTTCAGGATTCATTTTAATTTGCTGAAAACCTGAATTCAAGTCTAACACCGAAAAATATATAGCCTCTCCTAACTAATCTAAAATATCCGTAATGTTCGGTAAAGGATAAGCATCACTCATTGTTTTCTCGTTTAATTCCTTAAAAAGTTGAAATAGATGATAACGGTTATTAATGGCCAAATAATATCAAAACAAGCAATAAAAATGTCAATAAATTATGTTAATAGGGTAATTCATGTCAAATTACGTGTAATGCCTGCTTTAGCCTGTATGAAATACGTCCAAGTGCTTCAAGATTTTAAGAATGTGGTTCAAGATTGTTTTGGAGACGCACTTAATGAAACGTATCGAACGAGCATAAGAATGTTTACAGACAGTTACGACATTTTTGGAATCTCCACGACCCCCAAAGTGCACACGGTAAAATTTCACGTGGAAGAGTTTTGTGAAATCAGTAGCCGGCGGCTCGCTTTTTTTGCAGAACAAAGTGTGGAATCACTTCATTATGACTTCTAATAGACGTGGAAGTGACACAAAATAGCGGAGGTGAAAAGGAGATTCGGTCAACAGCTGTGAAGAGCAGTGTGCAAGTACAACAGTCTTCACTTGTAAATAAAGGTTTCATAATTAATTAATTTTCGTTTAATTGTAATTGTGGATTTTTCACAACGGCAATTTGTTAGTAGGACAAAGGACAGGAAATTTTCCCCCGCGTTAATGATGAATATGTCTGTTTGCGGGTCGGCTCTCGGGTGGAGAGGTACAGGACAGAGACAGACGGTACATGACAGAACTAGGCAGATTCACACACAACACCCACCCAGAGCCAGTCCCCCCTACCCCAATATCGGTACCACCAGCAGATTCGGCGGTCTGTGCCTTAGCGAGTACGACGCGGGGCTTATCCGAGATAAGACCCACGACGTACCGACCGCGGATAAGACGCTGACGGTACCGATAACTGCCGACGGGGGTCGGCAGCGGTCCCAAATTCGTACCTTCGCCCCGCAAGGTTCACCGGTTATTCCACACTGGACATAAGTAGAGAAAATTGCACGGATGGGGATTCGAACTCGGGACCTTCGCGACGTTCAGTTCGGGCGGACTAAGACTGACGCCTTAGCCCGCACGACCATCACGCCGACGATTTGATAGTAATAAAATATTGAATTCAAATAGTAATAATATAAATAGTAATAATATAATTGAATTCGAATTTGTTAGTAATAAAATATTATGCAATTGATGTAATATTGAAGTACTATATTTGTAGAAACATTCATTACAATTTCATGTATCACGAACTAAAGGATAATAATAAAGAATTTTTCATAAAAATATCCCTAAAAATCAGTTTTTTTTTTGCTCTAGATAGAAAATGGGCCGATGAGTTCGAAAAAAGGCCTACAGGTAATTAATCCTAAAGTGATTCTGGACATATCCAAAAAAAATTTTTGGGTAACATGAACTTTCGCTTAAAATGCCAAAAGTGAACCGAATGTGTATATTGTATATGTATGAATGTGAATCTGACTTGACGAAAAGTTTAATATGTCAACTGACAGTCAGTTGAAATCTAGACGTGGTTAGACGACTACTAGAACTAATTGTGAGTACGCGCAATTTTCGATTATTCAAAGTGTTTCAAGAGTTAACAAATTATTATCAGGTAAGACTTCTTAAGTGCCGTAGTGATAATTCTTTTAACCAAGAATATAAGAAATAAATAATTCGGTACGTGTGTGGTGAGTTCACACCCCCCCCCCCCCCCACCCCCCCCCCCCCCCACCCCCCCCCCCCCCCACCCCCCCCCCCCCCCACCCCCCCCCCCCCCCACCCCCCCCCCCCCCCACCCCCCCCCCCCCCCACCCCCCCCCCCCCCCACCCCCCCCCCCCCCCACCCCCCCCCCCCCCCACCCCCCCCCCCCCCCACCCCCCCCCCCCCCCACCCCCCCCCCCCCCCACCCCCCCCCCCCCCCACCCCCCCCCCCCCCCACCCCCCCCCCCCCCCACCCCCCCCCCCCCCCACCCCCCCCCCCCCCCACCCCCCCCCCCCCCCACCCCCCCCCCCCCCCACCCCCCCCCCCCCCCACCCCCCCCCCCCCCCACCCCCCCCCCCCCCCACCCCCCCCCCCCCCCACCCCCCCCCCCCCCCACCCCCCCCCCCCCCCACCCCCCCCCCCCCCCACCCCCCCCCCCCCCCACCCCCCCCCCCCCCCACCCCCCCCCCCCCCCACCCCCCCCCCCCCCCACCACCATAGACATTCCTGCTGTGGAGAGGGCAGCAGTACACCTCGAAAGCAGGTGTATAAGGCAGGACATCGCCGACCAGGAGCCGAACCACGACAAATAGTCCATGAGGACCATAGAAGAGTGGCAAAAATGATGGGATTCAACGGATTCGGGGCAGTGGACCCACTGCATCATCCCAGATGTAGCAAAAACCGACGCTCATTTGAAAGGTAACTAATTTCTGAACAACCCTGAATTTTTTTGGAGTAGGCTACAGTATTATTTAGGCAAAACAGGGCCTATATAGAGCGACTATTTAACCAATTAACGCCTGAATAACACAAAATTGAACGGCGACTTTGGGCTCTCAAATTTTAATCCAATCGCTGTTAGTTTTTTACGCCACTACATTTTCTTGGTATTTTAGGGTGTGCTCTACACGATGCAATCAATTAAAAAAGCAACAAATGTGTATTTTTTTTTGGCAAATTTTCGTAAAAAAACACGATTTTTACAGGGTTTTCTTTTAGAAAACAACCGATTCCATCCAGGAAAATGGTTTCTTCATGCAATAAGCGGCTACAAACGAGTTATTAGTACTTTTACTTGAAAAATATAAGGTTAGTTTGTCTTCAACAATTTTTCCTGACAATACGAGCCTTTCAAAGTCGATAAAATCAGTAATTTTCGTGCTCTAGTCATATTATCAGGATGGTTTACATTATTTTATTTCCATGACACACGATAATTTGTTAAATCACATATTCAAGGATTTCGGAGAATTATGATTATAAATATTGTGCTATATTAAAAAAATTCAAAATGGCGCATTCAATATGGCGGAATTTTGTTACATCTTTTACCGTTTTCGGCTGAAAATGTTTATTCGGGGGTTTTCGGGGTCTCTGAATACGAATGTGACCTTAGCTTTTATAAATTGAAAATGACGGATTCGATGCAGAAGTCAAAATTTTTCGTAACGAAAAAAATTCCTATTTTGAAGAGAATATTGGTGCGCCATTTTGAATTTTTTTACAAATGATTGAATTTCTGAAAGCTACTTGGGATGCCCAACATTGATTATATTGTTATTAGAGTGAGTAATGTAAATCCGTAATACAAGCAACAGGAAATTGCTAATCGGTTAAAAGAGTTTCCAGAGTGCACTTATCATTGTTCTCGGATAAAAATATAAAACTTTTCTTTCCTACATCCGATACATTTATGAATACTGTATGTATGTATTATTTTTGCTTAGTAAGTTGACCGACATATACCAAGATTATTCAAATATTAAATTTATATTTTCAAGCGGTCGAAAAATTTACTAGATGCTTTCACATCGAAGTATTAATTTTATATTTTGGGAATATTGCGGATATGCCTACCGTGTAACGACATCCCGTTACCATAATAATTACGCATATTTGCTTACAATAATTCTAAACATTTCCTTCATTGTTTAGTTTTATTTAAATTTCATATTATTTACAAAACCATTTTTGCGTCTAAGGCAGAGATTCTCGTGTTAGCCTTACTGAAGAGTCCATCACGAGATCTCGGGGCGAAACGCAAAATATTTACAATAGACATTAGTTTATTTCATTATCGCTAGAGGGAAACAAAATCCATTGATATTAATTATTTTTATAGATACTTATACAGCCCGTTTCAAACAGAGATTTTGTCGGCGATAATTACACAAATCCCGGCCTCTTACATTTAACCCTTTGCGGCATACATTTTTCTTTACACGGAAAACAGCTGAAAATTGTTACTCGGGGGTTTTCGGGGTCGCTGATTTCGAATCTGAAGTCAGATTTTGAAAATTCAAAATGGCGGACCGAAATATAAAAAGTGGCTCGATCTCAGCGAAATTTGTTACTTGGGGGTTTTCGGGGTCGCTGATTTCGAATCTGACTTCAGATTTGCAAAATTCAAATTGGCGGATCTAGGATGGCGAACGAACGTAAAAATCGAGTGTTGGATTTTCTTGAAAATTGGTACGTTTTCTCGATCACCGATGACAAATCCAGTGTCAGATTTCAACAATTAAATGTGGATGAAATTAAAACAAATTTTGGTCAGCCATCTTGGATCCGCCATTTTGAATTTTCAAAATCTGACTTCAGATTCGTAATCAGCGATCCCGAAAACCCCCGAGTAACAAATTTCGTTTAGATCGAGCAACTTTTCATATTTCGGTCCGCCATCTTGGATCCGCCATTTTGATTTTTACAAATCTGACGTCAGATTCGAAATCAGCGACCCAAAAAACATAAAATGCTATAGTTTCATGCAAATATATATAATTGTTCAATCAAAAATGAATTTTTTCTGAAATTATTGATATTTTTCCGTGGTTATTTATTTATAATAATTAAAAATTAACGATAATTGATAATATGTAACTTTTTTTATGATTATATACATCTTATTAACATAATTAACTCAAAAACCCGATTGCTTAGATGAAAACAGCCGAATAATTAATTAAAAACTGAGAGAAAATAGGTGGGATGCTGAGCATCCCACTATGCCGCAAAGGGTTAATATGTAAAATGTGTTTTCCATCGAAAACCGAGTAGACACTTAAAATCAATTTAATTTATTTTTGCTTAGTAAGTTGACCGACATATACCAAGATTATTCAAATATTAAACAGTATGTATGTATGTATGTATAATATTTTTACAATGTTTTCAATGCCACCGCACCGCCATTAGCATTACCCAAGATGTACCGTGTGGAGGTTACACGGTCGGGTTTATATCTCTTCGGGGTGCTTTGTTCAAGAGGGTGCGTGGGTGCGTGCGTGTGCGTGTGCGTGTGCGTGTGCGTGTGTGTGTGTGTGTGTGTGTGTGTGTGTGTGTGTGCGCGCGCGTGTGTGTGTTTTTTTTTCCTTTTGAGGAGGGGAATTCTTTGTAGACACCCGGTTGACTAGGTAGTGTCGGATTCACCCAGGGTAGAATAGACTCCCCGGGCAGAATAGACTCCCCGGGGCACCTACCGATCAAAACCCCCCTCTATCGACTGGTTCTTTCCCCCCGCGGAAACCACCGTAAAGTATTACTTCGCGGGGGGCAGTCCTGCCTCACAGGCACTCCTCTATTACTCGCTGCCGCTGCTGCGTCCTGCGTCTTCTTCCGCCGCCACTGTTGTTGGCTCCACTTCTTTCTTGGCTCTTCCTGATGGAATTCAGCCTCTCAATGATGGACGTCGCAAGGGTCACTACCGCATTCCATCCCGCCCGTGACCAGAGCAGGCAGCGTCCCATGCCCTCGGATGTCAAGGGCCCTTCCCACGTTGCTTGAAACCCCTCCTGCTCTTCCCTGAACCGTGGACAATGGAAGAGAGCCTGCTCTACGTCTTCGTCGACTCCAGGGCACTCCGGACACTCCGCGCTTTGGTAGACGCGGATTCGATGTAAGTAGCTGCAGAAGCAGCCGTGTCCGGTAAGCGCCTGGGTCAGGTGGAATGTGATGAAACCGTGCCTCCTACCTGTCCACTCGGTCACATTCGGGATGACGCGATAGGTGTAGCGACCCTCTCTGGCTGAATCCCATCTCCGTTGCCACTCTTCTCTGGTCTGCCTCGACCAATTGCCGTGGATGGCCACGTCCTGGAGGTATTCGTCTTCGGAAGCTGGGTCTCCGCGGTACCTCTCCGCTCTCTCGTCTGCCAGTAGGTCGATTGGCGGAATTCCGGCAATGACCGACAGAGCGGGCGCCGACACCGTTCGGTAGGCACGGGCCACTCGAAGCGCGACTGTTCGGCAAGCCTGCCGACATGTGGCTCCATAAGTAGTATGCTTACTCAGGACATCAGCCCACATTGCCGACTATCAGCCCAGATTGGAGCTCCGTAAAGGATTACGGAGCGAACCACCGTTGAAAGGAGGATCCGTCGCGGTTACTTCGGACCCCCAATGTTGGGCATGATGCCCGCTAGCGCTCGAGCCACGTTGGATGCCTTCAGGCCGGCGTTCAGAAGGTGTTCTTTGAACGACAGCCGCATATCAATAGTAACCCCGAGATATTTGATCGCCTCTACCGACTGGATCTTCTTTTCGTCAACGGTGAGGGTAGCATATACCCGCTGCCTCGTGCGGGCGATAACCATAGCCTCCGTCTTCTCTGCCGCTAAACTCAGGCCATGGCGGGACAACCAGGTAGCTACCACCTCTATAGCATCGTCTCCCAGATATTCCAAATCTTCGATGTTTTTCGCAACGACGACGAGCGCCACATCGTCGGCGAATGCCACCATCGACACCCCGTCTGGAAGAGGCTACTTCAGAAGGTCGTTGTAAACGACATTCCAGAGCAGGGGTCCCAGAACCGAGCCCTGCGGTACGCCCCCTGTGATCTTTTATGAGTGTGTACCAGTATCGGTGTTATACAGCAGGGTACGGTCTGTCAGGTAGCTGGAGACTATTCTACGGAGGTAAAGCGGTACCCTAATTTGTTGGAGGGAGAGCATAATGCCATCCCACCTGGCCGAGTTGAACGCATTCCGGATGTCTAAGGCGATGATATCACACATCCGCATGGTGCACCGGCTGCCCCTAATCGCTGTGTCGGCCATCCCTACGACCCGACTAATAGCGTCGATCGTAGACCGGGCCTTTCTAAAGCCGAACTGATTGATCAAACAGCTTCCCGGCAATATCCAGTAGACAGAATGGTCGGTACGAGGATGGCTCCTCCGGGGGTTTGTTTCCCTTCGGAAGGAGTACCAAACGTTGTACTTTCCACTGTGCCGGGAAGCAACCTTCCTGTAGACACGCGTTGAATGTCCTTCTGAAAATGTCCGGATCATTCAACGCTGCGGCTTTTATGGCCAGGCCGGGTATCCCGTCCAGACCGGGAGCTTTCCGGATGGAGATCTTCTTCGCTGCCTTTATCAGTTCGGCCACACTGATGTCCTGTGGAACGTTGAGATCCATGAGTCCGGTGCCGGCAGGCCGAGCGCCATGTTCAGGAAACAAAAGGCGAACTGACACAGTCGAGAAACGTCGGACAAGATGGAGTGCTGTTGGCCCGGGGCTTGATCTTATTCATGACCGTCTTGTACGGTCTGCCCCAAGGGTCATGCTCCACCTCCTCACTGAAGGCCAGCCAGCATCTTCTCTTGACTGCATTGATGGCAACCTTAAGCGCCTTCCGCTTCTCTTCGTATGCCGCGGCTAGCTCTCGATACCGCGGTTTGTTCCCCGCGCTCTGGTGCAGCCTGCGGGCTCGCAGGCACTCCCGGCGCGCCGCTGCAATGTCCTCATTCCACCAGTAAACTGGTGGTCTCCCACGGGGATTGCCCTTTACGGACATTGAGGCATCGCTGACTGAGGTTATAGCGCGCATAAGGCTGCGGGCTCTCTCTTCCGACGTCCCGGACACCATTGCTCCCTCCAGAGAAAAGCGGAAGGCGTCACTATCAAAGGTTGATGGTGCCCATTGCCTGCTCCTGGGAATCTTTACTCTTTTTGCCGAACGCTGGAGGTGGTACACTATGGCAAAATGGTCACTGCCCGTGTAAAGATCGCTAACCGTCCAGTCGAGCATATTCCCCATCAACCTCGGGTCGATAAAGGTCAGGTCGACTATGGAGGACTTGCTTCCCTTAACGTAGGTGGGCCGAGTCCCCGTGTTAGCGATCTCCAACTCCAACGTCGCGAAGGCCCCGAGCAACGCTCGGCCGCGGTGGTTTGTCTTCCCACTGCCCCACTCCTCTGCCCATGCATTGAAGTCCCCAGCGATAACCACTGGCATTTGGGACAATCTTGCGCTGGTGGCGATAGCATCCAGGGATTCCAGGAACTCGTCGATGGTAGCGCTGGGTGGAAGGTAGCAACTATACAATCGCATACCTGCTACTTCCACACACGTAAAACTGGGAAAGGAGACAGCCATTCTCCTGGATATATGAAGGGTTCCACATGCCCAGATGGCCACCGTGCTGGTGGTGTCCCTTACCCAGTTTGGTTCGCAGAGATCTCTGTACTGCTCACTGACGATGGCGATGTCCACCTTTTCTTCCAGAACCATCTGGGACAGCAAGTCTTGTGCCACTTGGCAGTGGTTCAGATTCAGCTGTAATACCTTAGCCATTGTCCTTTTGCGGTATCCTCTCTGATAGCTTGTTCACGGCTGGACATGAAACTACCTTATGACCCTCCTTGCCGCACTGGAAGCACTGCTTCGAGCGGTCGAGAGTACATTTGCAGCTCCTTGTTATGTGTCCTATCTCCATCAATCTGTAGCATTTAACTACAGAAAGCCGGACCTTACAGTTGACCCACCCTATCCGGAGTTTACCCAGCTCGAGTAGCTTGTTTGCCGCTCCAGCTGGTAATACTACTTTAGCTGCTTGAGTGCCACTGTACGACTTCCGGAGCTTAATGTCATCAGGTGATACACATCCTGGTGATATGATATTCCCTATGGTCTCTGCTACCTCCTGTGCTACTATGGCCTCGTCGATGTCCATGACGGTAACGTGCTCCCTATGAGTCAACGCTGTCACCGTGGCCGTTTAATTTAAATTGGACGCAATTGCTCTCTGTAGAACCGATGTTTCTTTACCAGTTTTTCCTAACTCGCGGAGCAATTCGCCGGCCCTCGTACGCCTAATACGCGTAACTCGTTCTCCCAACGCCATGAGATCTGGTGTAGTTTTCACCCTCTTAAGGATTTCAGCATACGCGACGTCTTCCGACGTCCTTATTTTTATGGCATCAGGGCGAGTGTGCCTAGACGTGATGTGAGCGGTGTTCTTCTCTCTTGTTGGCTCTGCTGATCCTTGAACAGCGCTCGGGTCCTGTCTTTTCGATGGCCTCCCCTTTTTGACCACAGCTGCCCATTTCTCATCGGGAGATTTCGACTGTTCGGTAGTTGCTGGTCTCTTCCCGTCGTCTCTTCGTTTTTTCGGCAACGGTGTTATGTCAGGCGAGCTACACTCCCGCCTACCTTCTGAGGGCACCGTCTGGGTCGCCCTATTATCTGAAGGTTTCACCTCCTCTGGACCTCTGGTCCGGCGTACCTTTTCGTACTCCTTCAGCGCTCTCACGGTACTCCTGGCCATGTCCTTTAACTCTTTATGGAGATTCTTCTTCTCCCTAATGAACTCCTCAAGAGCCTTTAGTTCCTTCCGGAGCGTCTTGAACTTTCGTTCAACATCTGCTTCCGGGTACGTAGCAGACTTCGCCTCTTGAATACTCCTCGTAACATTAGATACAACCGTGGCCAAGGAATCCACCACGGAGGCACTGCGGTTGCTGGATCGACGCCGGGGAGCCCGCTTGCTCACTCCCTACCTGCGCCGGTACTGAGGTATCCCTCCTCTGCACTGTAACGGTATTTTCAATATAGGACCTATCCATGGTTGGTTTATTATTCGGGGTTTGTTCCCCTAGCTAGTTCTTTGGTCCGCGTTGGATATTTTATTTCTCCGATACCTACCCGTATAACGCAATAAGCTCCTACGAAGCTCACCAGAAGCTTATTACTCACAGGGGGAGCTTCGTTTGCGGTAACCATAAAAGTAACATGAAGCTTTCTCGAAGCTTCTATGTCCGCTTTTCTGAACACCACAACAGTTCTCTGGAAGCTCTCTGGAAGCTCCCTGGAAGCCCTCTGAAAGTTCCTGCCTAATTTCTTTAGAAACTTTCTGGAAGCTTCCATTGAACTGCTGAACGACCTCCTCAAGATTAATTAATGTCCATTCTAACATCTGGGAAGCTCACTTGGAGCTTCGTGGGACCTCAACACGAGGATTGTCAACGGAAAAAATTAATTTCATTTGACTATACATGTATATACTATAGATATCATTTATAAGCACATACCATATTACTTTTGACTTAACTTTGACTATATAATGATGTCCTACGTGAAAGAGTAACTGTTGCGTAACCGCCGTTTTTTTTAAATTATATTATGTACACTAAACGCTTAGGAAATATACGCAAATACTTTACTAAGAATTTTCCTACATTATCAACTAGACTCAAACGCGCTCATAT